>OZ030392.1:37810703-38393203 GCA_964023965.1 Melinopterus prodromus | reverse complement strand
TTTGCTGAGGGCTGAAATTTAACAGGAATTATCACAAATCTTAAGTATTCTGTTTTTCATGGCACAGACCGTATGTATCTTTTGATTAAAAGTATGACCCGCATAAAAATTTATATACCGACCCGAATATGTCGGCTTATTATACCAACAAATAGTGATACCATTGGCACCATCCCGGACCAACTCACAATCCAAGAACGGCAAGCTGTTATTAGACTCCGTTTCAATAGTAAACCTTATGTGCGGACTAAAGTCATTGAATCTAATCAAAACATCCCCCACCTCCCCTGCGGAACACACGAAATGATATCGTCCACAAACTTGTAGATAAACGGAGGCTGAAAGTTCAATGATGGAATAACGTGATCCAAGACAAAGTCCATCACAATAGTCGCTAAAATTGGACTAATGGGTGAACCCATGGGTGTGCCGAATTTCTGCAAGTACACACGATCCTGAAACGTGAAGTAAGTGTTGGAGAAAACAAACTTTAAGACGACCAAAAAAGACGCAAGCGTAAATTGACAATTAGGATTTATTAATTCCCACTTATCCTCAACAACACGGCACACAAGCTCAAACGGTATATTAGTAAACAGGCTGACTACATCAAGAGAAATCAATCTGTAGTTGTCAGGGATAGTCACCTGTTTGATTCTCTCAACAAAATCAAATGTGTCCTTAACGTTATATTCGGTTCTACTACTCAAGGAGACAGTCAAAATATCAGCCACAAACTTGGACAATTTATAAGTAGCTGATCCATTGCAAGATATTATG
Organism: Melinopterus prodromus; assembly: GCA_964023965.1. Classification (NCBI taxonomy): domain Eukaryota; kingdom Metazoa; phylum Arthropoda; class Insecta; order Coleoptera; family Scarabaeidae; genus Melinopterus; species Melinopterus prodromus. Next base: position 38,392,423 of record OZ030392.1, on the reverse strand, counting down.
GGTCTGAGGGGGATGTCATTTTTATGAATTTTGGGCAAAAAATAGGCCTTACTACGAACAGAGTTATTTATATTTAATTCATTAATATCAACCTCACCAATGTGCCCCTCTGTCCTCAAGTTTTTTAACAAAGTATTAAGCTTAGTCTGAACCCGTTGCTTTGATCACTCAACATTTCCAGAGCCTTGTGTACGTAAGGTTCTCTGTCCATAATGACCGTAACAGAACCTTTATCAGCCTTGGTCATCACAATCTCAGGATGTTGTTGAATGTACAAAGATGTTCTTTTACTAAGATTAGCGAGATAATTATCCAACCATGATACTGCTCTGTCATTAGCCATAAAGTTAGTTATGCTATTAGTAACTCTAGCCCTCAAAACGTCCCTGTCGTCATCAACACACACAGTCAGAACACTCTCAACCTCCATCAACAATCTACTCAACTTGACACTGTGTTTATTGACAGACAAGCAAAAAGATGGACCCAGTGAAAGAAAATTTAAAATTTCCGCAGGGATAGAGGAAGAGGACAAATTGGTTACCCAACGCTCATTATATCTAAACAAATTTATGCAATCCTTCTCCTTTGCAGCAATCAAGTTTTAAAATTTGTTGATATTAGTAGACTTTACCCGATTAAAAATTTTACCATATCTAAGCCTTATATTGTCCCTGAAACTAGATGATATATGGAAAGCACCACACCATCAATCTGACGTTGCAATATTGAGAGCTCTTTACTGACTCTGTTAATGTTACTCAAAGTGATTTTAATTTCAAGATTAATGGTTGATGCCTCAAACCTGGTGGAAAAGTGTCCAATCTTACGTACTAGCCTACTATCAGTCGTGTCTAACAATGCTATCGTCCGCCGTGATCCATCCTGCACGTGTCTAGGTGTGACACCAGCCTTCCTGCACTTCAAAAGGAATGTTTAGTAGAATTAAAGATTATGACCCAGTGGACTATAGATCTAATGTTGTGTATAAGATTGGTTGTAAGGGATGTGATGGTGAGTATGTTGGGGTGACAAAACAATGGCTAAAAAATCGTGTTGCTCTGCACAAGAGCGATTGCCGTACGGGAAAGACTAGATGCGCTTTGGCAGCACACTGTATTGACAGGGATCACTCTTTTGACTTTGAAAACGTAAAAATTCTAGATTCAGATGAAAATCACTATAACAGATTATTTTTGGAAATGTACCACATAAACCTGACTGAGAACAGTATTAATTTTAAGACAGATGTTGAGGGTCTGAGTAACATTTATTCATACATTATAAACATGGATAAGAATGGTAGAAATAACAAACACAGTGACAATTGTAGTTTGGTTTTCTGATGTTTCAAACCCTGGCGTGTTTTGGTCTTGCGGTTGCGTGCATGTGTGTGGGTATTAAAAAATAGTTGTTTATTCACTCCATCTTGTCATCACCGGTGGACATGTTGCGTTTGTTTGTCTCTAGTTGTCAAATACTTTTGAAATGCGTCGACGACTTTGTAATAATGCCCGTTTGTCCTGTATTATTTAATCGTGTAATTGATGTCGACTCATTGCCGTCTAATTGTAATACAAATTGTAAGTACCTTGTGTTTTGTTCTGTATTATTTTATCGTGTTTTTGGTTAAATCGATTCTGTGAAATTATCTGTGGTTTTTGTTTGTGATTTGCAGTTTGCCTGTGGAAGAATACAATGTTATTCGAAATATAGCAAAATTTAATGTAAATTACCATATATTATTTTAATTTGTGATCGACATACACGACTAAATTATCCCAGTACTGAATTTTTATCGATCGACGACGTGAAATCAAGTTATATATATATATATATATATATATATATATATATAAAGGGAGTGAATTCTTGCAGAAATCTGCGTACATTAATATGAACATTGGAAATAGTTAATACAAGAGCGCGGTAATTTTTTAAGTTTAAAAACTATCGCCACGCCTGGGATTCGAACCCAGATATACGGATTGCTGGTCCGAAGTTTTACCAATTAGACTAACGTGACCTATGACATTCAGTAGGTTAATTTGTCACTAAAGGAATATGTAGAATTTCAATTGTCTCCACAACACACCTTGCTTTTAAGTTATTTTCTTTTAGTAACACACTCACTTCCTTGAAGTTAAATTGATGTCCTATATCTTCTTGATGTTTCTTTAGCGCTGTTATGTTTTTTCGTATTTGTGACCTTTTAATCTTTCTTCAAGTAGTTCTTCAGTTTGTCCTATGTATACTTTATCACAACTGGAATATGGAAGTGCTATATATTTAGTTGTATCGGGTTCATGTGGTTGCGTCGTGTTTCTTGTGTTGTTGTAAATTGCTTTGTAGCTATTAATAGTTTTTCTGATCAAATTCTCTGGATAGTTGTTATTGTATAAATTATTACGAACATTGCATTGTATATTGCGCAAGACCTCTAATGACACTTATTTTGTATGTTTGTGCTTGTACCGAGTTGTAATTGAGGTATCTGTGTGACGATGTTGGTTTTGTTTACCATTTTGTATAAATTGTGTTGTTCTTATGTATCAGAGTTACATCAAGGAAGTTATATATGTTGTTATTGTTCATTTCCATGGTAAATTGGAGTCTAGTGTTTAGTTATTAAATATATCTAGTACTTCACGTTCTCGAATTTTTAAGCAAAGATTTTGTAATAGTAGATTGTGTACCAAGCCGAGAAAGTGGTGCTTTACCTGGCCGAGAGAAGAGTTACACAGGCGAACGTAGCGAGCCTGAGCACTTCTCACACATAATTTTGTATGCTACATAACAATATCGTAATAATATCACGCGTTTCCAAAGACTAATCACAGACATTGGCTTTCGACAAATAAAAAAGGCTGACATTTTAATCAACAGTTTTCGATTGAAAACTGTGTTTTGATTGGAAAGACCATTCGGTCGCCGCCGAATTCGCCGCCGCGCCGTATATTGTGTACACTTATTTTCGTGGCTAGAGCTGATAAGTGTTCATTACAGGCCTGGCTGGGCCTTGCAGGCAAATAGCATATTTCGTGTCTCCATAGAGACGCGAAAATGACATTTTTGCATCGTGTAAGATAAAACGATAATGCAATACCTACCGGTTAAAATCTACCTTGTGACAAGGATAACGTAGCATACACGAAATTGGTGAAATAATGCTGCACAAATATTTATTAATCATATTTACTGCAATATTATATTTCTTTCTAAATTGCGCTATTACAGACCCATAGAATAATATAAGTACATATAAAATTTAAACGTAAATTATTTGAAAATATTCATTATTTATGAACCTTTTAGAGATGGGGATATTATAAATGATTAACGACTTTTAATTTAAACCTGCCGCGAGATTTAATAGCCTTAGTGCTAACATTCGTCAAAGAACAGGACGGTTTGTCAATTTATAGCAGAATTTGATTAAACGATCAATAACACTCAAAATAACATTATAACACGCTATGAGATTCTCGCAAAATAGTCGCCTATACCGGGTGATTCAATTTCGAGGCTCACCATGTGGATCTCGCTTATTAGTAGAGATATAGCTTATGTTTAAATTTGGCAAAGTTTCGTATTTTTGTAGCGATCAATTATCTGAAAAGAAATTTAAGCTATCATTTTTCGGTTTGAAGAAATACGCAAAAACTGAAATGTTAAGATATCGTTTTTAATTTTTTATTCAAAACCAAATGTAGCTACACGTTTAAAACAAAAACATACTACAGCTACTTTATAACAAGGAATGTAGTGTTATTTTTTTAATTTGAATCACCATCAAAGATGGCGGTGTAACCATGGCCAACTTTTGTTTTTCTTATGGGCGGCATGATGAATTTTTGCATTTTTCCATAGTCGTGTTTTTTCTCTTTTCCGCAATGTATGACATGTTGGCATTATTTCTTAAACAAAATAGATGGTCTGTAAACAAGCGCGGAAATTGGTGTGTATCCACGGCCAATGTTGCGAAAAATTATAATGTGAATTCTTGTTGTCCTTTCCCTGCGATTCAAAATCTTACCGGCGTCAGGGTGTGCAACTTTTTGTTTTAATTAATCCCATAACATTAAACCAAAACAACTACCTGATGGCCGAACGACGCCTATTTGATTCTCCCGCAAGTTCATGTCCGGTTATTGCTAGAAGTAGAGCAAATTTTTAGTACTTAATGGATCGCACGCGAGGTACGGTATGTGTTCGGTTCTACGCCTTCTCTGGTGACCTGTTTAGGATAATATAAATCTTTACTGTTTAAAGCATTCCGGTCGCCAATGGGTTTATTTTTCCACCATACGCTCTATGACTTATAGGTTTATCAACGCTTAAGAAATGTTACTGTGACTTGAGTTAGCTATATTCTCGAAAGTATGAAATATATTATAGTTATAGTTATTTGATAACCAAACGGTTAGTGAGCTAGTCGTGATCATTTGAGTGAAAATTTTGCTTCATAATGCCTTTAAATTTTTTTATACATCTTAAACTTCCACTCCTTCTCTTTTAAATAAAAAAAAATATTATAAAATATCTTGAACATTCATTGAATTATTCCAATTTACAAACCGCCAGGTTACACTGCCAAACTCTGTATTGTCGTAAGAATCGAAATAGAAACTAAAATAAAACTGAAAGATTTCATATGTAGGTAGTTAAAACATTAAAATGGCAATTAGCTGAGTATGGGCTGAACTTTGTAATACCGCTGATATCCGTAACTATCGTGATGATAGAAATATTAATTCCTAGATTTGACAAAATGACAACTGTGCGCCACACGATATCGATGAGGACTTCTTTTAATCGCCATAAAACACTATTTATGGTGTTTTGAGAAAGGCAATTAACTTAGTATCTAACTCCAAACGGACAACAACTGGAAAATAATGTTGTGCTTGCACAACAAAAATCGTCATTAAAATTCAATACAACGTTAGTTATTATTGGAAATTGTTTGCACATCACATAGTCTTTGCATGCATCTAGTGTATCGCTTCTGTAATATAAAGAGCCTCACAGACTGAGCCGACAAACCCCAAAGAACAATGCCGTATCTCAGCACAGACTCTATGGTGGCAAAGTAATACTGTCTCAGTGTGCTTACATTTACATTATCCCGTAGTTTATACATACAGAAGTACAGCTTGTACAACCTCGGGCCGCTGGCAGACCTCACGAGGCGGTTCCATAGAACTGTCTTCTTTCAAGTCCAACCGATTTCAGGTTTCTGGTTGACCTAGTCAGTAAAGGCGACCAAGGCAGTAATAGATGTGAGGGAGGGATACCAGGCATCTGGTGCTCGACCGGTGACTCATCTCGGGGCCTTCGGAAGTTGGCCAATATGAGTACTTAACGATCTGATATCTAGTATATCCGAATAGGGATTAAGGCAATTGCGGATAGACGCTATAGACCACATGACGTTTATGCCCTTCTTGATGTGGAGCTACCCTACCCCACATTTGTGGGTAATGAGACGCCGCTGAGGGAGATGACATGTGGTAGAGTTCTCGGCTTAAGCGTGCTCGACGGTGCACCCATCCTCCGATGAAAGGGTAACCTTTCTAACCTCGATGGGTACGGATAACGCGTGAGCGTTCGGGGCGGTGACTCGTCAAACGTGGATTCCGGACGGTTTCCGACACGAGTACTTGGCGTTGCCAAGGCTGTGGGATGCACTAACTCTTCGGTGTAGACCACTAGAACCACCGGGGGCTACCCTATACCATGGTTCCTATGCCGTGGGTGAATGGCCGCCGTTCTACGGTGTGTACAGATGTTGAGTAGAGGTTCGCGCAAGTGGCCTCGCCGGCGACTCGTCCAACGGTGTCGGGGCAGCCCGACTAACACGAGTACCGAGGGGAAGGAGTGCCCCCATGGCTGGTCTGTATTGTGCGAGGTCTTAATTGTGTCTTGGGAGCCTGCGTGTGATGGTACCATAGGTGCAGACAAACATCTTAGTTAGTGGATTTATAACTGCCAGCCATGGCCTCTTTCATCTGGAGTACGGACTCTCGGGGGCAGCCACATGTTTCCTAGGTGGTGTATACTGGATGCTGTATGGCGAAAGCTGGGTCAGCGAGCCGACCCCTATGGGGCGGTGGTCCTTATTCATGTACAACCTCTTGCAGGCGAAGTAAACATGTATTTCCCGCTTTAATGACTCCTGCACGTGAATTCCAAGAAACTTCACATGTGAGCTACGAGGTATGGACATAACCAACAGCGACCCTCTGGGCGAATCCAGAGAGAAATGCACAACAGCTGTTTTCGTTTCATTCAATATTGAACTATTGGCCTTGCACCACTCACCCATGCATTTTACCGCACGACTGTTAGTTAGTTCAGACACACTGTTAGCCCTGCTGATCAGCGTGGTATCATCTGCATATTGGCATAACTCCCCCAATGGAATACTGACAGACAAGTCATTAACATGGAGGAAAGAAGGAAGAGAAAATACCCTTTAAAAAAAGGCAATTTTCTTTTCATTCTTTCCTCAATAGTCAAGCATTTATTGAAACCATTCGAAAGTCATTAACATACATTAAAAAGAGCAGATGGCCAAGAATTGATCCCTGAGGCACACCAACGCTTTATATTATTAGTATTTTAATTTAAGTTAAGAATACGGTAGTTTGCTGAAATTGTATGTTTTTTAGTAGAGTAGTTTGCATTGGACACTTATCAAAGTGAAGTTCGCCTTGTCTGAGGAGATTTATATTTATATTTACTCTGAATAAACTGTTCATATTAATTTGTGTATAATGGACTCTTTCAAATAACGAAATTTTGTTATTATTATTATCGATACAGGCAGCGCCAGCGGAGAGATTATGATTAAGTATGCGGAAATACGTTACGTATGGGTACTACTTTATTCTAAATTAACTACTAAAATTACACGTTTATTTCGACTGAACTAAAATAATAAATTGTCTATCCAGTTAATCTAAATCTAAATTGAAGGAAAAGCGCATTGGCTATACTAAATTATGTTTTCAATTTCACAGGTATTTCAATAGAATCCACAATATTGTTCTCGGATTGTGTTTTGTGTACGAGTCACGCCAGAACGAAATTTCAATTTCCAATAACCCTCGGCTGGTTTTACTGCTGGGTTCTGTTATTATTGTCTACTGAAAATGGTAGGTATTCACGCGGCAGCTTAAAGGGACTTGCGTAAAATTTGAATACGAACAACCCTTGGAAGAGACAACAATAAGAATGCTGAATAGTACCATGGCGGATTCTAGGAATTAAATTGAACAATTTTTATTGAGGAATTTTTAAGCACACTTCGCTTTAATTAGAATGCTTTCGAATATTTTTACTTTATCATACGCAGTATGTAAAGTATTATAATCGTGCCGAATTTTTTTTTTGAGATTTTAGCGGAAATATGTCGTTTTGGGTCCCCTGAACATATTTGACCAAGGTACAAAAAAATGTCTGTGTGTGTGTGTGTATGAGTGTGTCTGTGTGTGTGTGTGAGTGTGTGTGTGTGTGTGTGTACTCAATTTTTGTTAATTCGATTTCGGAGAAACTACTAAAGGTATCGGCACGGAACTTCATATTTAGAAGTTTCATGACCAAACTTAGAGTTGAAAAGCTTTTGGTTCAAAAGGGTCCAAAGGAACTGGGTGTTTATTCGAAGACTTTTTCCAGGATTTTAGAAATGAGCCGCCATTTCTGTAATTTCGTCAAAATAGTTAAATAATAAATTAAAGCAGAGGAAATTTTGAATAATTTATGCCTATGACATTTTTTGGTAAAATTAATAGTTTGGCATCTGCATTGATTTAATACTATACCGGATGATTCAATTTCGATCCTCACCATGGGGATCTCGCTTATTACTGGAGATAGAGCCTATGTTTAAATTTGGCAAAGTTTCGTATTTTTGTGCTAATCAATTATCTGAAAAGAAATTTAAGCTATCATTTTTCATTTTGAAGATATCCACAAAAAACTGAAATCTTAAGATATCGTTTTTCATTTTTTATTGAAAACCAAATGTAGCTAGACATTAGAAACAAAAACATTCTACAGGTACTTTTTTCCAAGGAATGCAGTGTCATTTTTTAATTTGAAATAACATCAAAGATGGCGGCGTAACCATGGCCAACTTTTGTTTTTCTTATGGGCGCCATATTGAATTTTGGCATTTTCCGATGCTCGTGCTTTTCCTCATTTCCGCAATGTAAAACATGTTACCATTCTTTTTTAAAATAATGGTGTAATAATCAAAAAACCTACAGGTACCCAACTGGAGCTTGGTTACAGACCGCCGGAGTCGTTGCCAAGCAACACCAACGAAATGCACTTCGATCAAGCGGCGCCCGTTAGGTTTGCCATTTAACCAAATTAACCTTAATTGTGGTTAATTGTGGATGTAAAATGCCGTTTACCAATAACGAAAAGCGTGATTATAATAATAATAATAATAATAATTAAGAGTTTAATTGAATTTTGTCATTTCCGATAGTCGTGTTTTTTCTCATTTACGAAATGTATAACATGTTGGCATTATTTTTTAAAACAATGGTTTATTAATAAAAAATGTTCTTCTTTTTCATGTTGTTTGTCGTGCTTATCAAGTAACCAACTGCAGCTTGGTTACAGACCGCCGGCGCCGGACTGTCCAAGAGTGGTTTGGATTTAAAACATTCAGATTGTAAAAGAAGCAAGTTTATACAACATAAAGATTATTTTTTAAGTAAATGTTCATATTGGCCGCTATTTTCTTGAAGGCTAAAAGCGTGCCCGCTTTTCCACATGTTGTTATGCTCTTCTAACTGTTCTTCCCGGAAAAGCATTGACCGCATTTGTTATTCGATCCCGCAGATCGTCGATATTTCTGCGAGTATCGTGATAAATTTTGTCGTTCACAGTTCCCCAAAGAAAATAGTCCAGGGACTTAAACCAGGAGATCCACCACTCCACCATTACCAATCCAGCGATTTGGAAATTGTTGATTTAAATAATTTCGTACAATTGCAAAGTATGACTTCTGTGGGGTTTCAATATCTTTGTTCGTGGTCTGCAAACACGTGTTTGCGGCCAATTACAAATTAAGGGCTACTTCTCGCTTAGAAATCCGAGGATCGTCATTTATCTAAAAACCAGTAGTTGGAGCATTGCAAATTATGGTAATTTAACGTTTACCATTTCTAAAATGCCTCTTTGATCAGTTTCAACATTTCCATGACGATTATAAGAATTGCAGGGTTTACTAAACGATCCATGGTCCGCTAAATTTTCGTCCAATGTTAGGAATATTGTATGATGCGACATTTCTAAGAGAACAATAATAAACCCTTATTATATCACGCTTTTCGTTATTGGTAAACGGCATTTTACATCCACAATCAACCACAATTAAGGTTTATTTGGTTAAATGGCAAACCTAACGCTGAGGGCGCCGCTTGATCCAAGTGCATTTTCCTGGCGTTGCCTGGCAACGACTCCGGTGGCGGTGGTCTGTAACCAAGCTCCAGTTGGGTACCTGAAGGGTTTTGATTATTACACCATTATTTAAAAAAAGAATGGTAACATGTTATACATTGCGGAAATGAGAAAAAACACGAGCATCGGAAAATGCCAAAAATTAATATGGCGCCCATAAGAAAAACAAAAGTTGGCCATGGTTACGCAGCCATCTTTGATGCTATTTCAAATTAAAAAATGACACTGCATTCCTTGTTAAAAAGTACTTGTAGAATGTTTTTGTTTCAAATGTCTAGCTACATTTAGTTTTGAATAAAAAATTAAAAACGATATCTTAAAATTTCAGTTTTTTGTGGATATCTTCAAAATGAAAAGTGATAGCTTAAATTTCTTTTCAGATAATTGATTAGCACAAAAATACGAAACTTTGCCAAATTTAAACATAGGCTCTATCTCCACTAATAAGCGAGATCCCCATGGTGAGGCTCGAATTTGAATCACCCGGTATAGTGACCCAGGATTTGCAAATTTTTCAGTCTAATGACAGTACCGGTAGTGTCAAATGCTGATGTTTTGACATTATGTCACAATTTATATTGACAGTAGTTAATAGTATCAAAAGACCTCATATTATGATACCGTGTACCATCCTTGCCTGATGCCGTCGGATAGGCAGCGTGTTGAGCGTGTCCAAAATTCATGTGTTCTGTTTGTTTTTGGTTTGACGAAGTATGATCATGCAGTGTGATCATGAAGTATGATCATCGAATGGGCTGGGCGACTTGGGGTGGTTGAACATGGATAACACTAGGGTGTTGCATGCAGCAATATTGTATCATAAGTTGCTATCCACTAGGATCCCACAATACCTCATACGGAAGATATGCTGTAGAACGGATGTCCATAACCTTAATTTAAGATTCGGGGGTTTGTTTGCTCCACCTGCCCAGCGCACTGAGCTGTATAAACGGTCATTCTCTTACCAGGTCAGTCACATATACAATGGCCTCAGGGAAGATATGAAACATTTATAGTTAAACAGTTTTGGGGGAAAGGTGAAGCGTTGTCTGTTTGCTCAACAGGGGGGACTTTAGGCATTGAGCGCACATTGGAGGCTTTTTAATTTTTATTTTTTATGGGCAGGTGCGATGTTTTGTTGAGTTGGATTTGCTGCAATTGCGTGTAATTATACTCTAGAGCATTCTTTTTGTTTGTGTTTGTTTTGATAAGTTCTCGGAATTATTTTTATATTATTGCTACAATTATGTCTTAGTTCTAGTTTGCGTAAGGGGTTGAGTGGATGAGTAAGGCAATTTGGAAACAAATGTGCTGAACTGCGCCCTAAATATAAATAATATTTTGTAGCATTTAATATTGTCTTATTTTAATAAAGGAATTATTTATTTATGTAATTATTTATTTATCTCTTAAATCCTGGCTAACTAGTTTTATTTTAATGCAGACACGACTGATCTCAATCAAATAGATTCTCATGCAGCTAAACTATTAATTTTATATATTGTATGATAAAGTCATGTACCTGGCCACATCAGATTTTTTTATATCGAAAATATGTTATTAATCAACAATGGGCCCGTTCTTCAGCCACGTACTGAAGCTTTAAGGGGAGGTTCCCATGTAGAGACCTACAAAGCAGCTCAAGTTTGAGAGAGTTTTTAAAAATACATTGTAAGAGATATCAATATTTTTTCTTTTGTCATATGTTTGTCATACTTTAGTGTACAAAAGGACATAGCGCCATAAAAAAAAACTATATGCAAGAAGTGCATAGTGTTGTAGGTCCTGTGCGGCGTCCTTGTCTCAACGACGTGCACGATAGCTCCTATAAAAATTAACAGAAATTGAAATTTCAGAAGCGCTGTAAAACTAGATGGAATTATAACTAGATATGAAAATACAGGCATCCCGTATCTTTCCGGACTTACCGTAATGATTAATGTATATATAGTAAATGGTGATATATAGGCGGAATGTAAATTTTTAAATAAATTGAAATTTTCAGCCACAACCTGGATTTGAACCAGGGAGCTTTATGTCGCTAGCACAATACTCTACCAACTGAGCATTGAGGCCTATGACATCTGTTAGGGAAAATTGTCATGTCAAGGAAGAACTTACATCCCGCCTGTAGATCACCATTTACTACTTATAGATGGAATTACTTGGAGGCTAAACTAACATTGAGCTAAAAGAGTTGAAAATTGACAAAATGGCTGCTGTTTGAATTTTAAGATCGATTTACAGCATTTTTACTTTATCATACGCAGTATGATAAGGTATTGTATTTGTGCCGTAAAAAATTGAGATTTTAGTGGAAATGGGTCATTTTGAGACCCCTGATCATTTTTGATCAAGGTACAAAAAAATATCTGTGTGTGTGAGTGTGTGTGTGTGTATGTGTGTTTGGGCGTACTCGATTTTTGTGGCGCCGATTTCGGAGTAACTATTAAAGGTATCAGGACGAAACTTCATATTTAGAAGTTTCACGACCAAACTTAGAGCTGAAAAGCTTTTGGTTCAAAAGGGTTCAAAGGAACTGGACGTTTTCTCTAAGCATTTTTTAAGGATTTTGCAAATGAGCCGCTATTTTTGTAATTTCGTCAAAATAGTTATATGATAAATTAAAATACAGAAAATTCGGAATAATTTATGTCTACAATACTTTTTGGTAAAATTAATAGTTTAGCTGCATCAGCAAATTCTATCTGATCGAGATCGGTCGTGTCCAAGGTTGGTAGAGCCGTATTTTACAGAGGTTATGCCGAGAGACATTTGCAGGGCGGGGACGAGGTCCACCAGTGACGTCCAAAACTGGTATCTCGTAACACGCAAAACTCCTAGTCTACTAGACGTTTTATCGGTCCTGACACCACTTACGTCACTTTTTCGTGAGCTTGTAGACATCTGCGGGGGTCGCTAGGATACATGGGCAATATAGGCATCAGCGCTACCTCTGTACAATACGGCTCTACCAACCTTGGGTCGTGTCTGCATTATATGAAACTGGTAAGCAAGAATTTGACAGTTATGACAGTTATGACAGATGTATTCTGATGACAGTAGGTAGTGGCAAAGAGTGATGTTTTGACAATACCTACTGACAAAAAAATAACCGCAAGAGGTTGCAGCGCAGGAACCACCTGAGCAGCCTGGGGACGAGCACGAAGGCGATGCAGATGCAGGACCTCTGCAAATAGATGCTGAGCGGGACGTCAGCGATGAAGATGACGTTGAGCCTGATCAACAAAGGACACGGCGAAGGCCGTAGCGGTTGCTGCGTGTGCGTGCTGTGTTTTATTCAATAATTTTTAGATCAAAACGTTTTACGTCCTTTTAAATATTTTTGTAAACCGTTTTTTATCACTTTATCGTCGTTTGGTTTTAAAAATTTACCACCCAGGCTGTTCACTCACTGGCGGGTCAATCGTAAAGATTTCAAATTTGTAAATGCAGTTTCGGATAAAGGCACCAAGGCAACGTTTTGTATAGCATTTGAAATTATGTTAATTCATAATGTGTATTTTATTTAATTAATATATTTACGTTCATGGTTAATGGAATCTCTTGCAGCTATACTAATAATTTTGTACATAGTATGATAAAGTCATGTGCTTGGCCACATCAGATTTTTTACTTTATCATACGCAGTATGATGAAATATTGTAATCGTGCCGAAAAAAAAAATTGAGATTTTAGCGGAAATAGGTCTTTTTGGGTCCCCTGAACATTTTTGACCAAGGTACAAAAAAATGTCTGTGTGTGTGTGTGTGTGTGTGTGTGTGTGTGTGTGTGTGTGTGTGTATGTGTGTGTGTGTGTGCGTATGTGTGTACTCGATTTTTGTGGCGACGATTCCGGAGAAACTACTAAAGGTATCGAGATGAAAGTTCATATTTAGAAGTTTTATGACTAAACTTAGAGCTGAAAAGCTTTTGGTTCAAAAGGGTCCAAAGGAACTGGCAGTTTCCTCTTAGCATTTTTCAAGGATTTTGCAAATGAGCTGCTATTTCTGTAATTTCGTCAAAATAGTTAAATAATAAATTAAAGTAGAGGAAATTTTGAATAATTTATGCCTATGATATTTTTTGGTAAAATTAATAGTTTAGCTTTAAGAGCAAATTCTATTTGATCGAGATCGGTCGCATCTGCATTGATATGAAACTTCAAAGTAGCCTGGATTTGACAAATATTTTTTGTGCTGTCACGACAGAAATGTCTATGGCTGTCACGCTCGAAAACAACTGATTTCATCAGAGGTTGGAGAACCGCTATGGAACGTTGCCGCTCTAGTGCGGCAAAGTAGAAAATACAAAATTCAAATAAAATAAGATCGCCAATTTGATTGTTTGTTGATAGGAAATATCAACCCGTTGTTATCTAATTGTAAAAACGATAAATTGAGAAAATTGTAAATAAAGTATAGCGATGAGTATCTATAGTTACGTTTTAGTATGTTGGTACGGATGTGACATCTACAGTGTCATGAACGAATATAAATCTGTCAGAATTTGAATTAGCTTTTTAAACTTGACGTTTCGTAGAAGTGGTATCAACCTAACATTTCCTATCCAGAAATATAACCAATTTTATTTTTTTTAATACGTATTTCTCAAAAAGCAACGAAAAAAACGTTGATGTCACTCCTGCCGAAAGTTATATAGCGCGACTCGCTCACATGCGACGGCGACGCTCCGTCATCGGTGACGCGCCGCATCACCGCTCGTCGCGCTATTCCGTACTTTCGGCACTTGTGAGATAAACAACTATTATTCTGGCGACAGTAGGTAGTGTCAAATGTTGATGCTTTGACAATACCTACAAAATATCAAAAATATCTGTCAAATCCTGGCTAACTAACTTAATTTTAATGTAGACACGATTTATCTGAATCAAATAGATTCTTATGCAGCTAAACTATTAATTTTATATTTTGTATGATAAAGTCATGTGCCTGGCCACATCAGATTTTTTTTATTTCAAATGGTTATTGATAATATAATTATCGCTTATTATGAGGTTCAGCCTCTGTAGAAAATTACAAATAGAGTTCCTTAGATATATCGTTATTATAGTTTTGACATCGATATAAAAATAGTTTGTATTGACATGTTAAAAGTTCATTCTATACAATAATAGTATATTATTTGACGAGCACATAATTAAGGATATAAATCGCGAGCATGAAGTTTACACGCGAGCCGTAGGCGAGCGTGTAATCGTGCGAGCGATTTATATCCGTTATGTGCGAGTCAAATACGACGTTTTATCTATGACTCATAAATTCCATGTTATGCAAAATATTATAAATGTATTTGTCAATGATGGCGAGGCGAACTGTCACATAGCTGTCATCCACGTAGGTTTTGACAGACTTTGACACTAGCATCATATAATAATGACAGTTCGTTCAAATAATGAGGTCATTATTTGAACGAACTGTCATTATTATACAACGCTAGTGTCATTATAACCGTTGGTGTGTATAATGATGGCGATTATATAGTCATAGATACGTATGCAATAAGGTGGGTCGAAACGGCCCGTTTTTTATTTTTTATTTTAAAATTAGAGGCGCTAACCTGAAAAAGTTGTGTATTGATGTCTTAGGGTTCCCTAAAAAAATGGGATATTTTTAACAAATTTTAACCGGGCCCATGGGCCCATTTTTGGGCCAATTTTTTTTTCATAAAGTTTTGTGGCGCTACCGAAAAAAATTTCTTAAGGGCTTCTCAATACTGTAACAAAAACTTGACAAAAAAAAATAGGTATTAACCAGCCCCACGACCTCTAACGCAGGCGAAAGTTTTCAAAAATATGCTTTTATTAAATTTTGTGCAGCCTTTCGCTTGATTTAGTGATTTATAATTAAAAATGGAATTATATATCGCCAATTCAACCCAGAACACACCACGCGGAGGTATCTGCACCAAGAGTTCGTCCCATTTGGAGACCATCCCGCCCTTTTTTAAAGCAAATTACGGTTCATTCCTTTGTTATCAAAAATTGGTAGAATTATGTCGGCCCTCTAATTTTAATCTAATGTAACCATCTCTGGATGACTCACCACAAACGTTACTAGAAGCTTCAGTGACTATTTTTACATACCGTTCCACCGCCTGTGTGTGACACGGAAATTTGTCAAAATTTATGTTTTCTTTTCCGGTAATAATATTATCCAAAGCTCTGTTTGATATTTTAAAGGTTAATGGTGGTTCGGTGATCATAGTTTTCTGCCAATCTATCAGGTCTGTGTAATCATCAGCATTGAAATTAATAAGTGGTACCCTAAAAACTCTGACCGTTTTAGAAGTTTGCATCCTACATTCTCTAATCCTTCTTGCAGCTAACTCTCTTATGTGTGGGCGTGGGTCGCTGAACATTGCCAAAAGTAGGTTTTCGGGATGGGCAAAATATGCATTGTCGGGAAAGACTTTGTCAATGATATTTTTGACCTTATCCGGGAAATCTCTTGAAGCATATATAGCTTTCCACAGGTGTCTCACTCCATCGCCAATATGTGGTTTTGTTTTAATTTCGAACCAAATAGGTACCTTTAAAATAAATTCGGTTAAAATAACTAGATTTTTAGTAGCGATATAAAGGCGTAGCACTCTATTGGCTGTAGTAAGCCACCATGTGACATCTTGCCTGGATCTCTCTTTGCCACATTAGGAGTAATGGTTCCATTTTCAATGCCTACGCAAATCCTATACAAGTACTGCTGATCTGTACTTAAGTTGCCTGGTTCGAGTTGAGGAAGATGCGATTTTATTGGTTAAAATTTTACAACTGGTATGTATTGATAATGTTTTAAAATGGCGCCAATTGGTCCCGAAAAGCTGTGAGGTCCCTTGGTATCGCCATCTAAACTTTGCAATAAATGCCTGAAGGGTAGCTCATTGGCATGGAGCAGACATATGCACCAGTGAAAAGGCCTTTTAATGTCATTTTCTATTAATCGAATTATACCTCCCTTCCACCCAGTATTTACATTTGTACCTCAATGACCTGACTAAATAGCAAGCTAGCGAGGACAAGCATATACGAGCGGCACTCAATAAATAATATTGAAATTTTCTGCATTGGAGCGTAAACTATTGCATCATGGGACTTTGGGCCCGGCAAAAAATGGTTTTTGTTTTGTTTTTTGTTTATTTATCATTGGGACAACGAGTAGTTTACTCACTAGCGCCATCAAATCAAAATATTTTTTTTGTCATTTTGAGGGCCGATGGGCCCGGTTAAAATTTGTTCGATTAGATCTATTTTTTAACAATACTTTTGTTTTCCTAATTCACAACTTTTCTTTGGTAGCGCTCATAAAAAAATTAAAAAAAAATTTTTCGACCCAGCTTAGTGTGCAATGAACTTATTATATGTGAGTCGTAGACAAACAAAGTTATTTATGAGATGTGGGTTTTATTGAACGATTTTCATATTTTGGTGCCGACACCCGGGAACTTTGGAACAACGATGGATGCAACTTTGAGAACAGTTACACGTCTGCAATTAACGAAATGAATAAACAATGGTAATGATATTATAGGTCAAGAAACTGTACAAGATATCATCCCTAATGAAATTCAGGTATTGATCGATCGCATAAAAGCTACACAACTCAGTTTGGAAACACTCAATGAAAAACTAGCGCCGAATGTTTAAAAATACTGGACTACAATGATCAAGCAGTGGAAATAATATCACGGTTGCAGCAGTATCAACTAGTGAAAGAAACAAAGCTTGCAGCACCTTTGTCAACGATAACAAGCGCCACCGCCGCCGACCAAGCAACGTTTACCGCTCCAGTGACAAACACGAACATCGTCTCCGATCGAATAGGTCATAGGGATGGTGTTTTCACAAATTCGTTGAGATTACCCCAATTGGAAATTATTAAATTCGACGGTGATATCATGTCTTGGCCAGCGTTTTGGGAACAATATTGTTCGGCAATTCATGATAACGTGAACCGACTGCGCGAAAGTTGCTTATCTTAATAGTATATTACATTACAAGAGCTGTAACTAGCATATTACGCGCGAGTGGAAAGATAACATGAGTTTTGTTATTTGTCACGAGCACGTAATATGTGAGTACAGCTCGAGTATGGTACATAATTTTACTTACGACCGACAATTTCAATAAATTGTATGAAAAATGTCAAATAAATAAAGGTAAAGATATTTGACGGTTGACGATAATTGACGGTATTCGCGCGACATCTATTGCAACTACGCAGTACTTTGTCTGAAGTGTCGATAGAAAATACCAATACAAATTCAACATATTTTTTCACGAGTATTTATGTTACAGCTCGAGTATTGCACTTACCTGCGACCGAAAATTTCAATAAATATAAATTGTATCAAAAATGACAAATAATTAATCAAAATATTCGCGCGACATCTGTCATTATGACATTATGTCGTGCGTAAAAAACACAAACGCACAGCCAAACGGACACATTTGTTATAAGCGATATACGAGCGAGGCAGTCCGTAAGCGACGTTTACAGATACGGTCGTAGTTAATAGTATATTACATTACAAGAGATGTAACTAGCATATTACGTGCCAGTGGAAAGATAACATACGAGCCGCGAAGCGGCGAGTTTTGTTATTTTTCACGAGCACGTTATATGCGTGTACAGCTCGAGTATTGTACATAGTTTTACCTACGACCGACAATTTCAATAAATTGTATCAAAAATGTCAAATAAATAAAGGCAAGGATATTTGACGGTTGACATTATTTGATGGTATTCGCGCGACATCTATTGCAACTACGGAGAACTTTGTCTGAAATGTCGACAGAAAATTCCAATACAAATTCAACATAAATGTTCACGAGCATGCAATATATGTTACAGCTCGAGTATTGCACTTACCTACGACCGAAAATTTCAATAAATATAAATTGTATCAAAAATGACAATGCGTGTACAGCTCGAGTATTGTACATAGTTTTACCTACGACCGACAATTTCAATAAATGGTATCAAAAATGTCAAATAAATAAACGTAAGGATATTTGACGGTTGACATTATTTGATGGTATTCGCGCGACATCTATTGCAACTACGGAGAAATGTCGACCGAAAATTCCAATACAAATTCAACATAAATGTTCACGAGCATGCAATATATGTTACAGCTCGAGTATTACACTTACCTACGACCGAAAATTTTAATAAATATAAATAGTATCAAAAATGACAAATAATTAATCAACATATTCGCGCGACATCTGTCATTATGACATTAGGTCGTGCGTAAAAAACACAAACGCACAGTCAAAAGCACACGTTTGTTATAAGCGATATACGAGCGAAGCAGTCCGTGACGTAAGGGCCGTTTATACATACGGTCGTAGGTAATAGTCTATTACATTACAAGAGCTGTAACTAGCACATTACGTGCGAATGGAAAGTTAACATACGAGCCGCGAAGCGGCGAGTTTTGTTATTTTTCACGAGCACGTTATATGCGTGTACTGGTCGAGTATTGTACATAGTTTTACCAACAACCGACAATTTCAATAAATTGTATCAAAAATGTCAAATAAATAAAGGTAATTGTGGTGCCCCAAGGACACAATGATTACACACACTTCAGTAACCAGATAATTTATTGACATTTGTCACGTAGTATTCACAATGACAACTATAACATGTAACTATGATCTCTATCATCACCGACTGATGATTCAACGCGCCGTGCAGTCTAGCGGTCTTCCCTCTCTGTCTCCGCTGACCCCAGTCCGGTATTCGGCTCTGAATCATCAGGCGACACTAATCTCCACAATCCCTCCTTCTTTTTCAAGATAATTGGTGAGACTGTTGGTTCTGATGTTCCATCCATCTCATTGGCCTCTGGCATTGTCACTGGAGGAGGATTTTCTGGCGTGGCCTCGGTGGGTGGTTTTCCTGAAACAGACATTAGTGGGGTGCGTGGCGTGTCTTCAGCTACGTCCTCTGGTAATTTCTTTACGTGGGTGGAGTGTCGCTTGTACACTTTTCCGTCCTTCATTAATGTGAGCTCATTGCCTCTCTTTTCTATTATCGAATATTCCTCATTTCCATATCTGGTTTCTAATTTGTTTGAGGTCTTCTGGTTTTGTGTTATTACTCTATCTCCTAGTTTTATATTACATTCTTTTGCGTTTCTCTTTGCATCTCCCCTTTCTTTTCCTTTCTGTTTATTAATCGTATCATTATCTTTAGCTTCTTCGTCCTCTTCGTTATTTATTAAGTCGTTTATAGATGGAATTTTATCTCTGATATTTCTCCCAAACATCAATTGCGATGGTGATTTCCCCGTTGAACCATGTGGAGTAACGTTGTACATTAAAATATATTTCTGGATCTCAGATTGGTAATTATTTTTATTTGCATGCGCAATTTGAAATCTTTTGAGAATTGCCCTGTTTGCGTTCTCTACCTCTCCGTTTGCTTGTGGCCAATATGGGGTTGTTTGGATCAATTCTATATTGTGGTTACTGCAAAATTGTTTGAACTCGGCACTGACAAATTGTCTGCCATTGTCTGCTCTCATACGTTTTGGAATACCAAGACGAGAAAATACTTCGGACAGTTGTTCCACAATTACGGATGATGTTGTTGATGTGAGAAATTTTATTTCTTGGTATCTTGAATAGTAGTCAATGATTACCAATATCATTTCCTTATTTGGTAGCGGGCCCATTAGATCCATGGCAAGGCATTGCCATGGTCCTTCAGGAAATTGATGTCGTCTCATTGGTGGGTGTTTATCGGGTTGAGCTACGAGTAGACAATCCCGACAATTTTTTACAAATTGTTCCGCATGTCTATCTATTAGTGGCCACCACACTTTTGCCCGTAATCGTCTTTTCATCACAGTTTCACCGGGATGACCTTCGTGAGCTAATTGCAAAACTTGTTTCGTTAATGGTTCGGGTATAATAATTCGGACGCCCCTCAGTAATACTGGTCCCATTGTGGTAAGCTCCATTCTAAATGGAAAATATTTGCTTTTGTTTGTCGTACCCCATGAATCCTCAATGATTTTATTTACCGCTTCTACTATGTCTTTATCCGTCTTGCTATGTGAAATGACATCTGTTACTTTTATAGCCTTTGGTGTGTTTCTTTCTACTATCGCAAATATGTGCTTCTCGCCTGCCGCATCGAATGACTTTTCGTTTTGTAGTTTACATAGCCGTGATACTGAGTCTGCGATGTTGGATTTTCCTGGTTCAAATATGACTAAATTTTAATGCTTGCAGTCTCAGTAGCCATCTTTGAACACGTGCTGGTGGCTTGGATGTTGGTTTGAATATTGCCTCTAACGGCTTATGATCCGTTATCAATTCGAATTCCAATCCTGCCAGGTAATAATAGAATCTTTCTACGCCCCGCACTAGCGCTAAGCTTTCCTTTTCTGTTTGAGAATAACGCTTTTCTACATCTGATAGACTTTTACTTGCAAAGGAGATTACTCTGGGGTTATTCTGGGAATTAAATTGTAATAAAACTGCTCCTAATGCAACCGGACTAGCATCCGCTACTAATCTTGTTCTGTGATGAGGATTGAAGTATGCCAATATTGGTAGTTTAGCTAAATACTCCTTAAGTCGATTGAAATGCATCTGGTGGTTTTCGTTCCACACAAATTTCGCCTGAGTTCTTGTGAGCTGACGTAGCGGCTCTGTAATTGTGCCCAAGTCAGGAAGAAATTTTCCCAAATAAGTTACCAGGCCAAGGAAACTGCGGACTTCTTCTTTTGTTTCTGGTGCTCGGAAATCCAAAATTGTTTTCACTTTTCGTTGATCTGCTTCAATGCCTTTGTGTGATAACTTATGGCGTAAGAATTCTAACTCTTGAACTTTAATGATACATTTGCTTTTATTTAGCACGGCGTTGTTTTCATCTAAGACATTCAAAACTTCCTTAAGACAATCATCGTGTTCCTGTTCAGTCGATCCGTATATGATAATATCGACTAAATAATTCAGACAATTTTTGCACGAAGATAATAACGCCTCAAAAATCCTTTGAAAAATCTCAGGAGCTGAGTTAACTCCAAACATAAGGCGCTTGTAGCGGAACATCCCCTGGGGCGTAATAAAAGTTGTTATTGGGCGACTATCTTTTTCTAATTCCACCTGATGGTATGCACTCATAAGGTCCAAACGAGTGAAATATTTGGCGTTTCTCAGCTTGGGCATGAACGACTCGAACGTTGGTAACGGATAATTAATTTTCCCTCAAGATAGCCTCGTTTGCTCTGCGCATGTCGACACAAATACGAATTTTCCCAGTTGGTTTAAAAATAATCACGATAGGAGATATCCAAGCACTGGGTTGCGTAACTTTCTCGATTATGTCTTTTCTTAAAGCTTCATTTAATTTGTCTTTAACTTGCTCTTCGATTGACACTGGTACCCTTCTTACAGGTTGCTGTACCGGCTTTACGTAGGGATCTATAGATAACTTTATGAGCACATTTTTTATTTTAGGAAATTCTTCTTGTACTTCAACTCTATTTACATTTAAACGCAGCTTCAAAATGCCAAGTTCCTTAGCTGTGTCCTTTCCAATAATTGATATGTGTCCCTGCTCTACCACATAGAAAGTTGCAATAATCTCATTTTCGTCGGGGATATTAATTGTGGATAGGAATTTGTGTTTTATAATAAGTGGACTTCCAGAGGCATATGCTTTGAGTACTTCTGTAGGTTCTGTAGTGACGTCCCAAGTAACTCCTTTCATGGCAGACAGGGATTCCCAATCTTCGCCTTTCATTATATTAACCTTGGATCCTGAGTCAATGACGACTATTATTCGAACTCCTCCTATGAAACATTCAATCTTATCATCTGAGAGACTTCCGCGAAGTGTAGGTTCAGTTTTGGTAATGTTAAAACAATCAAAGGTTCTAATATTATTATCAGGTGTCTCGTTTCCTGATTATTCTGCTTCAACCGAGTTCACGTTGAATTTAGAGCGTTTTCGGTTTTGGTAAGCTGTCGTCCTAGGCCATGACTTTTTTCTGGAACTCGGGATTTACACTGTGCAGCGAAATGGCCTTGGAATCCATACTTTCTGCATTTCACAGCCTTTGCTGGACACTCTTTGATGTTACCCAAATGGCCTGATCTCCCGCATCTCAAACATATGTCCCTATGTTTTTGTAACGTTCTTACTCTATTTACCTCCGTTGATGACGTACTTGGTCCACTCATTACGGTATTCATTGTTGTTGATTGGTTCCCTATTTGTTCGTGAACTTGACATATATCTATGATTTCTTGCAGTGGCCGTTCCTTCTCCAAAATCTTTTTCTTCAGTTCCAGAGACGCCCAATTGTCTATGATTTTATCTTTCATGTTTATTTCCATTGCTTCTGTTTCTGTTTTGCCGAATGAACATCGTTTTGCCTGTTGTCTGATTTTTAACAATAACTTGTTAAAGGTTTCCCCTTCTTCCTGCTTTATACTCCGAAATACGTGTCGCTCAAACGTCGAGTTCTGTTTGGGCGAGAAATAATTTGATAACTTGTCGACAAGCGTTTTAAAAACATCGTTGTTGTCTTCTTTGTCGAAGGGTTCAATAGCTTGTCACGCTCCAATTTTTTTTCTTAAAATCCAATGGACCTACCTATTTCGATGTCCTTTAAGCTCCCTGCTAGCTCAGTGAAGAAGGGATGGGTGTAAGAAAGGTGAATGAATGTGAGCGCCACGTAATTAATAAAAAAAACAACTGCCGAAAGGACACCTCAGTAATTACGAACTAGTTGGTAAAATAAAATAGGAAAAGGTAGGTGCAAAAGAACAAAACCAAATGAAAACAAGAATATAGTATAAGTAAAAGATTCTATTTACTGGTACCATTAAATTCAACAAATACAAAAATACTCAACCACGTCAATATTCGCTGTCGATATTCCAAGTTTATTGGACAAAACAAAAATATCAACCAAGATCAAAGCCAAAATTATAAATCTTATGAAAATTTGTCGATGTTGTTAATTGTCTTGATTCGTAACCATATAAAATAAAATAATAGAACAGGAACAATATCAATGACAGGTTTTGAAATAAAGAAAAAGAAAGTACGTGAAAATAGAATAAGTATTATCACAAATCACGTCATTTGAAATATTCAGCAAGTAAAACAGTTCCAGATAGTTATGGTACCACAAGTTATTTGGCCTGGCGACGCTAACGTCCACGAAGAAAATTTTTGTTTTAATCAAGAACAAAAAAAATATCTATGAAGTATCTATAGAAAATTCTATTTTCTGTTCACAAAAACAAAATGAAATGGAATTGACCAACAGGAGAATAATACAATCGTTATCAACCTGCCAAAACGGCCTGCACTTCAATAAATGCAATTAATTAATTAAAATTAGGGTTATAATAACCGTACGCAAATCGAACCAAAATCGAATGACCATGGGGTCATAAAAATTCAAAAAATATAAACGCTTACGGTTTTTAAAACACGTGACGGAGTCCTTGATGTCACTGTCGTGTCCACCCAAATCATTGGGGGTTATTTTGGCAGGGTAGATGGATTCCTGGCCGGCTGTAATCAATGACAGAATATGTTCTCCTGGTGGCCGTCGAGGTGGTTGTAATTGACATCCGTAGTTAAGAATTCCGCAAGACGCTTGCTCGTGCTCCTCGTGCGTGAGCTCGTAATGATAACTCGGACGTGCCGCTCGAACGTGAATTTTATTCGCAAAGCTCACAATTACAACTCGCTCATAGAGCTCGCTCCCAGAACTCGCTCATAGAAGCCTAGATAAAACCCCATAACAATTAGACCAATATAAAGAAGGAAACAAGAAACATACCTTTAGGTGTAAAACGGCTTGTAGTAACCTTTAAAAATCGAGCGAATGAATCCAGCAAGTGCTGTGCGTATACTTCACTAAACGCAATAGGTGGGTGATAGAATAAATCCCAAACAAATGGAGAGGTCGTTACCACAATCAAAAATCGTAACCAATCCTCAAAAATCTAAAACACCACTTATCAACTCGAAGTTCAAAAGCTAAACTGCCAGAGGCCTCACGTGCCGGGTGAGAATTTTTACCAAGGAAACAAAAAAACTTATATCCGGCAAGTGGATTTAGTATACGTTCAGAAAATAACTAATAAAAATGAATTAAATGAAATAATAAAGATCAAAACAAATAAGAGAATAAAAAAAAGGTCTATTGGTCCAATTGCCATGTTGCGTAACCGCAAGGATAATAATGAAATCAGAAATAATGAAGAAAATTCGATTACCGCGTAGCGCCCTCTAAAAGTCAAAAGACGAACCACCAAGAGATCCGCCAAACAGCCAGCCTAAAATCCATCCTGAAATCAACCATTGGTATATCGACATTACAGTAACCTATATCAAGGTTAAACTTAAAATCCACGAAATTAATTATCAATAATGGTACCAGCAAATGAGAACGTTACAATACCCCCCCACAAAAAGGTAAACTTAGAAAGTTTACAAGAAAATTGATATCAAACATCTCAAAGAGAAAAAGAAAACAAAAACACACGACAATATTGAGGGGATGAAAAGGTAGGAAAATGACGATAGAGAAGGATAATAGGATAGGACATGGCTCTCTGGGTAAAATAAGGGTAGGGAGAGAAGCCAAGAGCTCGCACGAGCAGGGTTGCTAGGCCCTGAAGTAGGTATGTCCTCCATCGGGATCATAAAGTACAACCTACCGCTACTCTAAACGGGGTTAAAAGATAAAGAATACAAAAGAAAAACTAGAAAAACGAGGTTAAAGGGATTTTAGGAAAACTAGCATGGATGTATAGGCTCATGATGTGGTTTCAGGTCTTTGGCGTGCCAAACACCAATGTGCTTTCTAGTCTCGGGGTGTTCCAACTCATAAGTCCATGGCGATACCTTATTCTTGATTCTGTACGGACCAACGTATTTTGGGGCTAATTTCGCTGTAAAATCCTTGGAGGCGTCGGATAGTACGTAGTTCTTCTTTAGAACCCCTTGTCCGATGACGAACTCTTCGGGACGTTTCCTCAAGTCGTAGTGCGCTTTGCCAGCCTCACTCTTCTTGGATAGCCTCTTCGCTACATATTTATTAATGTCCATGAAGAGTTTCTTTCGGTAGTTGTCGTCGATAGGAATGTCGACATCTGGAGGTTCGCCGGCTTTGTCTCTATTAATTACCATCTCTCTGCCGAAATTTATGTAATATGGTGTCAATCCCGTACTTTCGTGTTTTGCGGTCCTACACGCACAACCCAATCTTGCAAGATGATCCGCCCAAGTCTTGTGGTTTTCTGAGGCGTATGCAGACAGCATGGTCTTAATTACTCTGTTCAGACGCTCTACCGGGTTGGCCTGCGGGTGATAAGCTGCATTATATCGCACTCGTATACCAAACTCCTTTGCCATCTTGGCAAATTCTCTGCTTCGATATTGGACGCCATTGTCGCAGATTATGGTGTGTGGGACGCCGAATATCATCATGACTTCCTCTTCAATGTGTCGCGTGACCTGAGACGCCGTTGCCGCTCTAAGGGGGAACAATACCGGAAACTTGCTAAAGCAATCCATCACTACCAGTATGAAGCGGTAACCCTTCGGTGTTCTCGGTAAGGGAGCAACCAAGTCTGTGGAAATGATTTCCCATGGTTTAGTAGGGATGGGATTGGGGACCATAAGTCCGGCTGGTTGCTTCTGTTCGGGCTTTATTTTGGCACACACTGGACACTGTCGTACGTATTTGGCTACGTCGCTTCGCATCTTGGGCCAATAATATTGTTGTGCTATTCGGGCGTACGTCTTAAATACGCCCATATGTCCAGCCAGTGACGAATCGTGTAATTTATGTAAGATTTCTCGTCTCTCACCCTTGCCCACCACTCGCCTCCACTGACTAGAATCGCCATCGAAGGGTCCTCTTCGAACATGTTTGAATAAGTTTTGTCCCTCCGCTCTCCATTGCGGATATAGATGAGGATTTCCTTGAATTTTCGTCGCCATTTTTGTAAGCCAACCATCTCTGTCCTCCGTAACCTCCTCCACTCTGACAGCTCTGCTCAAAGCATCCGGTACAACATTGTCTTTCCCACGCCGATGGATTACTTCAAAATCATATTGTTGTAGCCGTAGGTTCCATCGTGCTATCCGTCCAGTCGCATCTCTAAGTTTCAGTAACCACAATAGGGAGTGATGGTCTGTGATTACCGTGAATTTGACTCCTTCTAGGTAAGGCCTGAGTTTTTCTATGGCCCATATCACGGCAAGGCATTCCCTTTCGGTTGTGCTGTAGTTCCTTTCCGCCTTGCTGAGGGTACGACTCAGATAACAAATCACCCTTTCTCCGGTGGTCGGGTGTTCCTGAGTTAGCACGGCTCCTATACCAAACGCCGAAGCATCAGTCTGGACACAGAAAGGCAGGGAAAAATCTGGACAAGATAATATTGGCGCGGCCACCAAATGATTTTTCACCGCGTTAAACGAATCCTCGCAGGCAGGTGTCCATACAAACGTGTTGTTCTTCTTAAGTAGATTGGTCAATGGTTGTATCACGGATGAAAAACCTGGGATAAAGCGTCGATACCATGACGCCATCCCTATAGTTCTTCGGACATCTTTCACGTTGTTCGGTGATGGCATCTGTAAGATCGCGGATACTTTCTCGGGATCGACGAGAAGTCCATCTCTATTGACGATATATCCGAGGTATCGAAGTTCTGGTCGACAGTATTGGCATTTCGTAGGGTTTAGGGTCAGACCGGCTTCTTCAAGGCGGCCAAAAACTTTTTCGAGGACATCCAAGTGCTGCTCGAATGTCTGGGTAACGATAATTATATCATCTAAGTAGCAGAAACAGTTGGGTTCTAGGTCTGCTCCCAGCACTGTATCTATTAGCCGCTGCCACGTACTCGGTGAGTTATGTAATCCAAATGGCATTCTTGTAAACTGGTAAAGTCCTCGATTGGGGACCGTAAAAGCTGTGTATTTCCGTGAGTCTTGTTCTACGGGTATCTGGAAATAAGCCGTCTTGATGTCGATGGATGTCATATAGCGAGCATCTCGCAATCGATCCAGTATTGCGGATATGTATGGTAGCGGGTAAGCGTCCTTTTCTGAGACGGCGTTCAGCTTGCGGTAGTCCACGCAGAAGCGATACGTCCCGTCCTTCTTGGGTACCATGACGATTGGTGACGACCATGGGCTTTTTGATGGTTCCACTATCCCCTTTTCCATCATGTCTTTCAATTCTTCGTCGATATGCCTCTGCATGGTTGGCGATACCGGATAATACCGCTGTTTGATAGGTGACGCGCTGGTTCGAATGGTATGCTCCACCAGATTTGTACGACCCAACTTCCCACTCATGAGTTCCGGATATTTTGCTCTTAAGTCCGCAAGTTGTTGGAATTGTGTAGCTGTAAGGTCCTCCTGAGCCATCAAGGCACTAATTAGTGTCGCCGGTTCGTCAGTGAAAGTCCACGCGTTACTCCTAAGATTTGGGACTATGCCCATTTGTTTCCAAAAATCAGTCCCCAGGATTAGATCATGCTCCACCTCTGGTATAATCAATACATCCAACACAATAATCCTGTCTCCGAGTTGTACTGGCAGCGTAGCAAACCCCATACTTGTGCATTTTGCGCCGTTCGCGACCCTACAGGTGCTAGTACGATGTTGGATGTGTACATTAAGGTCTCTGAGGCGTTTCCAGCCATCTCTCCCAAGAATTGTGCGACTGGCCCCAGAATCCAACAGACCCAAAAAGTCACCGCCCAAGATTGTGACCCGTAGATAGGGTCTTTCGTCTCCCACTGCATGTTCCAAAATAAAAGCTAATCTGGCTCCATCTACCAACCCCAGTCCGAAGTCCTCAGTGGTCGCGCATTGTTCCTCTTTTCCCACTAGACGACCATGGTTTAGTGGGAGGACATTCCGTTTCCCGACCCAGTTGCTTGATTACACGCTGGGCAGGTTCTCGAGGTGAACCCAGACTTAAAGCATCTATAGCAATGAAGGTTTTTCGGTTCTCTGCAATCTTGCACTCTGTGTCCAGTCCTTCTACAATTGAAACATTTCCCAGTAAAACTCCCAGCAATAGCCTCCACAACCGTTGGCATCTCCGGAGCTCCAATATAAGCTAAATCGCTAGCAAAGTCGGACGTTCTTCTGGATGGAGGTCGATATTCATCCATTCGCATTTTGTTTGCTTCTATCTGTCGGCCAAGGTTCCGCAGCTGCTCCAGGGAATCTATTTTCTGTAGACCCAATTGACTCTGGTAAAAAGGGGTGATACCGCGCCGAGCGATACCGACAAGTGTAGACTCAGGGATCGATATAGTAAGCCTTGTCGCCATATTCTTGAGAACTGCTAAGTATATTCCCATTGGCTCGTTCTGTCCTTGTGTTCGCCTTTTCAGTTCCTCGAACAACCGTTCGTCGTAGTCCGCTGGCAGGAATTGTTCTCGGAGACATTTCACCAGTGTAGGCCAGTCGGTTACTTCTCTTCTGACCGACCGGAACCATACCAGCGCTGAGTCAGTAAACATCTCTATTGCCGAATTAAATAAATCCTGTTGGGACACCTTACGAGATGTTGCCAGTTCCTCGACTCGCTCCAGGAATGCGCTTATAGGCATGTCGTTCGGTCGTCCTGAAAACTTCAGTCCCCACTGGAGTACCGGAACCGTCTTTGTCGTAAATCTTTCTCTTCCTCCGCTGAAGTCGGCGCGATTACCATCCACGAAAACATCATCATCAGATGAACTACAGTCATCCGCCGGTGTCGCCGTCAGCATACTCAAGTCAGTTGGCCCAGCCTCACCAAAAGAAGACGATCTCTTCATCATTTTGGTCTTCTTGTTTAAGTCGCTAGTCAGCGATAGGATGGTTGTCAGCAGTTCCGATTTCTTCGCTTTCTCCTCCTTGTTACCTGGTCTCGAACGCTCCACCCGGCCCAGAAGGTGCGAAATTTTTGACTCGATCTTCGTGTAGTTATTGTCCAATGCTGTCCCAGTAAAAATTGTTATCAGCGTACCAATCTCGGTAATTTTAGCCTCCACTGCAGCGGTATCTTCTTCAAATTTAAACGGATACTCCACTTCTTCCAATCCCAGGCCATCTCTTTCGAGCTTGGAGACGTTTGATAAGGCCTTCCTCATTTTCTCCACAGTATCCGCTGCCATGCCCCTTATTGCCACTTCATACTTCAATTCATCCGCCGAAAGGCGATAAATCTTCATCCTTCTTGACATCTTTGAAGAATTTGTCCCAGAATAATTATGCTAACTCCAACTCCAACACGTTGGGCGCCACTTGTCACGCTCCAATTTTTTTTCTTAAAATCCAATGGACCTACCTATTTCGATGTCCTTTAAGCTCCCTGCTAGCTCAGTGAAGAAGGGATGGGTGTAAGAAAGGTGAATGAATGTGAGCGCCACGTAATTAATAAAAAAAACAACTGCCGAAAGGACACCTCAGTAATTACGAACTAGTTGGTAAAATAAAATAGGAAAAGGTAGGTGCAAAAGAACAAAACCAAATGAAAACAAGAATATAGTATAAGTAAAAGATTCTATTTACTGGTACCATTAAATTCAACAAATACAAAAATACTCAACCACGTCAATATTCGCTGTCGATATTCCAAGTTTATTGGACAAAACAAAAATATCAACCAAGATCAAAGCCAAAATTATAAATCTTATGAAAATTTGTCGATGTTGTTAATTGTCTTGATTCGTAACCATATAAAATAAAATAATAGAACAGGAACAATATCAATGACAGGTTTTGAAATAAAGAAAAAGAAAGTACGTGAAAATAGAATAAGTATTATCACAAATCACGTCATTTGAAATATTCAGCAAGTAAAACAGTTCCAGATAGTTATGGTACCACAAGTTATTTGGCCTGGCGACGCTAACGTCCACGAAGAAAATTTTTGTTTTAATCAAGAACAAAAAAAATATCTATGAAGTATCTATAGAAAATTCTATTTTCTGTTCACAAAAACAAAATGAAATGGAATTGACCAACAGGAGAATAATACAATCGTTATCAACCTGCCAAAACGGCCTGCACTTCAATAAATGCAATTAATTAATTAAAATTAGGGTTATAATAACCGTACGCAAATCGAACCAAAATCGAATGACCATGGGGTCATAAAAATTCAAAAAATATAAACGCTTACGGTTTTTAAAACACGTGACGGAGTCCTTGATGTCACTGTCGTGTCCACCCAAATCATTGGGGGTTATTTTGGCAGGGTAGATGGATTCCTGGCCGGCTGTAATCAATGACAGAATATGTTCTCCTGGTGGCCGTCGAGGTGGTTGTAATTGACATCCGTAGTTAAGAATTCCGCAAGACGCTTGCTCGTGCTCCTCGTGCGTGAGCTCGTAATGATAACTCGGACGTGCCGCTCGAACGTGAATTTTATTCGCAAAGCTCACAATTACAACTCGCTCATAGAGCTCGCTCCCAGAACTCGCTCATAGAAGCCTAGATAAAACCCCATAACAATTAGACCAATATAAAGAAGGAAACAAGAAACATACCTTTAGGTGTAAAACGGCTTGTAGTAACCTTTAAAAATCGAGCGAATGAATCCAGCAAGTGCTGTGCGTATACTTCACTAAACGCAATAGGTGGGTGATAGAATAAATCCCAAACAAATGGAGAGGTCGTTACCACAATCAAAAATCGTAACCAATCCTCAAAAATCTAAAACACCACTTATCAACTCGAAGTTCAAAAGCTAAACTGCCAGAGGCCTCACGTGCCGGGTGAGAATTTTTACCAAGGAAACAAAAAAACTTATATCCGGCAAGTGGATTTAGTATACGTTCAGAAAATAACTAATAAAAATGAATTAAATGAAATAATAAAGATCAAAACAAATAAGAGAATAAAAAAAAAGGTCTATTGGTCCAATTGCCATGTTGCGTAACCGCAAGGATAATAATGAAATCAGAAATAATGAAGAAAATTCGATTACCGCGTAGCGCCCTCTAAAAGTCAAAAGACGAACCACCAAGAGATCCGCCAAACAGCCAGCCTAAAATCCATCCTGAAATCAACCATTGGTATATCGACATTACAGTAACCTATATCAAGGTTAAACTTAAAATCCACGAAATTAATTATCAATAATGGTACCAGCAAATGAGAACGTTACAAGCTCCAGGTAAGCTATACGCCACTTCTTTTAACTGCGTACCTCCGAAATGTAGTAGCTTGTTCCTCTTTTTATCCACTTGTTTTATCTACTTGCCCGCGTCTGTGCGGGCCATTTACTCCTTGGCGAATGCTGAAGGCCATACAACTTTAGACGTGCCACATGAAATCCTCATTCCTTTCTTACCAAATGTGGTCTTTTGATTTTATTGTTTAACGTACAATGTTCGCAAAAAAATAAATATCATTCATTTGCATCACTACCACCCCTCTTACGAAAAACAATTTAAATAAAATACAAATTTAAACAAAAATGTATTTAAGAGAGCAATTTTTAAACGATAAAGCTATACAATTGAAGTAATCTAAACACACTTTGGAACGACAAATTTTTTAAAACTTTAGCACTCTGTAGTTTAAAAGTTAAGATCTTTAGGACATATGTTCATATAATTTTTTTCTAAAAATGAACCCAAGACTAACTTTAAATATGAGCATGTAATTAAGAAACACCCTGTGTACTCAAAACGTAAAGTCGAATAAAGACTCTTTATCCGTAATACTACAGAAGAATTAGGCTACCAATGAGTGAAAGAATCATCAAAATCGGTTGGGGAGAAAATCAACTATCAAGTTTGGACAAATTTAAATGTTTATCTACGACTCACAATAAGTTCATTGCATACGTATCTACAACTATATAATCCCCATCATTATACATGATTATAATGACACTAGCGTTGTATAATAATGACAGTTCGTTCAAATAATGACCTTATTATTTGAACGAACTGACATCATTATACAACGGTAGTATCAAGTCTGTCAAAACCTACGTGGATGACAGTTATTTGACAGTTCGCCTCGCCATCATTGACGAATATGTACATTTAAAATATTTTGCATAAAATGGAATTTATGAGTCGTAGTTAAAACGTCGTATTTGACTCGCATATAGCGGATATAAATCGCTCGCGTGTAAAGTTCATGCTCGAGATATATATCCTTAATTATATGCTCGTCAAATAATATACTGTTAACGACATATTTTGTCAAAATAATATTATAGGTAAATAATATGGTGACATACACGCGGGATGTAGCTCAGTAGCTCAGATGGGAGAGCATTGTGCTAGAAACGCGAAGGTTCCTGGTTCAAATACAGGTTGTGGCTGTAATTTTTTATTTATTTAAAATTTACATCCCGCCTGTATGTCACCATATTATTATCCTATCATATTACTTTGGACAAATTGTTCGGTATCCTAATTCTTTTGAGCAGGGTAGTTGAGAATTGCCCCAAATCTCTAAATACAACGTTTCATTAGTCTTGAAAATCGTGAAATATTCGCTTTTTTAATTTTTACAACCCGCAAGTGATAGAAAATAGCGTATCAACTAAAAAACAATCGCTACAGTATGCTTTTAATCTCAAAATTCCATTTTGAATAATATTTACAAAGATATTACAAAGTAACTATTTTGAATAAATCTTTTTGATTTTTTACATGATAGGGAACTTTAGGCAAAGGGTTCATGTCCAGTGCAAACAAAATGTTCCGAAAACTCGTTTTAACATTCATAAAATACATGGTCCGTAAATTTCACTTCGTCGATATATTTACGAAAATTG
This sequence comes from Melinopterus prodromus, assembly GCA_964023965.1. Taxonomy (NCBI): domain Eukaryota; kingdom Metazoa; phylum Arthropoda; class Insecta; order Coleoptera; family Scarabaeidae; genus Melinopterus; species Melinopterus prodromus. The sequence goes on along the minus strand of OZ030392.1, from coordinate 38,359,120 downwards.
CACCTTTAAGCTTTCTAAACTTAGGCCACGATGTAATGTACCGAATTAATAATGATTAATATTCTGCCTAATACTGAATAACTAGTGTTCATACACCGAAGCTTCTTGCAAATTTAATAATTAAAGAATGTAAACAAATGCATTTAATTTTTTTTTATTTGATTTAATTGTAATACAATCTTTAGCACAGGTTTGCGGGCCGCTGGTTTGACATCTCTGGTATACACCACGTATATACTTGTCCCCACGTCTATATCTCTAACGGCGTCAAAGTAATCAGAGACAAGTTTCGGCAAATATTTCGACGCAAAGGATATTATTCGACTTTTGGTTTATAATTTTCGACCGGCTGCCGTGGTTTCCTATTCGGTCTATGAAGTAAGTATTACAGAAACGTTAATGTAATATACAATTTATATGTATATAAAATGTTGTTTGAGGCGAGAATTTTTTTAGATTTTTTTTATAATCGGTTGAAGTTTTGAGTGTAACTCGAGAAACGCAAGAATAATTGTCGATTCCGTCGGCAACATTCTCGAGAACGATTTGAATAAATTCACTTAGATTTAATTAGTCTTAGTATGCCTTCAGATGGTTCCACATCTATTCTCACTGCTATCGAATGCTTTATTAGATGGACAAAAGCATTGCCTCTTTACAACACATGAATAAGGACCGCCGCCTCAGGAGTCGGCTCGCTGACCCAACTTTCGCCATACAGCATCCATGGTACACCATCCAGGAAACGTGTGTGCCCCGAGAGCCTGTCTCCAGTTGAAAGAGGTCATGGCTGGCTTTTTGTAAATCCCTAAGTTGTTGTGCACCAATGGTACCATCACACGCAGGCTCCCATGATACAAATAAGACCTCGTAAGCACAGACCCGCCATGGGGGCCCGCCTTCCCCTCGGTGCTCGTGTTAGTCGGGCTTCTCCGACGCCGTTGGACGAGTCGCCGGCGAGGCCACTTGCGCAAACCTCTTCACAACATCTGTACACACCGTAGAAGGGCGGCCATTGACACATAGCTAGGAACCACAGCATTGAATTTCTTTCTTGAAGTACTTGTATCGGAAACCTTCCGGAACCCACGTTTGACAAGTCGCCGCCCGGAACGCTAACGCGTTATCCGTACCCATCGAGATTACATAGGTTACCCTTTCATCGCAGGATGGGTGCACCGTCGAGCACGCTTACGCTGAGAACTCTACCACATGTCATCTCTCTCAGCGGCTTATTGCCCACATACGTGGGATATGGTAGCTCCACATCAAGAAGGGTATAGACGTCATGTGGGCTATAGCGTCTATCTGCACTTGCCTTAATCCCTATTCGGATATACTAGATATCATCAGATCGGTAAGTCCTCATTATGGCACAACTTCCGAAAGCCCTGTTTGATGACTCACCGGCGAGCACCAGCTGCCTGATATCCCTCCCTCACTACTTCATCACTACTACCTTGGTCGCCGTTACTGACTATGTCAACCAGAAACCTGGAATTGGTTGGACTTGAAAAAAGACGGCACAGCCTCGTGAGGTCTGCCAGCTGGCCTAGTAGTATAAGAATGGCAATTCTAGCGCCACCACTCCGCAGCATCGCTTCCGTCCGAAATGCTACAAATCCGAACAGCGCCGAGCGCCATCCCATTCATTTCAAGTCAAAAATGTGTGTCACTAGATTTTAAACTAAGCAAATAAATATCAGTAAACATAACCGTGAAAGATGATGTGTAAATTAAATACTTTTGATAATATACTGAGGAATTCTGGTCATCGTATATGCAAAGAGGTAATATGTGGTAGGCAATCTACCGTTAATACGCTGCGAAACTTGTTTTGTGATCTAATAAGAACAGTAGGCTAGGTTAGGTCATGCGATATTATATAAAATTTAACCTCGTAACGCTATAAAATAGTACATAAGAAACATATGTATGTATAAAATGACCAGTAATATATTAATAATTTTGGAACCATGTTTGCAGCTTGCATTAAATGAAGAAAATATCAATACTTACGTGATAATTAAAAATCCACCAAACATGATACTTACCGGCTTTGAAGTAATGACAATGTTAAATAGGTTCATATCAATGAGAGTCAATAATGTAATAATAATTTTATTATCATGAATATTTACCATGTAGAAAATACACTGCAAATTCAAATTTTATATAGAATATTCTATACGGATAATAATTATAGTACTTTAAAAATAATTACCTGCACAGATATATGGGTGTTATCGATACCTACACCTTTTACTTTAAATAAAATCATCTATGCAACATGTAGGAGAATTTAAGAAAAAACCGCTATAAAAATTATATTTGTAATACAAAACAAGCATGTTTAAAATCTAGTTTTGGGATGTTCATTAATTGATATTACTTAGCAGTAAGTATTCATTAAAAAATATTCAAATTTTGTTTATTCATATATGTAAATCTATACATTTTATTAATGTTGATAACAGAAAAGTTATAGAAGATTATTATTATTGAAGAGAAACAAAATGTCCATGTAAAACTAACTTCCACTTTAATTTTATAGATAGGTTTTAAAATAACAATTGCCACAAATCCATTATAAACGCTACATTGCGATTCATGCCAACAATAATAAAATAATATAACGTATTTTTCGATGGATGAACAATTCTTGAAATTGAATCCCACCGTTTGTTCACTGGTTATTATTACTGTGTGTGTAATTGTTGTTACAATGAGCAATAAAGCAATTTTTATTTATTTGTTTTATTTATAAATGCAAATATTATTTGTATGCATTTTTATTTTAAAAGATTTCAGAGTATCAAGGTAACCAATCACTTCAGTGTAAATATGTGCATGATAATTTATTTTAAGGAGAAGTAAAAATAAGAATAAGTTGTCGGGTTAATGGTAAAAGTCACAAACAACATCTCAAAAAATTGAGAATACCAAACTTCTACTAACTAAAAAAATACTAAATATTATTATATTTTTTCAGCGATATAATCGATTTTAGAGAACCTAGATCACTTATTGATTGTATCCTCTTATAAGTTACGCAATTATAAGCCTTTGGGTAATATTAATTTGTGTTTCGTGCATGTTTGGTTACCATTTACTTATCTCATGAGTATAAATTTCTTGTAATCAGGACAGGTAGGTGCAAAAATGGCTGAAACAAAAAATACATTAATAAAGAATCAACTTATTCAATATGATTTAAATAATATCATGGCTGTTAAGGTAAACCAATAGAATCATACAAATAACTTGTTCTATAACTAACAACTAATTTTGTTTGTTTGTGCTGAGTACAAGGGTTTGGCTTAAAAGCAATGACATTAATAAAAATATAATGTAATATAAAAATACTATTACATGTTATCATAATAGTAGGTTGCATGTTACATACATTTTTTAGTTACATCCTAAAATATGGGGCAAATAATGTTTGTGCTAAGTACAAGGGGGTTGGTTTAAAAGCAATGTCATTAATACCAATATTATGTTACATAAAAATACTGTTACATGTTATCATAATATTGAGTTTCATGTTAGTTACATTTTCTAATCATATCCCAAAATATAGGACTATCTTAAATAGGTTCAACGCTAGACCTGTACATCCATATGCCTATCCAACTGCTAAAACATCTCTCACCCACAGGTCTCATTGTCATGTATTTTTCGCTTATCTAAACATTCATTTTTACTTTATCATGCGCAGTATGATAAAGTGTTATAATACCTACTGTCAATATTATCCACACACGTATTAGGGATTATTGTTAATATTATCCATACACGTACTAGGGATTATACGGAGCTTGTCCTATAGCGCCAATGTGGTGTCTCGGTTCTAACGATGTGAGACGGAGATATATATTTTGTCTATCGATGGGGTGCTCGGGATCAACCTGCGCATGCGTGGCCAGTAGTAATTAGGACCGTCGACAGATGGCGCTATTGTAGCTTAAAGTGCGCGATCGGTATTACCGCGGCCGTTAGCCGATAATATTGGGCATCACTAACACCAAACCAGTGATAGCCCATAGATAACCTTATACATGTGGCAGCACTAGGGTTTCCAATTATCCGACATCAATGAATATCCGGATATCGAATACAGAGAATTCAAAATATCCGGATATCCGGATAGTAATGTCCGGATATACTGTTGGTAACTAAGAAATTAAAGGCAATAGATTGATTGTAATATTCATGGTGTTTGTAAGTAATTTATTTAATGTAATAATTTTAATAAGACATTAATCATTCATGAAATAATAAAAAATAAATTCATATATAATTGAACATTACTTCATTTTTAAAAATGCATATTTTAAAAATATAATTTAGTTGAAGGTTTCGAAGTTCAATCGCGTTCTTATTTTTGTTCTTGTCAGGCCTGCAATTGAAAAAACGCGGCCTGTGGCAGTAGATGTTGGCTTTATGGTAAGAAGTGCATTAAATAATATATCTAAATTATCTGTCCTTGTTTTTGTGTTTGTTAAAATCCGGAAATCTTTGCCAACAATGCAGTAATCACGTTGCTCTCGTTTTCGACGTTGGTGGTTGAAGAAATTGCCGCTTCCAGTTGTAAACAATTTACGGCGTTTTGACTTTTACCCCCACCTTCACTTGCGAGTTGTTCAACTACTTCGTCCACGTCATTGTGCTCAGTACCTACTGTTTTTGTTACAAGCAGATACATGAATAATTTTAAAACTTTCTACTGCCAAAGCAATGGCGGCGACTTTAGAAACATAAAATCAATATATTTAGTTTACTGTGAAATCTTGCCTGTTTCTAAGAAGATTATTAATGTCATAAGGATTTTATGTCCACGTTTCGGTTTTTATCTGTATCGATAAATTTTTACTTTACTAGATTTGTTTGAAACATATCTAAGCTTTCGAATATAAATCTATAAGCACCTTCAGCAGTCAAAAGAGTCGCTGAATTTTTACATAAGTCCTTTATTGCAACTTCTAGCGGTGCTAGGACATCTAACAGTTATTTTAATATTGATATATTTTCCTCTGAATTTTTTGCTGCAATAATTTAAAGTGTTATTTACAGGATCCTTTATTTGAAGAAAGCGTTTGAGCATGGTTAATAATTAATTCCACCGAGTTTTTATATCCAACTGTAACTGCAATTTCTTGCCCTCTTGTTCATTAATATATCCTTGTAAAATGTTGTTTTTGACCGACGAGGATATAATTTTTTATAACTTGTTGATAATCTTTGGTGAGATCTAGAATTTAGAATTTATTTTCTTCTACTTCGCAGTCTATGTTAGCATCTTCAAAATTATTTGTAGTCATGTAATTATTAACGTTTTCGACAGCTTCATCTATTATATCTTCCTTAACATTATAGTCTGCTATTACTTCGTCTTCTTCACATAATTTTGATTGTTGTTTTTTTATACACAACATTGATTATTGATAAATGCAAACCGTGGTTAAAGCAAAGTTGGGATATAATGCCCAAGATCCTTCCATACTTGACCATAACGGGGGCGGATGTCAATTTCAAATTCTTTCAACTTATTTTCAACGTATAGTTTTGTTTGTTCTGCATTACATGTACCTTTTATGTGAACTAACCCCAATACATACACTTCAACTTTTTACTTTATCATACGCAGTATAATCAAGTATTGTAACCATGCCGAAAAAAAAAAATTGAGATTTTAGTGGAAATAGGTCTTTTTGGGTCCCCTGAACATTTTTGACCAAGCTACAAAAAAATTTCTGTGTGTGTGTGTGTGTGTCTGTGTGTATGTATGTCTGTGTGTAAACGATTTTTGTGGCGACGATTCCGGAGAAACTACTAAAGGTATCGGAACGAAAGTTCATATTTAGAAGTTTTGTTACCAAAGTTAGAGCTGAAAAGCTTTTGGTTGAAAGGGGTCCAAAGGAACTGGTAGTTTATTCTAAGCCTTTTTGAAAGATTTTGCAAATGAGCCGCCATTTCTGTAATTTCGACAAAATAGTTAAATAATAAATTAAAGTAGAGGAAATTTTGAATAATTTATGCCTATGATATTTTTTGGTAAAATTAATAGTTTAGCTTTAAGAGCAAATTCTATTTGATCGAGATCGGTCGCATCTGCATTGATATGAAACTTCAAAGTAGCCTGGATTTGACAAATATGTTTTTGTGCTGTCACCACAAAATGTCTATCGCTGTCACACTCGAAAACAGCTGATTTCATCAGAGGTTGGAGAACCGCTATGGAACGTTGCCGCTCTAGTGCGGCAAAGCACAAAATAGAAAATTCAAATAAAATAAGATCACCAATTTGATTGTTTGTTGATAATATATCAACCCGTTGTTATATCTAATTGTAAAAACGATAAATTGAGAAAGTAAATAATGTATAGCGATGAGTGTAGTTATATTTTAGTATGTTGGTACGGATGTGACATCTACAGTGTCATGAATGAATATAAATCTGTCAGAATTTGAATTAACTTTTTAAACTTGACGTTTCGTAGAAGTAGTATAAACCTAACATTTCCTATTCAGAAAAATAGCCATTTTTGATTTTTTTTAATACGTATTTCGCAAAAAGCAACAGAAAAAAACGTTGCGGTCACTCCTGCCGAAAACTACATAGCTTGACCCGCTCACATGCGACGGCGACGCTCCGCCATCGGTGACACACCGCATCACCGCTCGTCGCGCTATTCCGTACTTTCGGCACTTGTGAGATAAACAACTATTATTCTGATGACATTAGGTAGTGTCAAATGCTGATGCTTTGACAATACCTTCTATTGATACTATTGACTATCAAAATATCTGTCAAATCCTGGCTAACTAGTTTAATTTTAATGCAGACACGATTTATTTCAGTCAAATAGATTCTCGTGCAGCTAAACTGTTAATTTTATATTTTGTATGATAAAGTCATGTGCCTGGCCACATCAGATTTTTTCATTAAATTATCGACAAGGGCGTGAAGTGCAATATTGAGGTATCTATTCATAGAGTTATCAGTCCACTCGTCAACCGTTACAGAAAATTTTTATAAAAATGTCTTTAGTTTCTTAGTAAAAACAACTGCTTCCTTTTTTATTTCATAAAATTTTAGACTACATTTCGTTACAGTTGTACAACTTTTAGGCAAGCCAAAGCCTTTACTTCTAACGTATCCATTAATTGCTTCTGATTTCATTCACGAAACTCTTGTAAAGGAAAAAAGATATAAAAAAGTACATATAAATCGTTGAAAAAAAAATATTAGGTATTTTGTTTATTCAAAAACATTCGGATATTCAATGAAAATTATCCGGATAATCTAATAGTCAAAATAGGTCGGATTATCCGGATAATCGGATGTCCGGATATCCGGATTGGAAACCCTAGGCAGCACTGTGGCAGCTTATGGATCCAATTCAGCCAATCGAATCCAAGAACTTGACGCATGCGTAGTGTATCCAGTGGCACTACGTCGGATGAGATATAGATATATGTCGCAACGCTAGCGTTGGAACAGCCTACTGTTACCAATATTCTTTATATAGTTTGGTATTTATATATTATCAAAATATCTGTCAAATCCTAGCTAACTTGTTTTATTTTAATGCAGACACGATCAATCTCGATGAAATAGAATCTCATGCAGCTAAACTATTAATTGTATATATTGTATGATAAAGTGATGTGCGTGGCCACATCAGATTTTTATCATCAGTATTGCACAATAAAAACGTATATGCAAATGGCTAGACAATCAAATATATACTTACTTCGTTACTGCGGTAAAATATGCAACGATGCAAATATAAATAGAATTGCGTTGACAAGCTAATATGGCTTAATAATTAATCAGCTTGCTAATATGGCGATTAAAGCATCAAAGCTATGATAAATATATCTATGTTGATACTGCGACTAGGTATGTCTTTGAATATTTATACAAAGCATACGTTACGCAAAGTACATATATAGAATCATCGGATTGAAGTATGAAACTGGTCTTTGGATATTGCTCTAGTTACATCAAAGTAAACTAACTAATTTGAATAAGTATAAAAATACTAAATAAATTGTAAAATCTAAGTTACGCCTCGTTTTGAGGCGTATGATACTGTCAGATGTGCAGCGAGACCTTTATGGGTAAATGTATGCCGTCTGAGGTCAGACGGAGGCTACTTCGAGCGACCTTGACCGAGAACTAGTACCGTGGGGTGCAGCCTTTGCATGAATTCTTCACTTCTCACTCTTCCCTCTTCCGGACAACAAGAAGTAGATGCCTTCGCATCATCTCTATAAAGCATATATACTTAAATTGAACAGGTGAAAGAGGAGAGCAGTATACCGCATGCCAGATGAGCAGAGCCCGAAACTGTCTTGTTTAGAAAGTTACAGACATGAAACCGCCATTGACCCTGCGGTATTCAATGGTAGGAAAACACGTGCAGTACAAGCAACAGCATATCTCATGAAAGTAGTGCATTAGAAAACTGGAAATTGACGGTTATAACTTAAGGAAATTTGTGAGAATATAGCAGTTTAAATAAAATAATAAAGTATATTTTGTGCATATTGATCTACTTTTAATATTACGTGGAAGAATAAAACTATTGTTTTATCGTAGACAATTTATCTGAAATAACCTAACACTATAGGCATCTCTTAGGTGGGTTACCTTAAAATAATATTAATGTTTTAATTTAGGACAACTAGTGTTATTGAGACTGGGGTAGGCTAAATTCAGTACATTAAGACAGCAAGATCATGAACACGTGTTTTTCTAGACTAGAAACTAGAAAGGTAAAACTGAAAACTCGCCGTCGCATCGTGTAGATAAAATTCAACAGAAAACTAAATTTTAACAGATTAAAAATTATCTCGTGTCATTAGTCTATTCATAGTTTGCTATGGGATGACATGAGCAGGTTATTTTCAACGATGCGTTTGCACTTTGCAGGAGAAATTACTAAAAATTGTATTTAAGACGAAAAGAAAGATCATTAAAATTGCTTTTTCTACTAGTCACATTTTATCTACCACATAAAGGTTTTAAAAATATTATTCCCGGAAAGTAGTTGGTGTCATTCAGAATGTTGTTTTGTGTTATATTTGCAAGGAGTGATAGTTTTAAAGATTTTGGCTAGCCATGCAGAAGGGACAGATTATCTATTGTTAGTTTGTGGCCCTCGAGAATAAGCGCCTGCCTGGTATTATTTCTATGTTCATTAAATCTATGTTGTTCGGTCGGCTTAGCTAGCGCAGAGTTTAGGATATCGTATAAACTTTCGTTTTTGGTCGAAGTCTACGAAATGTAATTTACAGGCTAATGTCTTATCGATAAACACTAGTTTTTACTGCTGTTAGTTTGTTGCATTCATATGTATATGGAATTAAAGAAAGTGAGTTATTACACTTGCAGTTTGGATGTGCTTATTTGCAGTTTCAGTGTGGTGGCACGTATTTGCTGTTTCAGTGCGCCGTTTTCTTTCGTTAGCGTTTCTTCTCATTCTATCACGTCTTTTCCACCACCATCATCATGGATTTTCTGAAATAGTAAAACAATCGGTTCTTGTTTTATAAAGAAAAAAATAAATAATAACAAAGCCAAACACCACTTTTCATAGAAAATTATTTCCACTTTTTCATGTGTGTACCATGATTGGTTTTTGATATAGACACATTTTTAAACAAAAAATACTCTCCTTTTTTACCTACCTTAGCATATTATTCTTCTTACATGATAAGATTGTTTTAGAAAAATTATTAATACCAACTTTCATGAAAATCTAAATATTATAATGTAATAAATAATAAAATTTACAGGTCTGTCGCATCTACGGTTATGAACAATACATATCATAAACAATAAATCACTATCGTTTCTCAGGGAGAATATAAATGCCAATCTTCATAAAAATAGAATTACTTTTATCAACAAATTAAACCCATCTTTTACCCTTCCCCCAATCTTCATCTTAGTGACGATGACAAAACACGTCTTACCTACCCTTCCAAGTAGGTATCATCTCCTGGGATCAGCTGCTTGGGTTGGGCGATGATGTATCAGTATACTATATAGCATTATTCTATAACGCAAGAGTAATTGCTGATATTTGGTTTGTTTAACACAAGAAAACACCATTCAGGTATCGTTTCCTCTACCGATATGTCCACAATATGACGCAACAATTTCGCCGGACAAAATTTTTCCAGTGGTCACAGCGGATAATTTATAAATAATTGAAGGCAACCTTGCAGCTGTCATTTTTTTATTGAAAGAATTGAATATCTCAAAAATTACACCATAGGTATAGGGTATCTAGCATACAATTGACCTAAAATTTAACGAGGATGTCAAAAATGCTATAAAATGTAGGGTGTTCCATTTGAAATACGAAAGTTAACACTATTTCCGGTGTAACCAGAAGTGACCAAAACCAGAACATATTTCAGTTGGAAACGATTCCAACATCGTAAACCCACAAATTTTCAATCCTTGATTTGGTTCTCCATATACTTCTAATGGCAGTTTGTGGTGAAAGACCATGTATAATCATATGAACATAATTATCCGGACCTGCCGTTGACGTCTCTATGTGTACAGTTTATTCTCCGTTTAATAGCCGACATGAATATACCAACTGCAACCAGTTAAACTCTTATATTTTAACCACTGCAACCCTTCATAACTCCTTTATTTTCGAGACTGAAAAATGTTATCTGGCAAGGTTGTTTAGAAGTATAAGTTATTGTAATCGTGCCGAAATAAAAAATAAAGTAAAAATCTGATGTGGCCAGGCACATGACTTTATCATACAATATATAAAATTAATAGTTTAGCTGCATGAGGATCTATTTGACTGAGATAAATCGTGTCTGCATTAAAACTAAACTAGTTAGCCAGGATTTGACAGATATTTTGATAGTCAATAGTATCAATCGAAGGTATTGTCAAAGTATCAGCATTTGACACTACCTACTGTCATCAGAATAATAGTTGTCTCACAAGTGCCGAAAGTACGGAATAGCACAACGAGCGGTGATGCGGCGCGTAACCGATGACGGAGCGTCGTCGTCGCATGTGAGCGATTCGCGCTATGTAATTTTCGGCAGGAGTGACATCAACGTTTTTTGTGTTGCTTTTTGAGAAATACGTATTTTAAAAAAAATTCAAAAATGGTTATATTTCGGTATAGATATTGTTAGGTTGATACCACTTCTACGAAATGTCAAGTTTAAAAAGCTAATTCAAATTCTCACAGATTTATATTCGTTCATGACACTGTAGATGACGTTCCATAGCGGTTTTCCGAGTGTGACAGCGTGGTGACAACCATAGACATTTCTGTGGTGACAGCACAAAAAACTATTTGTCAAAATCCTGGCGACTATGTAGTTTCATATCAATGCAGATGCGACCGATCTCGATCAAATAGAATTTGCTCTTGCAGCTAAACTATTAATTTTACCAAAAAATGTCATAGGCATAAATTATTCAAAATTTCCTCTGCTTTAATTTATTATTTAACTATTTTGACGAAATTACAGAAATGGCGGCTCATGTGCAAAATCCTTGAAAAAGGCTTAGAATAAACTACCAGTTCCTTTGGACCCTTTTGAACCAAAAGCTTTTCAGCTCTAAGTTTGGTCATAGAACTTCTAAATATGAATTTTCGTCCCGACACCTTTAGTAGTTTCTCCGGAATCGTCGTCACAAAAATCTGGTACACACATACGCACACACACACACACACACATACACACACACAGACATTTTTTTGTACCTTGGTCAAAAATGTTCAGGGGACCCAAAAAGACCTATTTCCGCTAAAATCTCAATTTTTTTTTTCGGCATGATTACAATACTTTAGCATACTGCGTATGATAAAGTAATAAAAAATCTGATGTGGCCATGCACATGACTTTATCATACAATATATAAAATTAATAGTTTAGCTGCATGAGATACTATTTGATCGAGATCGATCGTGTCTGCATTCAAATAAAAGGAGTTAGCCTGGATTTGACAGATATTTTGATAATATTGTCACTAGGTATTACCAAAAAATCTGCGTTTGACACTAACTACTGTGATTAGATTGAAAATAATTGTCAAATCCTGGCTAACTAGTTTAAATGCTCATACAGCTAAACTGTTAGTTTTACCAAAAAATGGCACAGACATAAATTCTACAAAATTTCCTCTACTTTAACTTATCATTTAACTATTTTGACGATATGGAAAATCCTCGAAAAATGCTAAGAGGAAACATCCAGTTCCTTTGGACACTTTTGAAGAAAAAGCTTTTCAGCTCTAAATTTGGTCATAAATCTTCTAAATATGAACTTTCGTCCCGATACCTTTAGTAGTTTCTCCGGAATCGTCGCCACAAAAATCGGGTACACACACAGACACAGTATTTTTTTGTACATTTGCCAAAAATGTTCAGGGGACCAAAAAATGTCTATTTCAGCTAAAAAACACAATAAAATCAATAGTTTAGCTCAATGAGCAAATTCTATTTGATCGAGATCGTGTCTGCATTAAAACTACATAGCCAGGATTTGTCAAACGCTGACCATACCTGCTGTCAATATTGTCAAAATATCTCTCAAATCCTTACTAACTTGTGTAATTTTAATGCAGACACGATCGATCTCGATCAAATAGAATCTCATGCAGCTAATCTATTAATTTTAGATATTGTATGATGCCTGGCAACATCAAATTTTTTAAAGTTACTGTATGTTCGGCGGGTATCTGAAGGCTGCCACGGTGGCCAAGATTTGGGTGGTCCAAATATCAGTAGCTATCATTGGCTCTACGGATTCTTCGTATTTTTTGTGTGTTAATATTTGGCAACTTTTATGTGCGGATTACGATGTTGTTATACTACACTGTGTATAACATATCATTAATAAGCATCATATTGAACCTACTCTACGTAGTTGTCTTACGGTTTGTGTGAAGCAGTGCTATAAGATTACATAATGGATTTTACATAGGCGACCACTTACTGTAGACTAGTCCTTCACGAGCAGACACTCCTCTACCCCACTTTCTATTTTTCTTCTTGTCGTGCTCCTTCTGTTTACGGCAGATCAAGTAAAAAGGAACGAACAAGAAATTCTTTCACATCGCGTTGGAGAAAACGGAAGCCCAACCGGTCTCCGTATTTACCGGGTTTTCGTTTAGATGCAACGGAAAATAGCCGAGTAATTGAAAATGGAGCCATCAGATTGTCCCAGAAATATTGACCGGAAAAGAGGAACTGACTTTTGTTATTTATGTATGCATGTCGGCCAATTCAAGTGTCAATGCATGAATAAAGTGCTATGAAAACAAATACGGCATTTCACTAGATTAATCTGCAAATGGTATAGAAAGTTTATGGTGTATACAGTAACGAACGGTATATGAATCTCACAGTAATTGGTCGATTTGTATCGGTGTTTATCAAAACAATTAGGTCAACAAACTTTTTTCTTTATGAAATCAGTTTTGATATATATTTCTTCAAGAATTTTAATTATTTATGGTTTAAAATTGAGTGGTGTCAAACTCATATGAGCATGGGGACCACAAAATTGGGTTTAAAAGAGTGTGCACACAAGAAAAATCCTAAAATATTTAAATGTCAAAACTTAATTATTAAAATATTATATTACTGTGAAAATAATGAAATAAATACATGCAACGTTTTAGTTGAAACCTCTATATCATAAACATATTATATATTGCCAACATCGCTTATATTGTTCCTCGGCTTAATCAATAATTGTATTTAGCTACAAATGTATTTTCTCTTGCCTGCCACTGAACAGTGTTAACAAACACAACAATTGTTTGCGTTACAAACACTAGTTTGTGATAAAGAAATTTTGCATTTATAATAATAAATTATAATTAACTCATAATACTCTTTTTCTACTTTGCATTCACAATGCACACATCGTAACACTGTTTTCGGTGTTACTATTAACAAATTGTAACATTGTTTTTGTAACTGTTTTCTAAGGTTGGTACACAACTACACAGTACACATTGATTGTTGATATCAAATACCATATGTCAAACGTACAACACATAACCACACACTCCCTGTTTTTAATCGCTTGCTATCGCATAAACTGCGAAATATAAATATTCTATACATATTTAAACATACGTGTAGCCTACTATAGTATGGCCAAAGGATTGGGGGTATCTTAGTTTTGCTGTGTTCATCATAATACGCCAGCATGACATTTCGGTGATGTTTTGCGACTAGGGTAAGTGATCGTCATCATTATTTTCAACTAAACATCAAATCTCCTTTTCAGCTATCCAAGGACCTAAATGCGGTACTTTAATAAGGTATTATTCGAAGATCAAACCTACATCGTAGATATGAACGATTTTAATTACTGCTGCGAGATTGTATAAGCCCAATAAATGGTTTATTGAATATCAGCATACACGTAGGAAGCTATAGAACATTTATGCCCGTTTGCACCGTACTTGCTAAGCCATACCTAATTTTAAGAATGACGTAAACCTAAGTCGAGCTTAAGTCGGCGTTCATTTGCACCGCCTATGTGTAGGACATTCCTATCTTAAGTTATGCATGATTTGGCAACAAGGTAAAACTTTAGTAATATTGAGATATGTTGGTACCAATTTGAGTAGTATTCTGTCAATTGTGACGTTTGCAGTCATATTTTGTCACTAGAATATTTTGGCGGTAAATTTGAATTACTTTTATAATGGAAACGAGTACTGCAGTTGTTAGCAATAGACATAATCTTACGGTCAAATTATAACTATTTATGTTCCTTTCGTAAGAATTGATTTTAAAGCGTGGAAATTATACTAATAAATGACCAAAATCATTTGATCAGGTTAATTGAATGACAGCGGTCATAAGTTTTTTTGACAGATGTTATAATTCAACCTCTATTCAGCCAATCACGAGTACGCAATCCGTTGCCTATGATTAAGCCAGCTGTAAGCCGCCGATTTTCGTCGGCCTAACTTAGGTCGTTCTTAACCTTAGTTAGGTGACGGATTGGTGACCGTGCAAATGAAATCGATGACTTAAGTACGATCCCATACTTAAGTAAAGCTTAATACATACGGTGCAAACGGGCATTAAAGTCTTGAGGATTTCTTAGTTTATGTAACGTATAAATTTTCGGTAACATTTTGGACCGAATTCTGCTCGTTTCAATAGCGTATTTGTTTTTGTCCGTCGCTTTCGACTTCGTCTTAGTTCTGGTTGTGTGCAACTTATTTATATTACCTCCATCACATGTAATTTTACTAAGTATAATTTATTCTAATAAAATGCTTACTCTTTGAAGTAACCAATTTAGGTTATGTATCAGGTATTTATCACAGTACGGTAAAGTGTTGCCCCAAGCTCCAATATGATAATAGTTGCGACCTCGCTGATTATTTATCGAAACTTACAGTAGAGTAAAATTATTCACAATTAGATTTTGTCATGATTTTATTCCATTCTTACGAAGTTGACAGTTACTACAGTACTGCCACGTGGTCTCCGCAAAATACCCTAGATTCTAATTTAGCGCAATATAGTAACCACACTTTCTAAAGTTATATAAAATTCTATGTTGGGTCGGGTTTTCGACTATGTATGGTGATTGGCAATAAAACTATCGCGATATAGTCTGGGGGTAATTTATTCCTCTACGAAGTCATTAACTATGCCAACGTTTCGATCGGTTGATCGCCGGCTTCCTCAGGGCAAGTTAGGTAAACGTGGAGGTCGTCAGTTTTAGTCAAGCGCATAGGAGGGTTGAATACATCTTGGTAATATCTATATTAAGGTTTGTCAAGTATAGGTCGTGCGGCAGTAACAGGTTCCGGATTTTTGACTTCCAGCGGGAAGAAAACTAACAATGTTGACGGTGTACAATACAATTTTATCTCGGAGTGCGAACCAATGCCTAAGAAAAATTTAAAACGGAACGGTACAATGGCGTCGAATTCTCACGTATACAATGTATTGAGTAATTGTATACGTGAGAATTCGACGCCATTGTACCGTTCCGTTCCGTTCCAACCCAACCCAAACCAAACCAAACCAACCCAACCCAACCCAACCCAGCCCAACCCAACTTTTTTTTTTTTTGTTGAAGGAGAGGAAAATGCTTCACAACCCAACCCAACCCAAACCAAACCAACCCAACCCAACCCAGCCCAACCCAACCTTCGTTCCGTGTGGCCTCGTTTCCTGGATTTACTGGTTTCTCACCATTCTCTTCTCAGCGTCGTCTCTAGCCATTAGAATTGCTGTGACGTATCCGTCCACCGTTCTCCAGCTCCCTTCATCCATTAGCATAACTTCTTCGACGCTCTCGGATGTAAGCCTCATTCCCAGCTCAACCTCTGCCTCAGCCTTCGTCTCCATGCTCGCCGCGCACTCAAAAAACGCGTGGTTCGGACTATCTTCTTCCTGGCACATCACGCACGCGTTTGTCGCCCTCTTTTTCGATCGGTACAGGTAGTCGCCAAACGAACCGTGTCCGGTGAGGAACTGCGTCAAAAAGTAATTTGTCTCTCCATGGCCTCTTGACGTCCATGGCTCAATTTCCCCAATCAGGCGCTTGGTCCATTGGGCTCTCGCTGTGGTCGCATTCCATCTGTCTTGCCATCTTTGGATAGTTATCGATCTCTCTGCTTTCTTTGATGTTCTGTCCCCTCCGTTTCGGATCCTCACCCGCTCCTCTATCATGAGGTCCATAGGTACCACTCCGGCCACGACAGAAAGGGCCTCCGACGACGCTGTCCTATAGGCGCAGGTCACGTTTACGTTTAATCGTCTCTGCAGTGCGAGCAGTTGATCGCGGTATTTCTGATATTTAACGACTCCCGCCCACACTGTGCACGCATAGAGTACGATAGACTCCGCTGCTGTGGCCAGAATCCTTCGCTTCCTCGTTATTGGGCCTCCGATGTTTGGCATCAATCTCTTCAGCGCCGCGATCGATTTTTCGGCCTTCTTGGTGATGTAGGTGACGTGCGCCGTATACCTAAGATTGCGGTCCACGACCACCCCCAGATATTTAAGTGATGGACTCGTGGTGATTGTCAGTGCACCGAACCTGAACGAGAGATCGCGGACTGTGTTTCGGCCCCTGGTGATGGTCGCCTCCGTTTTGTGGTATGCTATTTGGAGCCCCTTCTCTCGAAACCATTTCTCGACATCCTCCAGTGCCTCCTCTGTATCCTCGACTATCTTCTCGCCGCTCCAGCCCTGTACCACCACCGCCAGGTCGTCGGCATAGCCCACCAAGTGGACGTTCGGCTTACGTGGCAGGTCGAAAATGTCGTCGTAACCGATGTTCCACAGAGTCGGTCCAAGGATCGATCCCTGTGGGACCCCACAGGTCATGGCGTAGTCCACTCCGTCGTACGTTATTGATCTACTGTTTAGATAGCTCTTGGTGCACCCAATGAGCTCTTCAGGTAGTTCCTTCTCAGTCATAGCGTTAATTACAGTCTTCCAGCCGATGGAATTAAACGCGTTCTTCACATCAATTGTGACCAGTAGACAGTATCGTCGCTTGCCCTGTCGGAATTTGTCGCACTCCAGGCTCAGGCTATTCAGCCTATACAGCGCGTCCGCTGTGGAGCGACCCTTCCGGAATCCAAACTGTTGGTCCGCCAGCTTTCCCCCATCGAGGTCCAGCACGATTCTGTTGCGGAGTATTATCTCGAAGAATTTTGCCCATGCATTTATCAGGCAGATGGGCCTGTACTTAGTCTCTCCTCCTTCATCGGGCTTAGGTTTCTCGATGAGAGTCAGTCTGGCCTTCTTCCAGGTCAGGGGGAAAACCCCTCCCTTGATAAGTCCGCTAAACATCTCGCAGAGCAGGTCCGGCCTCTGTGCTGCCATAAGCTTCACAATTTCCGGCGGAATTCCGTCTGGGCCTGTGGCCTTTTTGGGTCTCAGGCTTTTCGCAGCGCGCTGGATTTCGTCCTCGTCCCGTGACTTGTGTATGGGGTTTACGTCTACGAGTTGTTGTTGCTCTAGGCCACTTGGTGCTGGGTACAACAGGAAACAGCTCTCTCACCACGGCGTTCGCCGTGTTTCGTTCCAGCTGCAGCCTGGGGAAGGTTCGGAGTTTTTGCACACAGTCTTATAAGCATCTCCCCATATGTTGTTATTTAAGTCCTGGAGGAGGGCTTTCCAGCCCAACCCAACCCAACCCAACCCAACCCAACCCTTTTTTTTTTTTTTTTTTTTTTTTTTGACAGGAGAAAACCTACTCTAGGCGCCGGCAAGGGTCTCATATGCCGGCAGTGTGAGATTCTTACTCACTAAAAACTCCTCATAGTCCCTTTCTGGGTAGAGCGGAAGCGCCTTGAAGGGCTTTATCCTTCACTCACCCGGGAATGATCATATCTAATTGTCAGTGTCTTTTATTTTTAGCGTCTCGGTCACGTATCTTTCTATGTGTTTCCATTTGTCATTGTTGTCCAACATTTGATCTATTATGTTTCGGGTTGTGATCGTCGTGCCTACATCTTCGTCCAGTTGTCTTTTTTGGGCAGAGAATCTAGAGCAGTGGAATAGTGCGTGGGCGGGAGTATCCTCCGTATCGCAACTGTTGCACCGGTTGCCTGCTTTTTTTTTAATTTTGTGGAGGTATGAACCAAAGGGACCGTGGCCTGATAGAAATTGGGACAGGTGGTAGTTAATTTCTCCATGTGGTCTGCTGTGCCAATATATTAGGTCTGGAATGAGTCGTTTCGTCCACTGGGCCTTTATTTTCTCTCCATTCCACCTTTCCTGCCATAGCTGCATCGTGACCTGTCGTTCTTCATTATTCTTGAATTTTCCGCTCTTGAGTCGGGTTCTCTCACCCATCTGTAGGTCTATCGGTATGACACCAGCCATTACCGAGAGGGCTGCCGATGAGACCGTCCTATAGGAGCACGTGATCAGGATATTGAGGCGTCTCTGGACTCCGAGAAGAATATCCCGGTATTTTTGATGTTTCAATGCGGTTTCCCAGGTCGTACACGCGTATAAGATAATGCTTTCCGCCGTGTGGGCTATCAGTTTCCTTTTCTTCTGTAACGGACCATCTATCTTTGGCATTATTCTTTTCAGAGCATTTGCCGCCCTCTCTGCTTTTCCGGCGACGTAGATGACGTGTTCTGTGAAGCGCATATTCCTGTCGATAACCACGCCCAGATACTTAAGGGACTGCTGGGTCTTTATTCTGTGTTGACCAAATGTGAACTCCAGCTCATATAGCGTATTCCGTCCTCGGATGATGGTTGCCTCAGTCTTGTGGAACGCTATGTTGAGGTCGTTCTCGTGGAACCACTCTTCCACATCCTTCAGTACTGTCTCCGCGTCAGCCACAATTCTGTCGCCGCTCCATCCCTGGACCACCACAGCCAGATCGTCGGCATATGCAATTAGGTGCGTGTTTGTTTTTCGCGGGATTTCCAGTATGGAGTCGTATGCGACATTCCACAGCGTGGCCCCCATTACTGATCCTTGTGGGACTCCTCTCCGCATTGTGTACTTCTTCCCCTCGTAGGTAATTGTCCTCTCTGTTAGGTAACTTTTGGTGCATGCGATCAAGTATTCAGGTATTTCTTTATTTTGCATTGCCTTGACGATTTGCTCCCACCTCACCGAATTGAAAGCGTTCTGTACATCAATAGTTATTAGCATGCAGAACTGTCGCTTGCCGTGGTTGTAGCGGTCGCAGGTCTTCGCTATTTCAATCACTCGTTCGATGGCTTGTGTTGTAGAACGTTTCTTGCGGAAGCCATATTGATCTTTTGAAAGTTTTCCTTCTTCCAGGTCTGATACCAGTCTATTGCGGATTACTGCCTCGTAAGCCTTTGCCCAGGAGTTTAGGAGGCATATCGGTCTGTATTTCGTTGGTTCGTCGTTCTTCTTGGGTTTTTCTATAAGAGATAGCCTTGCTTCCGTCCAGAGATGAGGAAATTCGCCCTTTTTTAGCAATCCATTGAAGAATTCAGAAAAGAGTTGAGGTTTGGTCTGGATCATCAGTTTTACTATTATGGCGGGGACGCCGTCCGGACCAGGAGCCTTTCCCGTTTTAATCTGGCTACCGACTTGGACAATTTCCTGGATTGTGATGGGCGTGTATTCTGGGTCTGCTCCACGTTTCCTTTGCTCCTTCCAGTCGACACTCGGTGAGTCGGGGAAGAGGTCTCGAATAACCTCGCTGGCTTTGTCCTCTGTCAGCTCCAGTTTTGGGAAAGTTCCCATCCTCTTACACGCTATCTGGTAAGCGTCGCCCCATGGATTTTCGTTTAGGTCTGCGAGAAGGTCACGCCAAGCGTCCCTTTTTGCGCTCTTAATAGCCTTTCTTAGTGCTTTCTTGCTATCATTAAAATTCTCGGCAGCAACGGCGTCCACCTGCCCATTGTTTCTGTTGTTCCTAGTGAGTAGTCGTCTGCATTTGTTGCACTCCACTCTGAGCTCTGCCCTTTCCTGTGTCCACCAGTAGAGTCTCATCGGGGTTGCTGTTTTTTTCGGTCTTTTCTTGCCGAATAGTTTGTCGCAGATGTCTGTGGTAATGTTTGTTAGTTTCGTTGTTGTTAGAACTTTGACATTTTCAAGACTGTGGCCGATCGTTTCTTGTGCCCTTTGTAATTTTTGATCATTGACTGTCCATTTGAGGTCACTGTTTCCTTTTTGAACATTGTTCCTCGTGTTTTCCTCCGCGATCCTTATCAGTAGATCGCGGTGGTCGCTCAGGTTTTCTTCCTCGGATACCTTCCATACAATGTTGTTTCTTTTGAAGTGTCTGTTTACCATGGTGAGGTCAAGTATGGAAGTGCTCTGTCCCCTCTCCCATGTTGGCACTCCGAACTCATTTAATAGATGAAGATCATTCTCGGATATCTGCCATGATTTTTCCGCGCGGTGTATCAATCTTCTCGCCCCATGCTACTGATTTTGAATTGAAGTCGCCAGCCAGGAAGACCTTCATGTGGCTGTTTCTTCTGATGAGAGTGCGTAGTGCCTGAAGGGTCTCGCTCAGATGTTCTATTTCCTTGTTTGGAGAACAATAACAGGCAATGAAAACTATCCCTCTCCACTCAATGTACACAAAATTTGGTCCGTTTCCGGATCTCTGGGGCTTCTGGTGGTGTAGGATTCTTATTGCCGCGTCTACGTTGGTGCTATAGAACCACCTGTTCTTGTCTACACTGGCTTTGTGGGGTTCGGTAATTATTAGGATGTCTGTGTTGTTGTCCTTCGCTGTTTTGTTGATTAGAGTTGTGGCTTCTCTGTTACAGTTCAAGTTCGTCTGTAGTATGTTCAGGGTTTGTTTTCTGGTTTCGTCCCTTGGTTTCGGATTCTTGCCGGTTATGATTGTGTTTCGTTGTTGTGTTTGTGTTCGTTGTCCGGCAATTATCCGTTTGTAACCCAACCCAACCCAACCCAACCCAACCCAACCCAACCCAACCCTCCTATGCGCTTGACTAAAACTGACGACCTCCACGTTTACCTAACTTGCCCTGAGGAAGCCGCAGATCAACCGAGCGAAACGTTGGCATAGTTAATGACTTCGTAGAGGAATAAATTACCCCCAGACTATACAGCGATAGTTTTATTTCTTATATAAAATTTATGACGCAAAGTAGATAAAATAGTATATTACACTCAGTTTAAAAGATGTATTGGCGCACTCGTTCCATTTGTTTTGTTTTGTTCCAAACAACTCGTGCGCCAATTTGACGTCTTTTACTATTTTAAATTGAAAACTGTGAACGCAGGCGGCCCCGGTTACGATTCCCGGGCTTAGGCCAAAATCTACTGTCCTTGTATTTTATGTGGGGAACTAATACATTTGCATGCCCTTGCACAATGAGTTTAAAAAAATTAGTCTTTTAAGATTTTCGTTAAACAAAAAAAAACAATTTTTTCATTATACTGGCAATTTTTGACAGCCACTCGCCTTTATGAAGAAGGTACTAATACAATGCTTTATGAATGAGCTATTAATAATACAAGGTTTAATAAACGAAATATATATTACTTCCGGTTACACCGGAAATGGTGTCAACATTCAACTTTCAAATGGCGCATTTTATACCATTTTTTAAATCTTTCTTTAAATTTAGGACAATTGTATGTTACGTACCCTATACCTAACATCTCATTTTACTCTATAGGTACCTATGTCATTTTTGGGTTATTTAATTTTTTCAATGAAAACGTTACCAAATCGAGTCAGTAAGAAACGCCTACAATATACTTTATTGGATAATATTATTCACCTCGAAACCTGATCAGCGTTTTAAAATTTTACCGTACAAGTAGAAAACCAAAATTGACGGCTTAAAAGGTAAAAGATGTGACAGTGAGCGTATTCACATCAATAATACAAAATACACACTCAATTAGATAATAACTTGCTCTTACATCTTAAATTTGCTAAAAAGTTTTGCATTTTTGTAAATTATTTGCATTTTTGTAAATTATTTCGAGCCAAATTTAAAATTTTTATATTGATGCCAATATAACATTCTGGCGAATTTTTGTTTTCTTCTTTAAGATAAAATTGGATACGTCATGGATGTTTATTGACGTGAAGACGTTATTTATTGTTCAAAATCGATGAAATATTCTGTGCAATTTCTTAGAAGAATTCAATATTACTTGTACGACCTTCGGTTTTCTCAAATACAGTTCAAATAGCCCAACCCACATTATAGATTTTTTTTATAAAAGTGCACATTTTGACAAAGCTTTTCCACTAAAAAAAAGCTCAAAAAGTCAAAATTGTGCGATGAAGATATGTGGTGGTTTTTCTATTTCAGCGCAAGCCAATGCGATCATAACACCTGTCGAACTCGACGACGAACTTGAAGACATTTTGCTGTTGTTTTACTAGCGACTGTTTGGTACTGAATGTCGGGTCGATTCCAGCCGATTCAGTGTGCGGTGGCCGCTGCCGAACCGAACGTACCGTGGCGGCCGTGCCGAGCTGTGGTGCTTTAGTGGGCATCCCATAGTTAATCCATACGGTTGTGTGTAGGTAATGTTGAATTGGAAAAAGTTCTGTTTTAGGCAAATCTGGAAGTCGTTGAGAATTCCTTCGACTTTTGTCTATCAATTTCTTGTTCGTTGAGGAAGGTTTCAAGGGCGAGTAAAGCGTCTTTTACAGGGACGTTTATGTAGAGGCTCACTATGTCAAAAGAGACTAACCGCGATGTCGGAGAAACACTGATATTTCTTGTCTTGTTAATGAGGTCGTTGGACTTCGATATGGTATGTGCTGACTTGTATCGATACTCGTTCAATATGACCCTGTTGAGTGCGGTGGACATCTTGTTGGCAGTCGTACCTATTGACGTGACGATTGGTCGTACAAGGTGTCCGGTTTTGTGCTGTTTGATCATGCTGTATAATCTGGGAATAGTTGGGTTCATATCTCTATGTGCCTCTGGTTGTATTCCGACTTGCGTCAAGGAATCTCGTGCTTTCTCAATAGTTCTCTTAAATTTGTGGTTATAACTATTCTGTATATTTAGGTTGCCATTACTTTGATATTGTTCTGTTGAAAGAACTCCAGTGTTTTTGTTATATTATATTCCTGTCTAGGCAGTAATACATGGTCAGTTCCTTGGTCTGCTTTAGTGACAATCAGATTATTGTCCAAGATATTCTTTTTGAGTTTCTTGAGGGTGTGGTTGTCTGTATTGGTGTGTGGTTGTGTATTACCGGTGTCGGTAAGCGCGCTTCCAGTTAGATTAGAGCTCACTGACTAAAATCACTAATCTCAATGCAACAACGGTAAACAGCGTGAACTATGTAACTCAATGCACCACAGCAACATAATATAACTGTGCGTAACGTTGTCAAGTTTCGCGTTATCTCATTTTGTGACATCACATGTAGGATTTTTCTTTGAATTTCAAACTGGGTTTCCTCCTAAATCAAAACGTTGTTTGGCATTTTATGTGTGAAAGGGTGATGATAAGCTAACCCTACTTTAATCATAATAATAATAATGTTACTTTGTAATAAAACAGAATTTGAAAAGTGCCGTAACACCTTATTGGTAAAATCCTGTTTTCATTTGGAGTGGAAGACTGTTCTATGTACTCCGCAAAGACTATGGCTTTGTCTGATGAATTTTGGTGATTGTAGGTTAATAATATGGTGGACATATATTTGGGTGATTGGTTTCTTGAGTCCTTTAGTCGCCTTCCACTGAAAACAATCTGTCATTTCGATGGCGTATTAGGACAAAATTCCTGGGTGTCTGTAGCGTCTGTCATTGGCCTAAGTTGCGGTAATAGACCGGCGTAAAATAAACAAATAAACAAAAAAGAATTGGCCCATTGATAAATATTTAGGTCTCCTGCCTGCAGGAGGCCAAAAGTTTATGATATTCAGTAAAAAAACAAATATTTAAAAAAAAATTGTTAATGAAATATTAAGTAATTTTTCCTTTTCTATGTCCACATGGATACATAATAAAATTAAATACGATAGAAGTCCAGGATCGAATTGGTCTTTTATTGACGTATCAAAATTACGCTAATTCACTATCGATTGTGTTCCCCGTTGGAAACATCTACGGGTGAGGCTGAAAAAGGTATACAGACATGAATATCATGACCAAATAATACACACCTACATATACATATAAAATAAAATGTCAAAGAAAAATATGTCGCCATCTTTCACTGTACAGGGAAGAAGAACGCAAATGCAAGCTCAGAGGGTGTTCTAGCAATGGCTCGCACAGACATCAAATCAGAATAAAAACAACACAAAACAAATCAAATATACCACTCACCGTCAGCAGTTATCAGGCGAAGGGCATAGAGATTACGTACATGTCGATTAAATATCGGAATTGGTAAATTACAACATGCGTGTATCTCGTTCCGGTGACAGACAAGGAATGCCCCCGCGGTGGGAAAAAAGGCACGGCCATATTCCCAGATGTATGAATACGGTATGAATAATAATAATTTTTTTCTCTGACATTTTATTTTATATATGTATGTACTTGGTCATGATATTCATGTTTGTTTACCTTTTTCAGTTTCCCCCGTAGATGTTCCCAACGAGGAACGAAATCGATAGTGAATTAGTGTAATTTTTATTCGTTAAAAGAAAGACCAATTCAATCCTGGACTATTTTATCCCACGACTATTATACTAAAACCGTGAAAGTAATCGGAGAAAATTTTCGCCCAATATTCCGGCCGCTAAAACTATGATCTCACTTTTGCGTTATAATACCCAAGCGGCTACCGTTGAATATTTTGCGGTCTTCTAACTATTACAGAAACGATAATCCAAAAATGTAGTTCGAGAGTCGAGAAATTTTTTCCGATTTTCGCTAAAATCGGTTGAAATTTTGGGTGTACCTCGAGATACGTCAGAAAATTTGTCAAATACGTACGTTGCTAAGCGACTGTTGTTGACACTTGACAGTAGCTTGAGCGCGCTGCGAGAACCATCAGATTTCGGTCCCGTATGCGCTGAAATTACGCTAATATACACCGAAAAGATAATCAGATGGACAATAATGTCCCCGGGCTCATATAGAAATACGGTAAGAGTTAAAGTGCACCCGCCGCGATCAAAGTGTTAAACATTTTTAAGGAGAAGACTTGCGAACATATCTGTGTACGTGTGTACATACATTTGTAGCGCGTCGGGATCAGAAACACTAGCGGTAAGTGGCAACTATACTGCCAAAAAGGGCCAGAAAGGAAGAAAGCGCAATCGAAAAGTGAATTTTACTTATATTGAAAGTGAAAAATACGTGTAATAAATTGTTGACAGTGTTACGGTACATCGACTGTAACGCCATCTGCCGGAGAAACGGCGTGGCTTTCGTCACAGGGTGATTTAATTTGTAGCTGTGATTTGAATTTTAATTGATAATTTAACTTCTGTTCAAGGAAAGAAATGGGGCTATGATTGATCATATTGCAATTTGATCACCTTTTTAAAATATATTTCGAAATTGGCAAAATACAGCATTTGTTTCGCCGAGAGATGTCAGCTGGATCGGTATGACATGTTCCTCGGACGTCGACTCTCGGAGCTAAATTCTCTGCAATGCTCTGTTTACAATCAACGTGACAGTGCCTGGGTCTTATTAAAGTTCAATTTCATGATGGTAGTAAGTATATAATTTAACGTTTTGTATATTATTCTTTAGTTAATTGTTTGTTGTGTGCTTCTAGGCTATAGATATTACGAGACAGCTTGTGCTGTTAAATTTGAAGATTTTCGGTGACCTGATTAAACTGGTGATCGAGGACTGACATTTGATGCGGACACAAAACATTAATCCTTTGGCATTCAACGTCCGGGATGCATTTTCTATAGCGATGAGACTTTTCTCGAATAGTGTGGCTATTAACGAACTATATTTTCTATGTATCGGGTCAGGAAGCAAGATATGATTTACTTGGGACAAAACAAAGGTAAACAAAAATGCAGATAGAGGTATAACCAAAGATAAAAGAATTATAAGATACGTCACTAGACAAGAAAACGCGGTTCGAGAGTGAGATAGATTTGGTCAACGAAAAGATGGCTACCAACAGCTGATTGTGTTTGTATACTAGCGGGTGACATCGGGTGACATAACCTTACTTTGGTGTTTAAGTTTATTGGATTGTGCAAGATTGTGTATGCAGTGTTTTAATAAGCATTTTAATGAGTGGTCTGTTTGTTAATATTCCATTTAGGCGACTATCGGAAACGTTTTATTTTATTTATATATGTGAATATTGATTTGTTTTCATTTGCATTACATAACCTCTAATGTCGGTAATGGTCGGTAACGTTGCCGTCCATCGTGCATTGTATTCGTTAGTTTAAAAGTCCCGCCAATTCCCGCATTGTTTGGTCAACGATTTAAAGCCCACATGTGTTCAAGGTCAACGAATGTGGACCCCACTAAATCAACGGAGCCGACCTGAAGCGACGTATCTTTCTATTCTCTTATCTTTGGTATAACCATAGTGTATTATGCTAGGAATTATGTCCTCATCATGAATACGATTTATCCTTATATACAAACTGTGGTAATTGTATTGGTAATTATACAGTACAGAAAGCCCCCGGGAACAAAGTAAACTCCAGTTTTTTTTTATATTGATAAGCCATGGTTACTTTTTTAATCAAACATTTCTAAAATTAATATTTATTTTGTTTTAGTTTGAAGGCCAACCAAGAAAATTCACCGATAACATAATAGAGGAAGCATAGCCAACACCGTACTGCACAAGGTACCCGAGAATAAAAAAAACTATTTAAATTGCGAAAGCAGTAGGGTATATGATGGACATGGCCCAAAGCCCTCAAAGGTACAAACTGCAAATACAAAATTTGCACGTTTGTAAGTATTTTTTTAAATTTTATAATTTTATAGGTATTGATTGTATTTTTTTGTGTTTGGATTCTTTGTTATGTATTTTTCTCTACTTTATTGCGTTTAGTTATTATTTCAAATGACTGTTCCTTTTTAAGGATTGGAAAACACAAATAAGTTTATATAAATCTTCTTATTCACTAAAACTTTTCATATGGAGCTAATTGTTTTTCAAATCCTTAAAAAGTTGCTTGAAATAGCGACAAATTAAAGAAAAATATACAATAAAATACATATCAAACAATGTGAAAACGAAGAAAGAACACAGTCAATACCGATAACAACAGTGAAGGTAAATAAATTTAAGTTTAAAATATAATATATTAAAAATCAAATAATTATACAAATGAAGGAAGAAACATCTTTTTAAGAAAATTATGTGTACAGGTAAATGTCATTTTGAGTAAAAAGTATCATGTCGACTTATTGGGTTTTTCAATTCATAAAGAAATTAGAGCCGTTTAATTATTGCACATGGTTAACGAAAACCAATAAGTCTATATTATACTTTTTTGCTTGGTGTGACATTTACTATCTGAAAGAGTTTTTGCTGGGAAAAAGTGCAACAGGCTGTATAAGATAATATTTATTTATTATTATAACTAGCTATGTAAATATCTAATATTTTTTATGTCATGCATATTTATTAGTTTTTGAGAAAGAGCTTTTGTAATGTTGTTGTGCTGAGTTGCTTTTGAAGCATGTGATATTATTTAGTTAATAATTTTAAAACATTTCTCATGGTGATTATTTCTACATTATAAAGTAAAACAATAAGTATAATTCGAAAGTTTTTTTTTATAAATTAGGGTACTAATTTAGAGTCAATAGATAAATTGCTAATGTATTTTATCGAATAATAAAAATTAAGTAAAATATATTTCAGTTAGACATTTATATTTCTTTGCATATCTTTTTAAAAACCTTTATTATACATATGCACTCATAACCCATGGTAATGCCAAAATATCAAAACAAGTTTCCACAAAACAAATGCATAGAATATTCTCTTTTGGCCTTCTCGAATACAACAATAGTATTTATGAATAAAAGAACGATATGTATTTCCTGTTGCTCCTGATTTCATTAATAGGAGCTACATATTATACTTTCCTATAATTATTGTGGGAATGTTGTTAACTGTTTCTTTTATATCTCGCCAGAATGAGCCAAAATCTGGTGGCCAAGAAACTGAATAATAATTAAATATTATGGTTATGGTACTTCTGCATATAGACATATGGTTCAACAACAATGTTTGAACTGTTTGTTGTGTAAGTGGAATTTTATCCAGACTTGCTTTTAATCGACTTTTAAATTGTCACGAAGAGAATTAAAAAATAACAATTAGCCAGCCATATTACAGGCTATTTATGCATTTTAAACCTTCCCACCCTAAGAGCGGACACACATATAAAGCATATTAGAACAAAACACGTTTAGACTAATCAAAACATTTTGCGTCTCTCTCCCAATCATTTCAGTATATCGCCATCACTAGGGTGGTCCAAAAAAAACGGACTTTTAGCTGGAGGGCAACGATCACCAAAAATCGGTTAGCGTTAACACGTGCCACTGAACACTTCTAATTGACGTTTAAAAAATATTGAATAAAGCATCTTTGTTTCCTTTTTCTTTCGCGTTTCGGAATTAGAAGAAAAGTTGCGGGAGATTATCAGACATGATTCAGAATTCCCCAAAACCAAATCCACAACCAAATGTTTGTCACCATGCCCACCTTCCCTTGCAACACAATAAATATAAGGCAACATTTTCCCCAACATTTCTTTGTCAAAACAATTCCAGCAAAAACTATAAAAAACTTATAATTAGAAATTTTTGGAAATACTTTCCTTATATTTGGGGAATTGCTGGGGAAGGTCAGGGTGGTGAAAAAAAATTGTTTGTGAAATCCGCACAAATCTATGATATTTAATAATTTCGGTTTGCCCGCACAATCATCTTTAGTTATGAATGACGCGCGCACCAAGGACTGCTCATATGAATCAAATGCGTCACTACATCAAATTTAGAAATTGTGGTTAGAATATGTAGCTATAACTATGTTTACTTACCACTTTCACTATTAAAATGAAAATATTACATTTTATAATACTTTAAAATGGCGCATAAGATGTTTGGTCGTCGTGCTCCAAGATGTTTGGAGCACGACGAGCGTAGCGAGGAGTACCCAACTGAACAAATGCGTCCATTCGCCAAATTTAGATATTGGGGTTAGAATATATAGCCGTAACTATGGTTACCGACGGTTTTCATGAGACACTGAGACCAAAATTCCGATTAGTCCATTATAAAACCAAAGTGAAAAGTTACATCATATTACATCATATTTTTTATGCCTTAAATTGGCGTATAAGTAAGTTGGCACACGAAGAGTGAGAAGCGCCTACATGAACTCCATACGACAAATTTAGACATTTTTCATATGGACATTCATTATGACACTGAAAACGGTATCACAATAAGTTCATTATGGAACCAAAGAAGAAAGTACTACATTATTTTGTCAGGTTATTTTGTAAGGGTGTATTTTGTAAGGATAACACACGACGACCGTAGCCCAAATGAACAAATCCAGGTCGTGCCACTTTTTTAAAAGTTTCATGTGTTTACAATTCCTTTAAAGGTTTATAAGAATAATCATTCAATTAATTAAGTAAATTACGAATAAATAATAACCTTTTATTTCACGATAATGTAACAGATAATCCGCAGTTTATACAGGAGCTGCCAGGCGAGTGTATAATGATGGTAGTGAATTATATCCATTATGTGCGAGTCAACTACGACGTGTTCTAATATTTCGACTTCTAAATTACATTTTTAAATTGTATACATTAATTTACGTGCATGGTTGATCCGTGTATTAGAAGTAAGCTGATTTTTTTTTAGAAAATCAAAATTACAAGTTGATAAAAAGTTGCTTCTATTGACCATAAAAAAAATTACCCAGTAGAAAATAAACTATCTCGCAAGAGGCCTAACTTTACTTAGTTTTTTGTTGTTAAAGGAATTTTTTTGTATTTTTTCTTTCTGACCATATTAAAGATGACAAGGACCATTGCGTCGTTAGCACAATACTCTAACCAACTCTAACTCTAACCAACGGCGTTGCTCAAATTCAGGTTGTTGCCCTAATTTTTAATTTATTTAAAATTTACTTCCTGCCTGTATCACCATTTTCTATGCATTTGACCTACCTTGGCTCACGACGAGCGCAGCGAGGAGTGGTCATGTGAAGCCATGCGTCTCTGTCAAATTCAGAAATTGTGGTTAGAATATTTACGGCTTTCACTATAAAACTGAAAACATTATTATATATTTGATAATTGTTTAATTGGCGCTTAAGTTGTTTGGAGCACAAGCGTAGCGAGGAGTGCCCAACTGAACCAAAGCGTTCGTTCGCCAAATTTTGGCATTGGGGGTTAGAATATATACATAGTTGTAACTATGGTTACCAACGGTTTTTATTATGACACTGAAAACAGAACTACAATAAGTCCATTATGAAACCAAAGTGAAAAGTTATCATACAAATAAGTTTGTAAGACTGAAATCAGCGCATGAGTAGGTGGACGCACGACGAGCGCAGCGAGAAGTACCTACCCATATGAACCAATTCGTCCTCCATACGACAAATTTAGACATTTTTCATATGATATTTCATTATGATACTGAACGGTATTACAATACGTCCATTATGGCCAAAGTAGAAAGTACTACATTGTTTTGTTTACCTACACTTTTCATTATGAAACTGAAAATAGATGTGCAACAGTAGGTCTATTATAAAACCAAACCATATACTAACATATAGTTATATACGTTGTATACAAATTTAATTGGCACACGACGAGCGCAGCGAGTAGTGTCAAAATAAACGATTGCGAATCATAAACGAATCTACTTGAGTATCGCGCTAAGATCGCGCCCATAGTTGTTGGCTACTTTTAGACGGCTATACCATTTACAAGATACCAACATAGCGATCGCCGATTTTTTGCTAGCCCGCCGAGTTTGAGTGAGACCGCCGCAACTTCAGCGGTCCATCGAACTCACTGATCTACCTATTCTTCGTACGCTTCGGAAATCTACATATTACATCATTCTACATATTTTGGCGATCAACCAATTTCGGCTTTCAACCTATTTCGGCGTTCTACACATTTCAGCGATCTACACACCCAGCGACCTACACATCTCAGCGATCTAAGGGGCCACTAGTTTAATACTAATTGACGAACATGGAGATCATCACCCATACAGAATAAAATATTTAACGACAAATAAACTTTTATCAACATTTAAGCACATTTTTTTAATTATACCGAAATAGTCATTTTTCAGGCGATCTAAATGTTGCATTAGAATAATATATTGTTGTATACAAAATATTCATAAAAAAATTCCAATTTTTAAATAGAATTATAAACTTTAGGTCTCCTGCGGGAGACCTAATTGTTTTTCTATTGGGTCATTTTGTTTGTGGTACATGTGCGTCCAAAGGGCAACTTTTTAACTTGAAATTTTGAATTTAAAAAAAAAAAATCTGATGTGGCCAGGCACATGACTTTATCATACAAAATATAAAAATAATAGTTTAGCTGCATGAGAATCTATTTGATTGAGATAAATCCTGTCTGCATTAAAATTAAACTAGTTAGCCAGGATTTAACAGATATTTTGATGGTCAATAGTATCAATAGTAGGTATTGTTAAAGCATCAGCATTTGACAGTACCTACTGTCATCAGAATAATATACTACGTCATTAGAATAATAGTTATTTATCTCACAAGTGCCGAAAGTACGGAATAGCGCGACGAGCGGTGATACGGCGGGTCACCGATGGCGGAGCGTCGCCATCGCATGTGAGCGAGTCGCGCTATGTAGTTTTCGGTAGAAGTGACATCAACGTTTTTTGTGTAGCTTTTTGAGAAATACGTATTTAAAAAAAATCAAAAATGGTTATATTTCTGTATAGGAAGTGTTAGGATACCACATTCTCACAGATTTATATTCCTTCATGACACTGTAGATGACACATCCGTACCAACATACTAAAATATAACTACACTCATCGCTATACTTTATTTACAATTTTCTCAATTTATCTTTTTTACAATTAGATATAACAACGGGTTAATATTTCTTATAAACAAACAATCAAATTGGTAATCTTAGTTTATTTGAATTTTGTATTTTGTACTTTGCCGCACTAGAGCGGCAACGTTCAATAGCGGTTCTCCAACCTCTGATGAAATCAGCTGTTTTCGAGTGTGACAGCCATAGACCTTTCTGTGGTGACAGCACAAAACAATATTTGGCAAATCCAGGCTACTATGTAGTTTCATATCAATGCAGATGCGACCGATCTCGATCAAATAGAATTTCCTCTTGAAGCTAACCTATTAATTTTACCAAAAAATATCATAGGCATAAATTATTCAAAATTTTCTCTACTTTAATTTATTATTTAACCTTTTTGTCGAAATTACAGAAATGGCAGCTCATTTGGAAAATCCTTGAAAACGGCTTAGAATAAACTACCAGTTCGTTTGGACCCTTTTGAACCAAAAGCTTTTCAGCTCTAAGTTTGGTCATAAAAGTTCTAAATATGAACTTTCATCCCGATACCTTTAGTAGTTTCTCCGGAATCGTCGCAAAAAAATCGTTTACACACACACACACATACACACATACACACATTCTATTTCCGCTAAAATCGCAATTTTTTATTCGGCACGATTACAATACTTCATCATACTGCGTATGATAAAGTAAAAAACGTATTTGATACACCCTACGCCGTGTTTGTTTAGTGAAATGCAACAAAGCTTTTCTGTAACTACTGTCATACTCGTGAACTAGCAATAATTTAAGAAAACGCAGCACGTAGAAACGAGGATTTAATTTTATTTTAAAAAGTAGAACGATGTATTTTGTCTCTTGACATCATCAGGCTTATTTAAATAGTAGGATACTGTTAAAATGTTGAAATTACATGCAACTAATAAACCAATTAGACCAATAGTGATATCATTTAACACTAAAGCATCTAGACTTGCTGGCGATCTTAACAACATGAGTACGAAAAAATTACAGTTCAAACCAAACTTGAAAACTCCATCGATTTTATAAATAATACATAAAAAAATAGAGAAATAGCCAATACTTCCCTTATGGTATTATTGGATATAGTCAATCTTTACATACACGTCCCCAGGAAGGAAGCAACAATCGCTTTATAAGCCTTTATATCACAAAAAAATTTTATAAAATCTCATAATTTAGTCAATTGAAACATTAAAAATAGCGTTTTAAATCAAAATTTCTTTCAATTCCACAGCAACGTTTATCGACAAAACGATGGCCTTTTAGTCCGATCAGCAGTATATAAGCACAAAATATGATAGACGAGTAGTAGATCAGATTATGCTTATTTTATAATATCATGCTGTATTAAATTCTTCCGTATATTTTGAAGACTCGGAAGGAAACACCCTATCAGTGTGTGACGTGCTACTATTTCGTGTGGGTGATCCCTTTCAGCCGTATTATGTAAGAATAGTTGCTTGTGCGAGAAACCTGCATATCACATTTCCTGTAGATAATACAACTCCACCTGGGGTTCGAATTAAGCAAGAATCAATTGGGGCCTGATGACTCCTTCTCCCTCTCGATGGTGAACTACGGTTCACCACGACAGCAGAAATGATGTCATGGTAAGAGTTAAAGTAGCTTGTCATATAGTACAGTTACACATTTTTCAATTCTGTAGAATTTTTTGATGTGCTTTTCAATTTCTTTTAGGAATGTGTTGCCTGATGACGGTTCAACAAAGAGTAGAAACGTTGCATATTAATAAATGTTGTAATTATTTAGCTGTTAGCTGGTCGTTCGATCGCCAACAAGTTGATCGATAACTCTTGACTGAAGTCAGTTTATAAAATAAGCTATGTAGATGAATAAATAAATAAATCATTTATTGAATAGCAATAACCACAAATACACAAACGCTATAGGTGTAATAGAAATGAATAATATATATTGATTCTCAAACGGCTAAGGAACAAATATGTTTACTATATGATCTGTACTATCTGTAATATGAATGTCTGCAATTAATGCTAGATATATCTATTACAAAATCTAAGAATTGATGATGCAAACAAAAAACTTCACAACAAGCTTTATTGCGAACATAAATGTTCGTAATAAAGGAAACGGGGTCATTATTTAAGCCCTTGATAACATTTCTCAATTTTAGAATCCTGGCATATCCTTAATAAAATACTTAATTATGTAATCCACACAGAACACTGTCAGCTTGGAATTTAATTTTATACTTCGTTCACTTAAAGCCTTCATAAGATCATTGTGTTCACTTCCACTCATTGTTAGATATTTTCCGTTCTCCTTATTATTGCTTAATACAGGAAATTTTATCCAATATTAAGTCTTACGTCTTAGCTCAGCGATAACGTCCGTTGGCTGTCCCGTGTGAATGTATTTGTAATGTAATTTGAACTTACATTACGCTATGATTAATGCTAAAAATAAAGCTGACATGTCAGCAACAAAGTGGACAAAGTTGTATTGCTACCTAGCTCCCAAAGCCGTTGAAAAAGTTTTTCTGATTACCTCTTACTTAATAAAAGTAAAAAATATCGTTACGAATGAATATAGTTATGAGCAATATAGGCTAACTTCGGAATTCATAACCAACTTGAGTTATGCCGCATGTCTAACCACAGGTCCACATTACTTTTTCGTACTACTATATGTGACCGTGCATATTAAAAGGGGTTAGGGAGTAAAAAGTAGTTATCGAGATAGGCGCATTTAAAGTTTAATATATATATATATAAAGCAGGGATAAGGGGATAACGACTGGTGTGTTTCAATAAAACTCTTTTTATTGAAACACACCAGTCGTTATCCCCTTATCCCTGCTTTATATCAAGAGACGACGTTACATAACCTTAATTCTATATATATATATATATATATATATATATATATATATATATATATATATATATATATATATATATATAAGAATAAAGACAAGGAGTCTTTGCCGTTGGTGACAACAATGTAAAACAATTGTGTGGGGAATCCAGCAACAATAATGGAAAAACGTCAAGTTTTGTAGAACGTTCTTTATTATTTCAACCAATATTTCGCAGTGTGATTACACGCTTCATCAGGGTCATCTGAAGGACACAAAAAAAGTATAAAAACAAGTTCATAATGCTAAATTAAATTCTACTTACAATTTGAACGATAATGAGAAAGAATAACAATAGCTGGTGACGAAGGTGATGCTCTATAAACCACGGTATCTCGTTTCGTTGCTGTCTATCACGGTGGTGCAGTAACAATTTAATAACGTCATTTCAGTATGAAATGGCGCTGGCAACTATTGAAGACAAGAGCCAGTATTGCAAAGCCAGTTTTTTTTAACAACATGAATGTGGTGACAGACAACCTCGAAAAGACGACTTTGATATAATATAACTAAGTTGAAATTATGAATAAATGTGAAGAACACAAAACTATAAAAATTTTATGAAAATTGTAGGAACGATATAAATGATTTTAAACAGCTGATTATAGTGCTAAAGGCGAATTGTTTGAAATAGATACATTGGTGTTGGTTCGACCCAAACTGAGAATATAAGAATAACCTATATTCAGGTTGTTTATGTCCGATCTGAAATTCATATTATTCGGCGTATTATTAATTTCCACCATCTCCAAAAATTCCCTGCTTTTACGACCGCTAACCGTCCGTCTGACACCCACCCCATCAAAATTCGGTTCATGTTTATTAGTGTGCATATGTGATGCAAGTGCACATCTATTTTTTTTAGTTCTAATGTCACTTTTATGTAACGTTAATCTCATCTTTAACCAGGTGGAAGTCTGACCAACGTACAACAGTTCACAGTCATTACAGGGGATGGTGTAGATCACATTGGATTTAAATTCCAAAAGTGTCTCATCTTTAGTTTTAGTAAAATAATTTCCTAAAGGGTGATAATTATAAAAAGCTATTCTGATATTGTCACTCGCAAAAACGCCAGATATCCTGGATGCAATCTGTGGTATATAAGGAAACTTGAAATATTTTAAAACAGGGGTAGGCTCAGGTGTTACTGCAATAATTTGAACTTGAGTATTAAATAAAATTTTGTTTATTAATGATTTTGGATAACCGTTGTTTAAAAATAATTTAGAGAGGATGCTCAAGTTTTTTTGCAGGAGGGAGGGGTGGCTTATCCTTGTCACTCTATTCTTCATCCCTTGATCATATTGATTTTCTGGCCACTGGTGTGGTTCGAAAAATAATTTAAAAATCTACCTGAATTTGAAGGTTTTCTGTACCAGTCTATTATAA
The DNA here is from genome assembly GCA_964023965.1 of Melinopterus prodromus. Lineage (NCBI taxonomy): Eukaryota > Metazoa > Arthropoda > Insecta > Coleoptera > Scarabaeidae > Melinopterus > Melinopterus prodromus. Next base: position 38,322,283 of record OZ030392.1, on the reverse strand, counting down.
TTTGATTGTTGTTATTCCTAATTACTTTAGTGTCCAAAAAAGGCACCCCCCTTTCTTGCTCTTCTTCAATAGTAAACTGAATATTAGGGTGAAAAGAGTTGAAGATTTCAGTCACTGAGCCCACCTCCTGGTCTGGTAGTGCACATATTATGTCATCTACATATTTTTTAATAAATGAAAATTGAAAAGGCAAAACTGCAAGAATGTTATCTAGACAAAAATCCATTATTATTTTAGCCAAAATGGGACTAATGGGCGAGCCCATTGCTACCCCATCTGTTTGTGAATAGATTTGATTATTAAATGAAAAGTAACTATTAGTCGTGATAAAATTTATAAGTCTGAAAAAAGAAGCTTTGCTTAGCTGTGTGTACTCTGATATAGAATTCCAATCTCTATCCAAAATATAATAAACCAATTCAATGGGAATGTTCGTGAATAATGAAACTACATCAAGTGAGATCACCACGTGGTCCTCGGGCAATTGAAAATTCTGAAATGAACCAACAAACTCAAAAGAGTCCCGAACATCGTAATTACTGTCGGCGTAAGCGTTCGAGAGGATCCCAGCAATCAATGAAGAGATGGAATAAGTTGGAGAGTTAATGCTAGACACGATTGGCCTGAAGGGAACATCGGGTTTGTGTATTTTTGGTAGTGAATATAATTTAGGGCAAATGGAACTAGTATTATGGAGCTGATAGTATATTTTAGAGTCTATTTCTTTGTTATCCTTTAAAGTTTTTATGAAGGAATTTATTTCTCTTTGAATTTTGAATGTAGGATCAGCATTAATTATTCTATAAGTGTTAGCATCATTTAAGAGTTCTAAGGTCTTAGTAAGATATTCCTCCCTCTCAACTGCTACAGTGACTGCTCCTTTGTCAGCCTTGAGGATGCAAATGTTGGGATTATCTTTAAGGAATCTCCTACACTGACCGATAGTCTCCCCCCAAACGCCAGAACCACCAGAATTTTGTGTCAAATAGTTAGTTAGGATGTTAGTCAATTTAGCTCTACGTATATTGTTATCTTCTGCATTCAAAAAAACAAAAATGATCTCACTCTCTGCCAACAGCTCATCAGCTCGCACCATTTTTTCAGTCACCGGTATACTAAATTTAGGCCCCAATGAAAGGAAGTCCTTAATTACCTGCGGGACACCGACGCTCGTACGATCGACAAACCAGCGGGAATTATCTTTGAAACATTTGACATTTTTAATATTACTAAGAAGTTGGTTAAATTTAATTGAATTTGACTGTTTAATTCTATTGAAAATTGTATTATATTTATTATTGCTAGTTAATTCAAAATCTGTGAACACGTGAACAGGTAAAACTTCTCTTGCTTTACGGATGATTACGTTTAATTGCGAATCATGATATTTCAGATCGGACAAAGTTATAGAAATCTCTAAATTTAACACTCGTTGTCCCAACCTGTCATTTAGCGTTGTTGCCTTCCTTCGTAGTGTTCTGTTTCTAGTTGCCAGCAAACCAATGATGTTATTTGAGCCTTGGGTAATGTGTTTCGGGCTTATTCCATGTTTTCGACATCTCAAAAGAAAATTCCTCCTATTTACCAGCTTTGCCATTCTTTCCGATGTAGTGAGCCATTGTTTCAGTGTGAGAGTTGTGTCTCTCCCATAATTTCGTGTGATGTTATCGAAATACCCCATTTCTAAAAGAATAAAGACAAGGAGTCTTTGCCGTTGGTGACAACAATGTAAAACAATTGTGTGGGGAATCCAGCAACAATAATGGAAAAACGTCAAGTTTTGTAGAACGTTCTTTATTATTTCAACCAATATTTCGCAGTGTGATTACACGCTTCATCAGGGTCATCTGAAGGACACAAAAAAAGTATAAAAACAAGTTCATAATGCTAAATTAAATTCTACTTACAATTTGAACGATAATGAGAAAGAATAACAATAGCTGGTGACGAAGGTGATGCTCTATAAACCACGGTATCTCGTTTCGTTGCTGTCTATCACGGTGGTGCAGTAACAATTTAATAACGTCATTTCAGTATGAAATGGCGCTGGCAACTATTGAAGACAAGAGCCAGTATTGCAAAGCCAGTTTTTTTTAACAACATGAATGTGGTGACAGACAACCTCGAAAAGACGACTTTGATATAATATAACTAAGTTGAAATTATGAATAAATGTGAAGAATACAAAACTATAAAAATTTTATGAAAATTGTAGGAACGATATAAATGATTTTAAACAGCTGATTATAGTGCTAAAGGCGAATTGTTTGAAATAGATACATTGGTGTTGGTTCGACCCAAACTGAGAATATAAGAATAACCTATATTCAGGTTGTTTATGTCCGATCGGAAATTCATATTATTCGGCGTATTATTAATTTCCACCATCTCCAAAAATTCCCTGCTTTTACGACCGCTAACCGTCCGTTTTTGCGAGTGACAATATCAGAATAGCTTTTTATAATTATCACCCTTTAGGAAATTATTTTACTAAAACTAAAGATGAGACACTTTTGGAATTTAAATCCAATGTGATCAACACCATCCCCTGTAATGACTGTGAACTGTTGTATGTTGGTCAGACTTCCACCTGGTTAAAGATGAGATTAACGTTACATAAAAGTGACATTAGAACTAAAAAAAAAATAGATGTGCACTTGCATCACATATGCACACTAATAAACATGAACCGAATTTTGATGGGGTGGGTGTCAGACGGACGGTTAGCGGTCGTAAAAGCAGGGAATTTTTGGAGATGGTGGAAATTAATAATACGCCGAATAATATGAATTTCAGATCGGACATAAACAACCTGAATATAGGTTATTCTTATATTCTCAGTTTGGGTCGAACCAACACCAATGTATCTATTTCAAACAATTCGCCTTTAGCACTATAATCAGCTGTTTAAAATCATTTATATCGTTCCTACAATTTTCATAAAATTTTTATAGTTTTGTGTTCTTCACATTTATTCATAATTTCAACTTAGTTATATTATATCAAAGTCGTCTTTTCGAGGTTGTCTGTCACCACATTCATGTTGTTAAAAAAACTGGCTTTGCAATACTGGCTCTTGTCTTCAATAGTTGCCAGCGCCATTTCATACTGAAATGACGTTATTAAATTGTTACTGCACCACCGTGATAGACAGCAACGAAACGAGATACCGTGGTTTATAGAGCATCACCTTCGTCACCAGCTATTGTTATTCTTTCTCATTATCGTTCAAGTTGTAAGTAGAATTTAATTTAGCATTATGAACTTGTTTTTATACTTTTTTTGTGTCCTTCAGATGACCCTGATGAAGCGTGTAATCACACTGCGAAATATTGGTTGAAATAATAAAGAACGTTCTACAAAACTTGACGTTTTTCCATTATTGTTGCTGGATTCCCCACACAATTGTTTTATATATATATATATATATATATATATATATATATATAAGGAAAAAGGTTATTTATCGGGCAATTCCGTCATTCGAAGAAGCTTATTCGAATGACGGAATTGCCCGATAAATAACCTTTTTCCTTGAATATCTTACCGTCGATAAACCTTTTCCATCTATATATATATATATATATATATATATATATATATATATATATATATATATATATATATATATTGGAGAAAAGCTTCTTTGATCGTGATAGTGTAGAGAGTGGGTTGGTTGGGTGTTCGATCAATTAAATATTAGAAAAACTCGCTTTCTTTGTTAAATGCTATATTTCGAACCTTTATAGGTTCTTCTTCAGGCATTAAAAAATCTACAATACGAGAACAAGCATAGAATGAGCAGTCAGAACAATCGTAATAAAAATCAAAATACAACACTCACGTGGAGTTATATGAGGCGGCATGAACTGCGTGATGAAACATTATCATTCATGGACACTACGACATAATACTTTTAAGAAGTCTGTGACTTCGAACAAAACACATTTGTACACATCAAAACAAACGGGACGACAGATGTTAGCGACGTTATGTGGAGTGATTGACCGGTCACGTCAACCCTCAGAAAAGAAAATTTCCTAGAAAATTGTGAAGTTAAAAAACTAAGCTTGAGTTGTTCATTGAATTTATGTTAGTTTTATGATGATTTTTGTCAAACTGTAAAATGTTGGAATAAATGATACTAAGAGAATCAGTATCTTTTTTAAAATTTACGGTGTTATCAGTGAGATTTATATTATACATCTCCAAAAATACTCTATTGTGATAATTGCTCTCTGTGTCTAATATTTTAACGTTATTAAAATCAAAACTATGGTTACTATGTAAAGCATGACAGGCCAACGCACATCTGGTCTTCCCCGTGTTACAATCACTTTTGTGTAGGTTAATTCGGCTCCGAACCCACTGAATTAATGAATGAATAAAATGACTCACCCTGTATACCTATATTTTAAGCGGTCATTTGCAGGATACAAAACTGATACCCCTTTATATAGCAAAATTCTCGAGTTTTTAATTTACAAAAATGCACGTTATAATTTATTTCAAATTAATTACATATTCGTTTTTTATTGTATAGTGCACACATTGCGTTCTGTGTACTCAGAGAAACATCATGGAAAATGACGGAAAATTACAAGCATTTCTTTTACATTGCACAATTAGGTGAGAAATAATCACTGCTTAAAAATGTAATATATAATATAAAAATGTAATAAATGGACATTACAAATTTTGCATCTCTATAATTCTAAAATGTTATGGCACAACAAAAGTTGGTATTTTTATTTTTATCTTGTTAAGATTATGACGAAATTAAGATTAATGAGGTCATATGTCATACGTCATAAGACGTCTATTTTGCAGTTCCCACAATACAAAACACAAATTATTTACAACCACAATTTAAAAACTGGTCATATTGTTGCTTGTGAAGTAGTCTAACGTTCTCCTCATTTAAACGAATTCTTTTAAATGATCGTAAACTATTTCTAGAACTGGAACACGTTTTTAACTAGAGTGTGATTTTCACAGATCAGTATACGGTAATTTTCCATGAGATTCTAACCCAAATAAACACACGATCACAGCACAGTTTCTCCGTTAGACATATGCGACTCAGATTTATTCTAGTGGTTTATTCCTTATTGATATATTAATTAATTTAATTCACCTGTAAATGGTTACTTCCGTTATTATTTACTAGTTTACAAAAATATTTTGATTAGGAAACTAGCACAATTATTAAATAGGACAAGCTAATTCTCACAAAAGTCTCAGGAATACTTAAATAATACTTAAATATACTATTGTCCTTTTATCAAACGTAAAAGTTGCATACATAATCCACACGCCGTAAATTATCTGAGCGAAAATTACGGCCCACTAGGGGCCACATAATGACAAGTAATTTGCCATAACACAACAAATATGTAGGTAGATGTGCATTAGGGTGGTTCAAATTGGCTATTTTTATTAAGAAAACAAGGATCCCCAAATCGTTTCCAAACCCAAAAAAGCGTACACGATTTTTTTTTTCGAAATTTTGATTCTTAATGGTGCTTGTCAAGGCCTCAAATTTACATAAAATAATGCAAGGGAAAAGGTTCTTTTTTGCATTTTTCGGATAATTGTTGGGTTTTAGAAAAGTTAAGACTAAAGTTACAGACTTGTAGAGGACTTTAAAAGAATTTGACCCATCATACATATAGTTTCCAGACAGCAACAAATCAAAATTATCTAGCGACACACAGTGGTAAGAAATAAGAATAAGAAATGCAGAAAGGAATATGATTAATAAAATTGGTTGACTTAGGAAATTTGATATTTTTAACTCCCCAATTTTCCGAAAAATGGCTTTTATAAATCAAATCAATTTTTTCGAATAAATGATATTGAAAACAAATGATATTTTTCTTAATAATGATTTGAACCAGGTCCCAGGTCTCTGGTTCAAATCCAGGTTGTGGCTGTAATTTTTAATTTATTTTAAAATTTACATACCACATGTATATCACCATTATGCATTTGAATAATATTTTATTATTTAAACAATGTAAATTATCCCAAAATATAAATGATGTCACTTGACAATAACAGTTGACCAGACCGATCTAAAAAAATTAATGTTAAGAGAATTGCAAAAAAAATTGTTTAGACAAATGGTATTTGTTTAAACAAATATGGGTGTATTAGCTAATAACATAGGCAAGATACCTCGAACATGAAAATTATTAGTTAATTTCACAAAAATGCTGATTTCTACCATAATTAGAACAACAGTTGAAAATTAATAATTTAATCAATAGGAAAAATTTGTTTACTGAATAATGTCACTATAAGGTAATAAACTGCCATTTCTAACTCAGAAAACAGATATCCGACGGGGTTTCCAGAAAAGCGAATTATTTAAACAAATGGAAATTACCTGACAAATATTTATAAATATTCAACTAGACTTATAGAGAAAAAAGAGAATGAAGTGATTAGAAGGGCAAATTTTCTGAAGAATGTATATTTTTCATTTAAGGGTAGTTTTCAGGGCACTGTGGGGGTGGGTTGGGGGCGTCAAAGCCATATGTATAACTGTCCAAATTCTTCATTGGAAAGTCCACTACAAGTCCTATAACTTTAATCTCAAGTTTTCCCAAACCTCGAACAATTATTCGAAAAATACCAAAAATGTCTTTTCACAAAAATCTTTTCAATGCATTTTTGAACCACCCTAATGTGCATTCGTTACAAACCGTTCCTAGGAATCAAATCAATTGCGACTCGCTGTCGTTCATGCGTCACGATAATTTGTCGCTCTTAAATAACCGTTGTTACTTTGGACAGTTCGTTAAAGTGGTCGCCCCACGTTGAGACACTTTCACCAATATTGAGTAAAGCTCAATACACTATGCGTACCATATCGCGAGAGTTGGGGGAGGAAACCGGCTGGCCGTCTATCATGCCTACTTTGCAAGTACAATGAGGTACGGTTTGCCATGTTGGGAATTCTGCTCATTTGGGAGCATGGGTGCAATATTTAAAATTCAGAAAAGATCATTATTATTGCCAATTATTGGCAGAGTGACAGTTACATTTTTGATAGACGAAATGTTATGTGTCTATAATCTATATACGTTGTTTGTTTGCGAAGTTTATTAATTTTTAAGATTTGTTATGACCTTGGCCCAAACATTTCCGTACGGGATACAAGATCTGCGGAAGACGTAACACTGCCAATGAACAAAAAGCTAAGTACCGTGGATCACTTATGTTTAGAGAAATACAAGTATTTAATCATTTGCCTACCCAGTTCAAACGCTAAGTGCTATATACGTACGTAAACGACAGCTGTGTGATGCACTGAGGGGAAAACAGTTTGAATGAATACTTTGCGTATAAATAGTCTGTAACCTCGTTCACTGATCCTATATGTGTTTTTATGTACTATTTAATATTACCTTGCCATTAATGGACACCCAAATCACACAGAAATCATTAACGAAGTTATTCCCTTTATCAAAAAAGAAGAAAAAATATCAAAAAAACAAAAACCTGAACAAAAAAACTGATCACTGATCCTATATGTGTTTTTATGCACTATTTAATATTAGGTATATTGTGATATTTTATATTGTGTTACTTGAGTTGTGTGCGTATGTATGTATGTATGTATGTATGTATGTATGTATGTATGTATGTATGTACGTACGTACGTACGTACGTATGTCTGTATGTATGTATGTATGTATGTATGTATGTATGTTTATATGTATTTATGTATGTATGTATGTATGTATGTATGTATGTATCTATGTATGTATGTACGTATGTATGTATGTATGTATGTATGTATGTATGTATGTATGTACGTATGTATGTATGTACGTATGTATGTATGTACGTACGTATGCACGTATGTATGTATGTATGTATGTATGTATGTATGTATGTATGTATGTATGTATGTATGTATGTATGTATTTATGTATGTATGTTTGTATGTATTTATGTATGTATGTATGTATGTATGTATGTATGTATGTATGTATGTATGTATGTATGTATGTATGTATGTATGTATGTATGTATGTATGTTTGTATGTATGTATGTATGTATGTTAGTATGTATGTATATATGTATGTATGTATATATGTATGTATGTATGTATGTACGTACGTACGTACGTACGTATGTATGTATGTATGTATGTATGTATGTATGTATGTATGTATGTATGTATGTATGTATGTATGTATGTATGTATGTATGTATGTATGTATGTATGTTTGTATGTATTTATGTTTGTATGTATGTATGTATGTATGTATGTATGTATGTATGTATGTATGTATGTATGTATGTATGTATGTATGTATGTACGTATGTATATATGTACGTATGTATGTATGTACGTACGTATGTACGTAAGTATGTATGTATGTATGTATGTATGTATGTATGTATGTATGTATGTATGTATGTATGTATGTATGTATGTATGTATGTATGTATGTATGTATGTATGTATGTATGTATGTATGTATGTATGTATGTATGTATGTATGTATGTTTGTATGTATGTATGTATGTATGTATGTATGTATGTATGTATGTATGTATGTATGTATGTATGTATGTATGTATGTATGTATGTAATGTATGTATGTATGTATGTATGTATGTATGTATGTATGTATGTATGTATGTATGTATGTATGTATGTATGTATGTATGTATGAGTAATTCATAACGATGGCAATTTTTTATTTATGTACTGAAAACACTTGCTCTGTGGGACATGATTAAAAAGTTTAGTTGATAATTTCAAATGTTAGCGTGTTATTAGCGTCTTCGCTTGTTTGCATATAACAGCTGTTCTGTTCATTCAATTCAGTGGCATGTTTAACCGATCTTTATTGCCTCATTTTGTATTGTGGTTTTCATTTTTTATTGTGTTTTTCTTTCTGTAAATAAAGATTTATTATTATTTATTGGAATTCTCTGATACATCTCATTAAATATATTAAACTTAGATAGTATAATTTAGATACAACATGTGAATACTAAAATACTACACTAATAGATGTTGAAAAGTAATGAATGAATTAATATAAGTATTCAGTGGAAAGAAGAAATAAAAGGCCTCTTTATCTTTGCAGGGTTTATTTAAATATACAAGGTACCGGTTTCGACCTAGTGGTCATCTTCAGCTGTAACTACAATAAAAATACACGCTATACCAACAAGCTAATTAACCAAAATCAAAAACACTTACACTCAGTTATATAAAAAATAGTGTATCTGGGCATATATCCCAGATACTTATAGTGTTCCACCTGGTCCAAGCTCTCAATAACTTCATCTCTCACGGCGTATCCCTCCACTTGGTACCATTTTCCTCGCTTCATAGCATGTAGCTTGCTATTGTCAATTCCAAATGTCATCCCTATCTTTACACTAAATCGTTCTGTTGTTGCGATAAGTTGCCTTAGGATACATTCACTGGCTGCAAAAACCTTGATGTCATCCATGTAGATGAGATGTGACAGATCATGAAGAGGAACAGAATGGCCTTTTTTCTTGGTGTTTAATAAATTTGAAAGCGGGTTGATGGCCATGCAAAACCACAGAGCACTCAAAGGATCACCTTGGAATATTCCACGCTTAATCAGTATGTCACCACATGCAATCACCCTATCATCGATGTTCAGGCTAAGAGTAGTTTTCCATCTATTCATTTCTGTCTGCAGGAAGTTCAGTAAGTGATCATCGGTCTTGTGGGTACATAGTGTCTCAAGAAGCCAGCTATGAGGTACGCTATCGAATGCCTTTTGGTAATTTTTGTAAGCAGTATACAGTTATCCTCGGTTTCTTTTCGCATGTTCAGTGACTGTTGCGTCTATTATGAGCTGTTCATTGCATCCTCTCGAGCCTCGTCTGCATTCTTTCTGTTCTTCTGCCAGTAGGTTATTCTCTATCAGATGGTCGTAGATTTCGTTGGTAATTATGCTCGTCAAGATTTTATATATCGTTGGTAGGCATGCTATAGGGTGATATTTTTCGGGATCTTGCTGTGGCTGTTGAGTATTTGGTAATTGGAATGTGTTTCCTGTTGTCATAAACGACGGCATTCTTCTGGTTGTTGGATTATTCTGTTAAATAGGTACGTTAGCGTTTCGTGGGTAGCGTCGAATTTTTTCAACCAGTAATTGTGGATATTATCTGATCTAGCTGATTTCCAGTTGTGTGTACGGATAGCTTCGTGTATCTCTTCGATTGTTCGGTGGTTATTCATTGTTGGAGTATTTCGGAATGCTGCTCGGACGTCTCCCAACATTGTTGTATTTTTGTAGACCGGTTGGTTTTCCCCAAATATTCTCCCAATATTTCTTCACAATGTCTCTGCGTGGGAAAATCTTTTCCTCAGCCTCTTGTATTTTAGTTGTCTCTAAGTCTCGGTAGAAATTTCTTTAGCTGTTATGAAATTTGTTGTTGTGTTCTTTTCTTACAGCAGCCTTCTTGTCTCTTGCCAATCTTGCGGCTAACGCTAATAGTTTTTGCTTTTGTGTATCCAATATTTCGTCCAAGCTTCTGTCTGTCTCTGTTGTGTGTTTGGTTATTATGTTTTTAATCTCTCGCTGTCTATATACACCTATGCGACCTCTCTTGCTTTCGGTGAGCTTGCCTATGATTGCTCGTAGATAGGTTATTTTACGTTCTAGTCGCTTCTGCCAGGCTGGTGTTTGGTCTCTGTGTGGATCTTTTTGACGTTTACCTCTTCCTCTTCGTGTATCTTTGCCATAATCATCTTGTTTGTGTCATTTATTATCTTATTTGTGTCTTTGTTCATTTTAAGTTTTGGCAGTCTCAGTCTTTGCAGTTCATCCAAGTCGCCATATTTGTGTAAATTTAGTTCAATTTCTTCTCTTATTATTGAATTCTGCTCACCCGCTGATTTCTGCTCCGATTCTACTTTCTCTGCTTGATCTACTTGGGGTTGTTGTTCTTGATCTACTTGGGGTAGTTGTCCTTAATCTACTTTGGGTTGTTGTTCTTGGTCTACTGCGGGTACAAATAGTACTCATAATTCATGTTTGAGTCCATCTTTTATGGTCTTCATCTCTTCACTCGTTATTCTGCAGCCTGTCATCAGTGCTCTTCTCTGATCAACAATGTTCTGTGGGGTCTTTGTTTTGAGTTCGGGATATTTTTCTATCACCATAGCATCTAGATGATTCGTTTAGATAATGTATATATTAATTTCCTTTGACCATCGTGGGCGTTTTGTTCTTGATCCTGTTGGGGCATTTGCTGCATCGGTGGGCTGTGGGTTATCCGCAACATCGTCCTCTGCTGCCTGAGCCATTTGTTGATTTTCTTGTTGTCGATCGTCCTGTGTTGTTGGGTTCAGTATCTATTTCGGTGCTTATGTTTCTTTTTGTTTGTCTTGTCTCCATTTTAATCGGTTTTTTGTCCGTGTATATACACGGGTAACGTGTCCCACAGTGGAGCAGATACCTAAAATGCTGGTCAAAATACGAAAGCGGTTTCGAATTTAGCGAAAACTCACAAAGTGAGAAGTTTTTGAGTTCGCTGATTACGATGCCAAAACAAAAGTGGAAAAAACTAAATGGCGAATCCATAATGGCGGAACATTTTTCTATAAATACTTTCACTTCCGCTGAAACTCGCTACTCGGGAGTGTTTGAGGTCGCTGATAACGAATCCGAAGTCAAAAGTGCAAAAAAACAAAATGGCGGATCCAATTTGGCGGAACATTTTTCGATAAATACCTTTATTTTAGCTGAAACTCACTATTCGGGAGTTTTGGGGGTCGCTGATTAGGAATCCAAAGATAAAATGAATTAACAAAATCGCCGATCCAATATGGCGGAACATTTTTCTATAAATTCTTCCTTTTTAGATTAACTCACTATTAGGACGTTTTTGAGGTCGCTAGTAACCATTCCGAAGTCAAAATTGCAAAAAAAACAAAATAACGGATGCAATATGGCGGAACATCTTTTATAAATACTTCCATTTGAGCTTAAACTCACTACTCGGGGGTTTTTGAGGGCGCTGGTTACGAACTCGAAGACAAAATTTCAAAAAGTAAACTGTAATTGGTATCGTGGTCAAACAAACAATAGTAGTACAATCAGTGACGCACATTTTTAGTCGAATAAATTTTAGTCGAAGTCTAATGACTAATCTTGCGCATACGTTTGTCGTGACAAATGTGTACTTAATAAGCCATTAATCTTGGATTTTTCGATTGACGATTCTTTAGTCATAATGGAGTTTAAATAATTATTTAAGTCTCAAATGCCGAAAGTACGGAATAGCACGACGAGCGGTAATGCGACGCGACGCCGAAGGCGCTCCGTCTCATGTGACCGAGTCGCGCAATGTAGTTTTCGGCAGGAGTGACACAACTCTTTTTGTGCTGCTATTTGAGTAAATATGTATTTTTTTAAAAATTAAATAATTGTTATAGTTCTGTATAGGAAATGTTAGGTTGGTACCACTTCGACGAAACGTCGAAACGACGAAACGTTTAAAAAACTAATTTAAATTCTGACAGAGTTATATTTGTTAATTACACTGTAAATGTCGCATGCGTACCGATATACTAAACTAAAACTACACTAATCGCCATACTTTATTTACAATTTTCTCAATTTTTCGCTTTTATAATTAGATATAACAACGGGTAGATATTCCTTATCAACAAACAATCAAATGAGTGATCTTAGTTTATTTGAAATTTGTTGTTTGTACTTTGCCGCAGTAGATCGCGCAAAGTTCCATAGCGGTTCTCCAGCCTCGGAGGAAATCAGCTGTTTTCGAGTGTGACACCACAAACAATTTATTTATTCTAGTCACAAGCCATATCGGACATGGCGCTACGCTCCCCAGCCCCGAAACCCCTATATCATAGACTGCCCATCATCTGCGAACCCCCTCACCTTACCCCCTCCCACTCAACGCCTCCCCTTTGACCCCTCACCCCCTTCAAACCCTAACCCTCTCCCTCCCCCCATAAAACAAAAACTCAGACACTCGGCATCTCTTATGCGAGACTATTAATTGATTAAAAATGTATTCCACTAATTTGTCAACACTTACTACTGTTTGAGGCATCTTGAGGCAGCTACATTTAAAATATATCATAAATAATAGTATAAAGTACGAGTCCCAGGTTGAATGAAAGCAGAATGTTGCAGAAGTTTTTTTAAAAGCAGTTCGAAAAATAGGTTTTACGTGAAACATGTATTATTTTTATAGGTTCTAAGACACCGTTATTTAATAACATAAACGTGAAATTGAAACTAAGTATGTGTAAAAGCATACGATACATACCTCCAGGAAGACTTTCCATTTTGAGAAATGTTAATCGAACTATTATTAAGATTACTATATCACTTTATAGGTGGCTAATTTTCGGACTCCGCAATACATTGCTTGCTCTGGAAACGAAGGCAAACTTCGTACTTTCCTACTAATGCGATGTAATCAGGTACAAACGTGCCTTTCTGGAAAACAATGCTAGGGCAATCCCCGAACACAAGTAGACAATTTACGGTACAAAATAAAAATTGTCATTTTTGGGGTTTTGACCACTTTTTTTGCGATTCGGCCACACCGTGTGTCCGCCAGAAAGCAATTTTATCACTTTTGTAAATTGTATGGCTAACTTGTTGTTCGCCGAAAAATATTTGCGGGCCGCTGAGTCGAGTTCTGTCTGTGGAGATTCCGTATGCCGTGTCGGAGAGTACACAAAAAATAGAGTATAGGTCTAGTCCAGCCAGGTGTATGTAGTTGCCGATTTAATCGATGATTAAAGTATATAAAATGTACTTACAGTTTTCGTTACATCATACCTATCATGTATGCGCACTTCCCACACTTCACGCTTCCTCTCAGCAGTTTTTGCGGGCTCAAGGTTTGGTTTTTCCTCACGAAAAGTACACTTTATTCGGAGTGGTAAATTTCACGTGCAATTTCATACATGTCCAGGGCCGTTATTATTCTTATATCCCGGCCGCATATGGATCCCGGCCTACCACCCCTGGTCTCTGCGGCACCAGTCCTTAACCAATTTTTTTTTATTATTGACAATTTTAGGTGTACAGGTACAGGGGGGAGGCATTCCTAAGTCGGGGCATTTCTTTGCCAGCGACTTGCCGAACTATCATCGGGCTCGGACTTGCCGAAATATGCATTACATTTACATATAATATAAAATACAAGATAGAAGATATACATTAAAGCTATTGTGCGTGCGGGGGAACTGCCTCTTCTAGCCGTCGAACCCGTCGAACTATGGCGCATGTGTGCAGGATGACCGCTTTCTGCATTTGGATATGGATGTTTTCGTGCAGATTCATTAAATTGACGCTTTTCAAGAGCTTCCTGGGAATCTCTCCAGTCGCTCCGACTACGAATGGGACCACGGTGACTGTCTCCAAGTCCCACATTCGTTTGAGTTATTCAACTAATGGTAAGTACTTGCCAATTTTTTCCGCGTACTTCTCCTCTACATTTGTCGCCAGCGGCACTGTTACACCCATGATGAATGCGCGCCTGTCCGTCTTCCTGGTAAGCAGCAAGTCAGGAATATTATTTGGGATCGTCCTGTCCGTTATTATTGTTCTGTTCCAGTAGATCCGTACGTTGTTATCCTCAATCACTGACTTGGGTTGGTAGGCATAATACGGCGTGTCGTCACTCTGTTCCGGCACGTGCATTGCAATCAGGGCTTGGTGTATTATCCTGACGACAGCGTTGTGTCTGTCCAGGTACCTTGGGTGCCAGTACCGAACATCCTCCCATCAGGTGGTCCAAGGTCTCTTCCTTTGCGTCACAGGCGGCATCTGACACTCGCCACATCCTGCCTCAGAATTCTTCTTCTGTAGGATCTAGTGGGGTTGACCTGGTCCTGGATCGCGAACATAAACCCTTCAGTCTCCCTGAACAAGTTTCCAGTCCGAAGCCATCGCAGCGTTTCCGTAGTATCTATCTCCTCTCGCTCTATTATGGTATTTCCCATGCAGGGCCTTCCCCCTCCATTGCTGGACCATCTCTCCCGCCGATAAGACTCGGTCCATGGGGTTGAATTCGACGTCAGCCAGGCGCAGTGGTATCGCCTTCTTGTCTTCCAGGGCAATTGTCTGCTGCAACGCGCTAGTCGCCGCCCTGTTCAGGAAGTATTTGCGGAGGTTGGCGATTTGGGTATAGTGCCTGTCCCTCGCACTTGGCACACCCCTGCCTCCGTTTGCCCTCTGCAGGTGAAACCGCTCAACCGCGCTGCGAGGATGAAGTGCTCTGTACTTTCTGTACAGCTTCCTCGTCTCGGTATCCATGTCCGCAAGCTCCGTGTTTGTCCATTTTATCACCCCGAAGCTGTACATGAGCACCGATGTGGCGTAGGTGTTGGAAGCCATTGTCGTGTTGCGGGCGGACAGTTGGGTTTTCAGTATCGCCCGCACTCTGCCAATGTACGTCTCCTTCATGGTCGTCTTAGCTGCTTTCTGGTCGATGCCCTGCGCTTGTCAGTAGCCCAAGTGCTTATACTTTTCGTCCAGGTCCATTCCAGGTATCCTCTCCGCTCCTTCTCCGCCATCGTACCCATCGTTTCTGCTCCATTTACCTCTTATCATGGAGTTAGTGCGGCACTTATCTATGCCAAACTCCATGCACACGTCTTCGTTGAACTTCCGTACGCAGTCCAGTAGCGCCTGCAGGTGTTTTTCTTGGCTGACGTATACTTTCAGGTCGTCCATATACCATAGATGGCTGAGTTGCGTGTTGTGTGGGCTGATGTTGTAACCTTTACGTTAACCTTACGGCATGTAGGATGGATGTGAGGGGTTTCAGGGCCAAGCAAAACCAAATGGGGCTCAAAGCGTCTCCCTGGAATATTCCTCTTCTTATCTTTATTCTTCCCGCTTCGATAACTCCCGCTGGTCCGTTTAGCAGCAGCTCCGTTCTCTACTTCGTCATACCATGCGCTAGGAAGTCCGCAATGTGCTGCGTCGATTATTAGCTGCTCTTTGCATCCTCGATATTCCCTACTGCATCCCTTCTGTTCCTCGTCCATCATGCCATTCGGAACCAGGTGTTTGTAGATTTTGTGAGCGACCACGGACGTTAGCAGCTTGTAGATAGTTGGTTGGCAGGTTATTGGCCTATACTTGGAGGAGTCCTCGCTGTACTGCTGGGTTTTGGGTAACAAGTAGGTTATCCCTATTGTCATGAACTGTGGGAGGATCTGTGGTTGTTCCAGCATAATCGTATAGGCTGTAGCCAGGTGTTGGCGCGTCGATATAAATTTCTTTATCCAGAAATTGCGAATTTTATCCTGCCCAGTAGCCTTCCAATTGTCGGCCTTACGAGCTGCCCGCGCTATGTCTTCTGCGGTCACTTCCCAATCCAACATGGTCCGTATCTGACCTCGCTTATTTCTCATGTCTGTGAGCCACCTCCCCTGTCTATGCTGAACCGGATGTTCCAGATGTTCTCCCAGAAGGTCTGGATTTGCTCCGCTGTCGGTGCGGCGCCGTCTCGTCCTCGTTCGTCCTGGCGGCCCCGTGGGAGTCCTCTGTAAAACAATCCCTGGCTCTCCCTGAACAGTTTATTATCTTGCCGACGCGCGTGGCTCGTTCTATATCGTCTCATCCTCGCTGAGTATGCCGCCAACTTCTGTTTTATGCGGTCCAGGATCTCCACCATTGTCTCGTTCTGGTTATTCGTATACTTCCTTATGATGGTGTCCGCTTTTCGTATTAGTTTTCTGCTGGGGTTTGCTTTCTTCGCCTGCGTCAGTATCCCTACGTTCTTTCTGAGATCTTCAATTGTACATGTTAATCTCTTTACCCAGGGTGTTCGGGGGTCTGTATCTCTTCTGTTTCGTCGTTCGTTTTCTTCGTCTATTTTCTGTCCGGTTTCTGTCAGTACTGTGCAGGCCCCAGTGTATATCAGACTGGGAATCTGCTCTATAATTCCTCCTCCATGCAGCATCTCTTCAACTAGCCCGTTCACCTCCGCCACAGCCGCGGTTGTATTCGTGGTGTATCTGAGTTTTGGTAGCCTGGGTTTAGCGGTGGGGTCCATTCCGCCGTATTTGGCGGGGTGTCTTCGGAAAGCCTCCACAACGGTACTAACTGGTCGTTTGTCTTCTGTCGTCTGGTCTTGATCAACCTCCCTAGTGTCGCCAAGCGAATTGATTCAGATAGGCAACAGACTAAAATCTAAAAAGACCGTTGATGCCTACGGTTCGTGTCTTCTGAAAACGATCATCGGCACGATTGCCACACCACTGACGGACCTTATCAATGCAGCTTTCTCGTCGGGACAGTACCCGGAAGAGTTGAACCTGGCAAGGGTCATCCCAATACATAAAGCAGGCGGCAAGAGGAACCCTAGTAATTGTAGACCGATATCTATCCTACCAGCGGTATCCAAAATCTTCGAAACAGGGATCAAGAACAGACTGGCGAACTACCTACAAAGAAATGGACTATTGTCCGAGGACCAGTTTGCTAATAGAAGTGGCAGATCGACCTCCAGTGCAGTAACAAGGACAGTGCAGTCGATTGCAGAAGCACTGGACAATAGAGAGGAGGCTTGCCTTACATTGTTCGATCTAAGTAACGCATTTGAGTGCGTCGGCCACATTATCCTGCTGCAGAAAATGAAAACGTATGGCATCAGAGGCATTGCACTCCGTCTGCTCAGCTCGTATCTTGCTAATCGAAGGCAATATGTGGACCTGGATGGAAAGGTGTCAGAAGTGATGACAATTAAGCGGCGTGGCGCAGGGATCGGAGCTGGCTGCATTCCTTTTCTTGATTTTTATAAGCGACCTCCCAGGTAGACTTACCCAAGCAAAAGTTACCTTAATTGCCACATCCATCCTGACAGTGCAAATGAGAAGGGAGCAGCTCTTCAGCGAGTCGGACATAAGCCTTGCAAAAGCGACGGAGTGGTTCTCGGATAACGGCCTCCAGTTAAATACTGGTCAAACTCAAAGGCTTATAATTAGCACTAAGCTTGAAGGTAGCGATGATCCAGTTGGGTTTCTTGGTGACGCAACCAATGGAAAATTGAGGTGGAATGACCACGTGAGCCAACTTAGAGGAAAGCTGGCTCCCATAGTATTTGCAATAAGACGACATAGAATCGCAAACCAGCAGGCGGCCCTCGTCGTGTACCACAGCTACTTCATGTCAAGAGCAACTTACGCGGTCATTGTCTGGGGAGCATCTACAGACGCGCAGCAAATTTTCCTACAATAGAAGCAAGCAGTCAGAGTCTTATCGGGTACAGAACACTGAACAAGTTGCAGAAATACGTTCCGAGCCTTGAAGCTACTTACCTTACCATCATTTTATATTCTAAGTGCTATTTTGTATATCCACAGCAATAAGGAACAACAGTTCAGCCAACGAAGCGCAGTTCACCCAACTAGATAAAGACACCAACTAAACGCTTCCCGACATATACTCGAACGTACTCAGAGGAACTTTCCGGCCGTAGGTGTAAAATTATATAACCACCTTCCGAGATCGGAGCTGCCAGCAACACGGTTCCGTCCTACCATGAGGAAACTACTGACAGAAAATATATTCTGTTCCATAGACGAGTTTCTAAGGCAGTGGTTTTCAACCGGTGTTCCGCGGAACACTGGTGTTCCGCAAGCACCTTGGAAGTGTTCCGCGAAAATTTTGGTCAATTTTAATTTAACAAACACCTTTTGAAATTAATATGAATGAAAGCAAGGCACATATGTAAACTGATTTACACCAATCAGCATCAGCGCCATCTCCTGTCGCTCGTTAGTACTACCGGCTGCTACGTACCGGCTCGATAATATAGAATGTATATTATCGAGCCGGTAAGAAGCAGTCGGGGGAACACACAACACTGTAGAAGCAATAATATAGAATTCTATTTCTATATTATCGAGCCAGTACGAAGCAGTCGGTACACTCAACATTGTTGTTGACAGCAAAAGACTAAAACGATCTCGATAAATAGGTTTGTTCGAGCAGCACCAAAATAAGTTCATAAAGCATTTATTCTTACTTCTGCGCATGCAAAATAGGGGTTTTGCCCATCCAAAACCTTCACTGCGCATGCGCAGAAGAATAACCAATTGTTTTTACTGCTGCTCGAACAAACCTAATACTTTCTACGTGTACGGAATAATAACTAACACAGGTAAATAACCATTTAATTTGAACAAAACATGTTAATATAAGCATACTTTTTTTTCGATATATAGTGATGGATAAACTCATAACAAAGAAGCGTAATATCGCAAATGTCTCCTCTGCTAATCATGGGGGTTCAAGTGAATTTGATACAGATTGCAACATTACTACTAGCTTAAAAGAGAAGCCGAAGTGTGCAAAACTACGCAAAATTAAGCGTCAGTATACGGATGAATACTTGAACTTTGGTTTTACATTCACAGGTGATAAAGATTGTCCAATACCAACATGTTGCGTATGTGGTGAGCAGCTCGCTAATAGTGCAATGGTTCCTGCAAAATGGAAACGCCATTTCACTACCAAGCACGAAAATCTTGCTTCAAAGGGTAAATATTATGTTGAAAGACTGAAAATACAGAAAACAAACAAGCAACATATTTTGATAAAATTTTGAAAATATCAGATAAAACGCAAATTGCGTCATACAAAATAGCCGAACTAGTGGCAGTAAAATTAAAGCACATACTATAGCTGAGTCATTAATTTTGCCAGCATGTACTAAAATAGTTGGTATTTTGTTTGGTGAAGAAGCAAAGAAAGAAGTAATGAAAATACCCATGTCAGATAACACCATTCAGAGAAGAATCCATGATACGGCATGTGATATCCAAGACAGAGTTGCAAATAAACTTTGCAACAAAAACTTCGCACTGCAAATAGACGAATCTACTGATATAAGTGAAAAAGCCTAATTATTAGGATTTGTCAGATTTGTTGACGAACATAAAATAGTGTATGAGTTTTTATGTTGTCGAGAACTTATGGATCGAACAACTGGAGAAGAAAAATTTTCAATCAACAACTTCTTACCTTGAACGTTTAAATTTAAACTGGGAGCAATGTGTTGAAATTTGTACTGATGGAGTCCCAGCGATGGTAGGATCGATAAAAGGATTTTTGGCCTTTGCAAAAAATAAAATAGTAAGATTTATTTCAACCATTGCTTCTTGCATAGAGAAGCACTGATTGCAAAAACATTGCCTGTGGGATTGCAGAACGTTTTGACTGGAGTTATTAATATGGTAAATTATATAAAGGCAAGACCAATGAAGACACGAATTTTTAAACAGCTCTGTTTGGCGATGGAATCAAAACATGAAACCTTACTTCTTCACACTGAAATCAGATGGCTCTCTCGAGGAAAGGTGCTTTCCCGTGTGCTAGAATTAAGAGCAGAATTGCTTCGTTTCTTCGAAAATGAAAATATTGTATTTGCGCAAGATCTTAAAATTGATTTCTGGTGTGCTCGATTGGGCTATTTGACAGATATATTTAACTATTTGAACACTTTTAATGCAAGTCTACAAGGTAGAAATGAAAATATTTTGACTTCGACGGACAAGTTATCAGCAATCCATAAAAAGACTATTCTTTGGAAAAAGCGTGTAGAAGGAAAAAACCTGACGTTACGTCCATCCGTACAAACTAATAATAAAGAATGTGTTTCTTTAATAATAGAACATTTGTTGTTATTGGAAAAAAAACATAACAAAATATTTTCCAGCTCTGAAAACAGAGAAATACGACTGGATTTGGAATCGCTTCAAATTTGTCCAGCAATTCTGAATTGGGTTTAACAGAGGCAGAAGAACTCATATCTTTATCATCTGACCGTACTTTTAAAATGAAACACGCTGAAATACCCCTTGATGAATTTTAGATATCTCTTCAACAAGAATACCCGACATTATCAAAAACAGCCATTAAAATTTTATTATGTTTTTCAACATCATATTTGTGTGGATTAGGACTTTCTACGGTGACTAACACAAAAACAAAAAAAGGGAAACAATTACAAATTTAGAAGAAGAAAAATATTTAAAATATTGTAGATATGTATATTATTTTAGATAACTGGAATAAATGCCGTTGCTTTTTTTAAGTGTTCCGCCTTAACTTTTTCATTGCAAAAGTGTTCCGCAGTATTGAAAAGGTTGGGAACCACTGTTCTAAGGTAATGTTTTTAAAGTGTAAGTGTGATCGTGCAAATGTTATGTTTATGAAAACTGTGATAAGTGTGCGTCCCCTTTTGACACAATGACTTTTGCATTGAAGATGATTTGTTATTGCTGTATACGAGATGATTTGACAATTGTAAGCTGTTATTTATCTGCTACAAATAAAGTTATAATTATTATTATTGTGACATGGTAAGCGGCGTAGGAGTGACGGTGAGGATTACACATACCCGTACCGGCGTAATTTCAGCCGCCAGAGGTAGATATTTTCGAATCTTTTCCGCCCGACTATTTTCCGTGTTAGGGGTGTTTCGTATGGCAATGTCTATTATGTATGTATGCTTTTGCTATTTAATCTGTCAATACAATGTCCGGGATATTGTTTGTCACTGTCTTATCTGTTGTAATTTTTCTTGCCCAGTACAGCTTGTACTCTGGCCGATCTATAACCGACTCTAGATTGTAAGTGTAGTAAAGCTGCACTTTTATGCCTGGTTCGTATTGTGTTAGCCGCTCCTGCTGCATGATTCTCGCCACCATACAGAGTACACCATCTTTCGGTGTACTCTGTTGGTGCTAATGTTTGGCATCCTCCAGTGAAGTTGTGAATTGTTTCGTCGTAGAGTCCACACAGTCGACAGGCGGCACTCGTGTCCACCCCCATTATTCTTCAAGGTAGTATATTGTTGCCATTACCTGATCTTGTATCGCAACCATCATGCCCTCTGTCTCCGTGTGTAGATATCCATCTTTGAGCCATCATCGTTGAGCCATCATTGAGCTGGTTTGTCTATGCAAGGGTCATCGAGCTTGGTTCGGTATCTGCCATGGAGAGCCTTACCTTTCCATGCGTTTATGGTTTCCTGGCCGCTATATTGTTTGTATTCATCAGCATGGTGTAAAAAGGTGCCCACAAATTCCAGACGGCAGGCAATATTACATAAGCGTTGGTGTGCGCTGGCTCTGACGTGTTCTTCCAATTCTATTACTTGACTTGCGTGTTGTGCTTGTAAATCGATTATCACTCTTCTGCCTTGTTCCCTTGGTAGATGAAACCCTTGGTAGATAATCATCGAACATCTCGCACATTTTTTTGCATAACAACGGTTACAGCTACTTATTAACAAAAACGTTGGTGTGCCTAGCCGGAAATGGCCGGAAGTGGGTTGCAGATCAGTTATTTAACAGACGATGGTATCTGCGTTACCTTACAAACCACATGCGTCAAATTTGCCACAATTACAGAAGAATATATGTACTTTCGTAGTAGTTTAGACTAACCAACCCCGGTTGGCCGGAACGGTCTGAGATACCGACTTCAACAGTTAACATCGTCCGTATATTATCATAATCATCGAACATCTCGGTCATTTTTTTGCATAACAAAGGTTACGGCTGCTTATTAACAAAAACGTTGGTGTGCCTAGCCGGAAATGGCCGGAAGTGGGTTGCAGACCAGTTATTTAACAGACGATAGTATCTGCGTTACCTTACAAATCACATGCGTCAAATTTGCCACAATTACAGAAGAATATATGTACTTTCATAGTAGTTTAGACTAACCAACTCCGGTTGGCCGGAACGGTCTGGCACACCGACTTCAACAGTTAACATCGTCCGTATATCATCACAATCATCGAACATCTCGCTCATTTTTTTGCATAACAACGGTTACGGCTACTTATTAACAAAAACGTTGGTGTGCCTAGCCGGAAATGGCCGGAAGTGGGTTGCAGATCAGTTATTTAACAGACGATGGTATCTGCGTTACCTTACAAACCACATGCGTCAAATTTGCCACAATTACAGAAGAATATATGTACTTTCGTAGTAGTTTAGACTAACCAACCCCGGTTGGCCGGAACGGTCTGAGATACTGACTTCAACAGTTAACATCGTCCGTATATTATCATAATCATCGAACATCTCGCTCATTTTTTTGCATGACAAAGGTTACGGCTGCTTATTAACAGAAACGTTGGTGTGCCTAGCCGGAAATGGCCGGAAGTGGGTTGCAGACCAGTTATTTAACAGACGATAGTATCTGCGTTACCTTACAAACCACATGCGTCAAATTTGCCACAATTACAGAAGAATATATGTACTTTCATAGTAGTTTAGACTAACCAACTCCGGTTGGCCGGAACGGTCTGGCACACCGACTTCAACAGTTAACATCGTCCGTATATCATCACAATCATCGAACATCTCGCTCATTTTTTTGCATAACAAAGTTTACGGCTACTTATTAACAGAAACCTTGGTGTGCCTTGCCGGAAATGGCCGGAAGTGGTTTGCAGACCAGTTATTTAACAGACGATGGTATGTTTCCACCAAGAAGCGGATACAAGAATAATGTATCATTTAAGAAAATGTGAATCGAAATCCAAAATTTTGGTAAAAACAACAGTTACAGACATTTTAATAATGTTATTAGCAAATATAGATAAATCTAAAGATTTTGAAATATGAGTGTTGGAAATAAAAACAAAGAATTAAATAATATTAATTGTACTACATTAGCAGAAACACTAGGTCATTAAATGTGTCTAGCTAGCATTATCAGGGTTTCATGCCTTGACCGGTTGCGATTATACAGCTGCATTTTATAGAAACACCGAGCCATATATACGATGACAGCAAAATGGATTTAATTCAAAATTTTACGGTCAAATTATATAATGTGCAAAACAGTGAATCTGTCAACGCTGCAAGAATGGAGCTGTTTTATAAGTTCTTCACTTTTAAGTTCTTTAGTGGCAGCACTAGTGAGCAATTTTTGAAACAGGTAACAAATTTTAGTTCAAATCTAATTCCGCCGTGCTGGCGCTCACTCCAGCAAAAAGTTTTAAGAACAATATTTATAAATGCAATGTGGTAAAATGATACCCATCAAAATTGCACAGTGCTACAGCCAGAACATTGTAGATGGAAATTCAATAAAAATGAACAACTGGACCCAGTCTGGTATGTCGGGGATCCCACTCCTCTACGGGTGGACGAAATCATAAAATCCTCAATCAACGCAAATGATTCGGACGATGATGACCATACACAACACCAGGATGGCGGTTCAGAAGAAGAATTTATAATTTTAGAGGCACCTAAAAATCCTTTGTAATTATTTAAAACAATTCCTTAATATGTTGTTTACAATTTTACAAATTGTAACAAGCTGTTTTCAAATCTATTTATAAAATATTTTTCAATTATAAAAAAATATAGATTGTATATTGAATCATCAATACTGGAACAAAAAAAAACGTGAGTTAAACAAGGTAGGCAAGGTACAAAAAATGTTTGGGCAGGTATGTTCCTCAATTTCCTGCTAGGCACACCAAGGTTTCTGTTAATAAGTAGCCGTAACCTTTGTTATGCAAAAAAATGAGCGAGATGTTCGATGATTATGATGATATACGGACGATGTTAACTGTTGAAGTCGGTATGTCAGACCGTTCCAGCCAACCGGCGTTGGTTAGTCTAAACTACTATGAAAGTACATATATTCTTCTATAATTGTGGCAAATTTGACACATGTGTTTTGTAAGGTAAAGCAGATACCATCGTCTGTTAAATCACTGGTCTGCAACCCACTTTCGGCCATTTCCGGCTAGACACACCAACGTTTCTGTTAATAAGAAGACTCAAAGTTTCTTGTTATAAAAAATAGGTGTGATGTTCGATGACGGTATTGGTACACCGACTGTCCTACCCTTCAGGGAGGTGTGCCAAGTACTTCCGGCCAAATGGGGTTAGGCACACCAAGTTATTATGAGAGAACATGTCACAAAAGAATGAGAGTGATGTTTTATGAGGGTATGATTTTGTCGCGGGCTCTCGGATTGCTACGCTGCTCACCGGAGCAGCGTAGGTGTTGATGGCTGTAATGTTATTCCGTGCTGTTAGGTGCGTCTTGAGGATCATCTTTAGGCGAGACATGCATTTCGTTTTCGTCGGTTGTCTTGCTTCTTGGTGGTTTATACCTCTTGCTTTAAAGTATTCGAGCTATTTGTACATTTCATCCTGGGCCATTGCTCTTATTTCATGCTCTTCTTCCCCGTATCCTTTCATATTCTGCCATTTACCTATGTTCATTGCGTGTATCTTGCATTTTTCAGTACCAAATTGCATTCCAATGCATTTGCGGAATGTTTCTGTAGTTGTTATGAAGTGTTTAATGTTTGCCTCACTGGTTGAATAGTTTTATGTTGGCCATAAATTCTAAACTACACTAAATGAGTTATTTGTGTTGGCAATACCTACTCTGTAACCTTTTTCTTCCTCATTTAACAACGTGGACAGTGGGTTGATCGCTAGGCAGAACCACAATCCGCTTAGGGCATCGCCTTGAAAAATGCCGCACTTTATGCAGATCTCTGCAACGTCGTGTGTATTCATCATCAGTGTAGGCTTCCACGAACTAATGGCACATCAGAGAAACTCGTCGATTTTGTAAAGCTGTAGTGTCTCTGTCAGCCAGCTTTGTGGAAAACTGTCGAACGCTTTTTGATAGTCGATATAGGCGGTGTATAGGGACATTTTTGTTTTTGGTGTTCTCAGTAATTATCTATGAACTATGAATTATCTATGAACAGTTGTTCCTTACAGCCAATCGATCCGCGCCTACAACCCTTTTGTTCTTCTGCGAGTAGACTATTTTCGTTAACGTGGGTATATGTTTTGCTGTTAATACCGCTGGTTAGGATCTTATATACTGTAAGTAGGAAAGTGGTTGGTCGGTATTTGGACGGGTCCTGGTCTGGTTTAGGTGTCTTCGGTAGCAAATATGTTGTCCCCCGTGTTAGAAATTCAGGTATCTCTTCAGGCTTTCCTATTATCATGTTGAATGTACTGGCCAGTTGGTCGTGTACAGCAGTAAATTTTTTCGCCAGAAGCTGTGGAGATAATCTGTTTCTGGTGCTTTCCAATTATGATTAGCTTTCGTAGCTTGCTCGATATCTTCTCGCGTTGTGCGGTGAAAATTTTAGGCGAGTGCGCATGTGTTGCTTTTATGTAGTCTATAATCGGTATGGTTTTGTGCTTGGTATGCTGCCCTCAAATACTTTTCCAGTATGTGGTTGCTTCCGTAGCTCTACGGTAGCTCCCTTTCCCAGCTTTCGGTAAAAGTATTTTTGGCTCTCCCGAAATTTTATATTGTCATCTGTTCGTGCTTTGGCCTTTTTGTATTTCGATAGTCTCTTGGCTGTTGCTGATAGTTGTTGTTTCAACCTGTCCAAGATCTCCTCCAGTGTGCTATCGCCGTCTGCTCGGCATTTTTCAATATGGCGTTAATTTCTCTATTTCTGTTTTGCCCAATTCTGTCGATATTCTTTGCAGTGAGTTTGCCTATGGTTGTTCTAAGGTATTGGACTTTCACTTCTAACCTTTTTTGCCATGGTGGTAGCGTTCAGCAGATGTATCTCTTCTGTTTGATTTCGGTGTGTTATTATTAATTTTTTGTTTGTTGTGTCAGCACTGTTGCGGCTGCCGCATATATAATCATGTGTAGTTGTGTGAGGTCCATGTTTTCGGTTTTATTGAGCTTCCACCGGATGGTTTCATTTGTCGCGTCTAGGATTTTGTTTGTCTGTCTGTCTGTTGTTTGTCCCCTTCAGTTTTGGGAGGTTAGGTGTGTGTATGGGGTGCGTAGTTTAGAACATTGCAAGCATAGGTTCTAGCTGTTCATCTATTTCGGCAAAAAAACTGGTCATGCACTAGGATTGCTCGCTCAGCCAGACGTTCTGTCTACCGTTGCTGGAATATTTTGGTATTTGGTTAAAGGTGAGTCAGTTATTAAAGGATAGACTGTGATACTTGCAGTTATTGTATCTCGTTCCCTTCTCTTCAGTGCACTCTTATTGTTGTTGTGGTGAGTCAAGGAGCATAGTACACAACCGGCTACGTATGATTCAACAGTCCGCTGTTGCTCAACACTGCCAGGAGTCGGGACACGCAATGAATTTCGATGACGTGAAGATGTTGGCAAGGGTGGGTAATTATCATCGAAGGCTTATTAGAGAAGCCAGCGAAATTTACAAACATCCTGACAACATCAATCGCGAGGACGGTACTGACATTAGTAGGGTCTGGAAGTCGAAGTCAGGTGGAAAAACCACATGGGAGCGTAGCTCCAGATGTGCGCAGTGAGCTGTAAATTTAGGTATATAAGGGATATTTACTTGGTAGGTCTGCAGTATTCAATTAGCTTTGACGAAGCGAACAACATGGTTCGCGAAACATCAGCATTTACAAATCTTGACACACCGCATAACCAGCAGTTTAAAGCAGTTTATTTTCTAAATATATTATTATTATTATTGTTTGTGGATTGCGAACAAAGCGAACAGTAAAGTAACACTTCCTTGCGGATGGTACAGTGAATCCGATTAAATGCAGTCGAACACGGTACGAAATAATTAAACGTTACACACCAGTGATGGGACATCGATGCAAAATATCGATGTTGACCATCGATATCAACTATCGATGGTACAAAGACATCGGCGACAAAAATTCGATGTTTTCAGCGGACAGCGTTTTTGTCTATAAGTTTCTATAATAAACATGGTAATAACTTTTAGCTTTTTTTATTTTCCAATTGTAAATGCAAACTAAGAATGAATAGAAAGAAGAATTAATCACACCTAGTTTTACTTTTTCTGATACGTTCCATATTTATAATTCAACTTTTAAGCGGCATGATAACAAACTAATTTCTATAAAATCTTTACATTTATTGTTTTGTTCTTTTTTTTTCGGGTTAATCAACGTGCGTAGTACCTACGCAACACTGTATTTTTCAACAACATATTTGTACCACCTAAATTTAGACCCGTCCCCAACGGTATCGCTGGCACAACTAATTTATTTTAAATTCTGCTGAGTAAAGTAAAAAAAATCACTAGTCTAAGTAAACACAAACAGCAGCAACTCATATCGGCGCGACCTAAACGCCCGGATCCTATATCATGTTTGCAATACATCGATGTCAACATCGATGTTTAAAAATAAAAGCAGCGATGTCAAGAACATCGACTATCGAACCATAACATCGATGTTTCTAAAACAACTATAAACATCGCCCACCACTACTACACACCGATAGGAGCTCAAAAAGAAAGACGTAACGCGCAAAAATTCATCTGACAGTTGCAGTAGCTTGATTAGATAATGTGTTCATTGGTGTGAACAGTGTGAAATTAAAGTACTTAATTAAAATAATTCTATAATAATAATAATAATAATAATAATAAATCTTTATTTGCCGATCGATCTTGGAAGACATGGACAATTGTCAAAAATTCATGTTACATACATGGCATATAAATACATATATAATATATATATATATATATACAAACAATTTCGAAAAACATACAAAGCATCAAAGCATTACACACGACAAAAAAAATGAAAAACATCAATTAACAAGTACGGTGAAGATATGTCGCAGATAAAAATTCTTCTGCAGAGTAAAAAGAATGGGCAATTAGATAACTTTTAACCTCTCTCTTAAACCCGAGCTTTGATGCAGTTGATATGCTGAGTGGCAGGGCATTAAATGACTTATTCACCATATATCTCGGTCCTCCCTCAAACGCCGTCGACGAGTGGCGAGGAATCGCAAGCCGAGAAGTCCCCCGAGTCTGCACAGATGTCGATATATCACCGTTTGTCGCGAATTTACTCATATTGGTTATATAATAGCATAACATGCGATATATGTATAAGCAAGGGACGGTCAAGATTGTTTGTTTCCTGAAATGATCTCTACATGACTCCAAGTAGTCCAAATGCAGCATGCATCTCAAAAATCTCTTCTGGAGACGAAACAGAGTAGCGACCTCTGGTGATGAACCCCACATAATAATCCCGTAGGACAACACGGACTCCACACTAGAAAAGTAATATGTTCTTGTGGCTTCTAGCGGTACAACATCTCTCAGTTTAAACATGGAGTAGCATGCACGATTTAATTTCTTAATTGTAAAACTGATATGGGTGTTCCACTTTAAATTACTCTGAACGTAAACTCCCAAAAACTTGGTAGACAAACACAACGGCACAGTTACTCCTGACTTTCTAACCAGTAACGATCTATCAGACCCATCCAATGAAAATTGAAGTATGGACGTTTAGGAATGGTTCAATAACATACCGTTTAGTTCGCACCAACGAGTCATCAAGTCTATAGCCCTAGTTGCAAGGAGAGAAAGCCCCTCCAGGCTACCATCAGAGATTACCACACTTGTGTCGTCTGCGAATTGAAACACGTCTCCAATGTTCATGAACTGTTGTAAATCATTTACATAAATAAGAAATAAGAGGGGTCCTAAAGTAGATCCTTGCGGAACTCCCACCCTCAACACTGCAGATTCAGTACACATAGACCCACCCACACTAACTGTCTGATTTCTGTTTGACAGGTAAGACTCTAATAGAGTCAATGCAACTCCCCTGATTCCCAGTAAACGCAGCTTGGAGATTAGCCGCTCATGGGACACAGTATCAAACGCCCCAGACAGATCAAAAAATATACCTGCCACACACTGCCTTCTGTCTATATGATTTAAAATTTTAGAATTTGCCTGGAACAAAGCCGCCTCACAGGACAAACCTGGCAAAAACCCGAATTGACTAGGCGATATTACACTATGACGCGCAAAAAACTCGTACAAACGGTTATACAGTATTCTCTCAAATAACTTGGAAAATGCGGACAGAATTGATACTGGCCTGTAATTATCTACGCTATCCTTTGGTCCCTTTTTGTGTACTGGAAGTATTATGGCTGGCTTCAGCCCATTAGGAAAAACGCCCTGCGACAGCATACAATTTACAAGATGCGTCAATACATGACTTGTGTATTCACCTGATAGCTTCACAATATATGGAGGAACACCGTCAGCACCACACGAAAACTTTGGCTGTATCGATGCCAACACAGACCGAACTTCTTCCACCGTTGCCGGATAAAGGAAAATGGACACAACTAAACCTGCAGACTCAGGCATAATCGACGCGCAACACCCCACCCCACCCCAGACATACCCTTCCCAAAGAATTTGTTAGGAAATCTATCAGCGATCATCCGATGATCATCCACACTCGACCCATCAACATCAGTGAGTCGAACGGAACCACCACCGGAGACCGCTGACGTTTCGCCTTTGATGATGTTCCACCAGCGATGAGATATAAACAAGATATGACAGTCGACTTTTCCCGCCGTTTGAAATTTGAGCGCGCATGCGCGAACGTTGGCCGTGCTTACCTTTTTTCCCGCAGTGCGGCGCTAGTTTATTCGTTATTTGATTGTCAGTTTGTGAAGTAGTGACGGACATCGGCAATATACTATTACACTTTCCTGTCTGAGTGACAGTGGCTTTTACACGTTCCTGTCAATGTGACAGTGTCAGTGTCAGTTTGAAGTCATAAATTTGCCCCTTCTGCACTGGCGCCATCTAGCGGACTCTTTTAAATCACGGGTGTCGCGCCAGCTAGTTTTGTAAAACTTGGAACACCGACATCAAAGGTACCGCCGCGAGTGTCTTATCTTGATATTGCTAATCGCTGGTTCCACACCGTCTTTGTCTTATTGCCCGATTGAACCACTTTAATCATATTATACTGTTGTTTAGCCCCTCTTATAGCCTGTTTTAATTGCCCTTTTTTCTACGGTATTCTATCCACCACTTGGGGTCATCTATTACTTTACACACACTAAACATATTCTTAAGATCTTTTGACATACCTCTTATCACACTGTTATACCATGCTCGATCCTGAGGCTCACGGTGACATACCTTCACCAATGGAAAACATTTTTGGAAGTAAAAATTAAAAATATTGTAAAATGAGTCATATATCTTATCAATGTCTTCCACGCCCTCATATACCTCAGCCCACGACTCTCGAGACAAGTCAACAACGAATGCGTCCGTACCCTGCCTCCCGAACACACGCCTGCATTTCTTCTCAACAGATGCACGCTTAGGCATATTGAATTCACAAATCAGTGACGCGTGATCAGAAAGATCAGGATCCTCAACCCAAGACTGCCCACACAACCAGCCTGAACGTTACAAAACACATTATCGATGCAGTTGCCCATTCTAGTCTATATTATGTAAACTGATTTAGCGTGTTTTTTCTCACCATTTCACATGCGAAAAAGTGGCTTCTTAATTCTTTATGGAAAATTTGGAGAGACCTTTCGCTATATGGGCAATTCTACGTTGCGTGAGTTTTTGAAATCGACGCAAAAGGGCCTCTAGGGCGTTTTTGCTTCAAAATTTTCCAAAAAGCGAGCGATTTTGGTGTACGTACGCGCCTCAACATTCCTACAGCTGTTTATTACGCGTCGTCATGGTTGCCAGCTAGAAACGTCAAAAGCGCAAACATAACCTTATCATTACCTCAAACCTATTTACATTGTAGTAGGTATCTACAGAGCTAAGCGATTTGTTACGTCCCCACAAGTATGATATGAAAAACCTATAACCATGTTGATCGTATAAAAATATGTATTAATTTGCGTTAGTTTTTGTTACGTACGAATGCGTACTTAATACCTATACCTACGCATAATTGGAAAGATATGTAAAATTTGACAAACTGCGAATATTACCGCGCAGTTAGTTACTAGTTACTACGAAAACACAGTAAGTAAATTAATAGAGATGTTTATTAATAGAGGCGTTTCGACTTTCGTTTAGTAGGGCCCCTTACTTACCCTCTAATTGATTACAGTTTGAGAGGTAGTTCTTAGATGGCACCAATGTCCTTTAATTCTGTCCCGTGGAAACAGGTAGCAAAGGCATTGCACATGGCCGGAATATCAACTCCGATAAAAAACATGTTGATCAATTACCTATCCGACAGAGAGATCATAATTCCTGGTGGACAGATTCGGAAAATGAGCTGCGGCCTGCCACAGGGATCCGTCGTGGGGGGCACACTCTGGAATCTGTACTATAACACCGTATTGAACATGAAACACGAAGAAGGAATAACAACAATAGGCTACGCGGATGACCTCGCACTCCTAGTGAAGGGCAAGTCTAAGGAGGAAATCACTGATAAAGCAGAATACGCTATCAAACAAGTTACGGAGTGTCTAGAAAAGATAGGACTTCGGATGGAAGATTCGAAAACAGAGGTAGTTGTGTTGGAGGGCAGAAGGAAAATGAAGGACATAGCTATAAGAGTGGGAGATGTACGAGTGGAAAGCTCGCCGTCGGTGAAGTATCTAGGCGTATAGTTGGACAAAGACACAAAAATGACTACGAACATCCGAGAGACAGCGAAAAAAGCCGCCAAGATCCAGAACTCCTTATCCAGGATGATGCCTAAAGTGGGAGGACCGTCACACCACAAGAGGAGAATCTTAGCGTCGGTGATCACATCGGTGGTCCTATACGCCGCCCCGACCTGGGAGGCAGCATTGAAGCATCAGAAGTACCGAACCTTACTCCGACAGACGGAAAGGAGATACTGTGTCATGATAACGTCAGCATACAGGACGGTGGCAACTGATGCGGTTGGGGCCCTGGCTGGGTGTCCACCACTAGACCTGCTGGCATGGGGGCGTTCCAGAAACTGGGAAGCACGAGGCGATAACGACAATCAGAACGCAATAAGAGAGCAAATGCTAGAGAGATGGCAAGAGAGATGGAGCAGGTACAGAGGATGGGCGTCAAACTTCATCGATGATGTCAGAACGTGGAAGACGAGGGCACCACCAACCAATTACTACGCTACGCAGGCGATTATCGGTCACGGCTGCTTCGCAAGCTATCTGAAGAAAATACGTAAGAGGGAATCTGATGAGTGCTGGTATGGCTGTAGACAGGAGGATTCACCGGAACACACAGTATTTGAATGCGCGAGATTTGCATGCAGGAAAGAGCGACTACAAGTGGAGATAGGAAGACAGGTCACGAGGCAATCGATAGCGTCGATCCTTGTAGGCGAACAGACCGCGGCATGCAAGATGATGACCTTTCTCACGGAGATCATGAAGACGAAATGTGAAACAGAAAAGCAGTTTGAAGGAGATTAGTGACACCATTCGAGGAAAATAGAATCATTACAGCTTAAACCGCGTGATGGCCGTGACCAATGCCCAAAGCAGATACCGACCATCCAGACCAAAAGCGGAGGAAATGGGGGAGGAGTTTTAGTGGGTATGAGTGCCAAGAGGCGAACTGAGTCCCACACTCCCGGCCGAAGTGTTTCCAATGAACATCTTTAAAGCGCCATCAGTAGGTCGGAGTTCGTAACAGCATTTCTTCTTCCCTAGCGCAAAAAAAAAAAAAAAAAAAAAAAAGATGGCACCAATGTACACCAGTCGGGTCGGGTCTGCGCACAGCGCCAATGTCAAGAACCATCACCTAACCTAACGTCCTAACCTAATCTAATATTTTGATGGTGAGATTTCCCAAACAACCGCATCCATAGCATAAGGTGAATTTATTGCAGATTATTTGTTAAACACATTTACTTATTTATTAATAATTTCAGGATGTAAACAAACTGTCGTACGTAATTTGTACGTATTTAGCCCCACATACAATAGATCTTCCAGGTCAAAGTAAATCAAAAGACATAGATGCCATATAACTCAGTCTACCATACCAGAGCCCCTACAACTACAAGAAAAACGAAGTTAAAGTAGTGTGCGAATTGACAGAGCGCAAGAGAGAAGCCTAGAACGTGAACATCAGCTCATTATGCCAGAAATGGGGATGACTCGAAAGAAAATAAACAAGAATTTTTCCTCTAATCAAACATTTAGTACAAGAATTTGAAGGAATGAAACTATTTATCGTTATTTTAAAGTTACATTAAGTATTATATTTTTAGTTGAATTTCTTTTAATTCGATTTTTGCACAGGTAACATATACGATGTGATAAATAGCCTGAGGAACAATGAATCTAATTTTGGGTTAAAGAAAGTTATCTGTTACTTCTAACAAAACAGATTTGTATATATCAGAACAAATGGGACGAATATCAACATTGGTGATTCGGAAGGGTTATTGAAGTAGACTTATCGCAATATCGCATTGGTCTATCGTAACTCTCGGTCACCCGTAATGTTATTGTCAATTTCATATACATACGCGCATCAATCATATTACAAAGAATACAATTTCCAATCCAGGTCTGTATTGCTATAACCATAAATGAGGACAAACTTTGGATTTAGTTAAAATCTATTTATTTCAACACGTTTTTGCACAGCTAAATGTGGCATTTTCTACGGCTAAAAGGTGGGATTCTACGTACCTATGTGTAAATTGACAAAACGTTTTCTCCGGGGCGATTATGGAAAAAGATTCTATTCAAATTAACAGTTACATGTTACGAAGAAATATTTAAATTTGTTAATAATCCATTTTTTACTTATTGTTTTCTGTAATATATACACATGTATACAACAATGATGTGCAATGTTCTACAAATATATGTTATATGCACAGTCTCTGTAAAGGAACTAATTTAATTTTTAGCCTCAATCATGTTTTAGTTTCTTAATTATCATTGCTTATTTGTTATTTAAAAATACTAATGTTATTATACATGTATTACATATTCTGCAATATGTGTACAATGTTATTAATCTACAATACCAATCTGTATAAGTAGTGACCAACCAAGCAGTAGAGTGTATAAAATGAACTTTTTGGAAAATCAAAGTTTTAAGTTGATTTATGTTATCTCTATGGACCCACATATAACATCAACAAGATTAACCGAATTAAGAAAAAAATAGGTCTCCCACAAGAGGCCTAATATTTATATTTTTTTTCAATTGTTTGTTGTAGTTAGGTTAAAGTTTCTTTTTAGTTGAAAATTTTCAACTATAGTTTGTGAAATAATAATATATAAATATTACTTTACTGCAAGATTTAGATTTCCTGCGCTTGGCATAAAATTGAGTAATTTTTTTTCTTTAAGGAAACCAAAACAAGCAATCCCGAGGTTGAAATTCAATTACTTCGGCACGAAAATCATCATCTCAGAGTTCTACTCAATGAAGTGAAAACCAGTAACTGTATCCTTATGGAAAATGCACAAGTCTTGAAAGAGAAAATAAATATTTTGAACAATAACAAAATAGAACGAATCAAATCATTTAAATCTACTATTTTGCAGTTTCCTACGGAAGTTGTGCCTCCAAATCAAGAGATGGCTCCACAGGCAAAGTGTAAAGAAAACTCCGCTAATGCTACAGAGAGAGCGCCACCATCGGATCACAACAAACGTCCCCAACAAATATCGGATAATAAACAAATTGGTCCCCAAAACAAATCAGCAGCAAGCTACTCAGATATTACAAAAAATCATTTAACGTCTCAACACGATATGAATATAGCGCCACAGCCCAAGGTTGGAGAAAGTATGGAATTTACCACAGTAAGTTACAGGAAGAAGCGCCCGGAGGGAAAACTCATTAGAGGGTCTGCAAAGAATTTGAACCTAAAGGGAATTGCAAAAAATGGGCACCTTCACATAACTCGCCTAGAGAAAGACACAACACAGGAAGCTTTAATAGAACACTTGAAAGATAACGAAATTGAAACCATAGAATGCGAAAAACTCAAATCAAAACATCCAGACAAGTATTCCTCTTTCAGAGTGTCCCTGCCAATGAGCAAGCTGGTTGCTGCCAGAGACCCTGAATTGTGGCCGGAAGGAGTATGCGTGAATCGTTTTTTCTGGAGAACACGAAGAAAGGCAGATCAAACTTAAGCACAGTTAGAAATAATACTTCAACTATGTCTTCAACAAATGAAACAACAAAAATACGCTTTCTAAACTTTAATGTACAATCACTACAAAACAAAGTTGATTTAATACAATACTTTATCGAAACACAAAACATAGGCGTAGCATGCATTACTGAACATTGGTTAAACACATCCATAGTAAATTTATTGAAAATCAACGGATATATCGTAGCTGCTTCATTTTGCAGACAAAAGTATAAACGCGGGGGTGTCCTAATCTTGAATGAAGTGTTTGTGTATTCCTTTGTAACATATGTTATTAATGTATTTGTGTTGGCTTGGCAACCCGGAATTACATCAAGAGCGCGTGCCTAACTTTAGATGTAAACCGTCATTCGAACATGTCATTAGTCACAGACTAGCTGTAATCATCGACTAGTGTATTTGCTCTGTTATTCCAATAAACACGTCAGTACCAGAAAACCCACGGTTTTATTCTCAAACATAACATTTGGCGACGAGTCCGAGGATCACAAGATTTGTGTGGATACTGAAGTGTGTACTGTCGCGGACTTAAAGTATCGGAGGTAACAAAAGAAATTTGCTGCGTCATGGCGATGATTGGTGGTATTGAGCAATTCAAGGGCTCAGGTGAGGAGTTTGGCGTGTACATGGAGAGATTAGAACATTTATTTAAAGTGAATCAGGTCAAAGAGGACATGAAGGTATCAATGTTTATTACGTTAGCGGGGCCAGAGGTGTATCAAACAATGAAGAATTTAGTGTCACCAAAGAAACCCAGTGAGTTTACGTTTGAAGAAATTAAAAAAGCGTTAGAAAAACATTATTGTCCTGCAGTATCGGAAATATATGAAAGATTTAAGTTTAACAAGTGCAATCAACGAGCGGATCAATCGGTGGCGGAATACGTTAATGAACTGAGGAAGTTGGCCAGTTCGTGCAACTTTGGTACTTTTTTAGACGATGCCTTGAGGGACCGTTTCGTTTGTGGACTGAAAACTGAAAGTATTCAGAAGATGTTGTTGGCGGAGTCAGGTATTACTTTCACTGAAGCGTGCAAGAAGGCTCAAGCAGCGGAATTAGCTCAAAAGCAGGTTCGGGGACTGTCCGATAGCGGTGAAATCAACCTGGTGCATAGGAGGGTCGAAAAGAAATATGGTGCAAATCCAAACCCTGGTGGAATGTCACAGAAATGGAAATGCAAGAAGTGTGGGCGTATTCATCCAAAGGATGCTTGTCCTGCGGCGAAATGGAAATGTTATAGGTGCCATCAGACGGCCATGTTAAAGCTCTGTGTCCAAAAAAGGGGCAAGGTATCGCAGCTCTCAAGGAAGAGGACGGTAGCTGTAGCGAGGAAGAAGTAGATCTAGATATGCTAAGTTTAAATAACATTAATAGTAAGTTGCATGCACCTCATACAGTAAACGTTAAAGTTAATGGTCAATTTCTATTGTTCGAAGTTAATACGGGGGCATGGAAGACAGTTTTAACACGGAATAGAGGTAAACAGTTTTTGGACAAGTTAGAGCCGGTAAAATATAAATTTAATTTGGTTTCTGGAGAATCAATTAAGGCATTGGGGGAATGTGTAGTAGAGGTTCAATTTAAAGGAAAAGTGTTTAAATTACCTGTAACTATAATTGATTCCTGTAAGGATTTTATACCATTATTGGGAAGGAACTGGTTAAATGTGTTGTTTCCGGGGTGGCAAGAAAGATTTCAGCTTATCAATAAATTGGACATTGTAGGTCAAGTAGAAAAGTTTAAGGAGGCCTATCCTAAAGTATTTAACAGTAATTATTGTAGTCCCATAAAGGATTTTGAAGTGAAATTTAACTTAGGAGATCATATAATTCCAGTAGTTAGAAAGGCTTATGCCATGCCTTATGCATTAAAACCGAAAGTTGAGCAGAAATTAGAACAAATGGTTAAAGTGGGGATTCTGAAAAAGGTTACGCATAGTGAATGGGCTTCACCTATTGTTGTAGTTCCAAAGAAAAATGGAGATGTAAGAGTTTGTACCGATTTCAGATCAACCATTAGCCGAATATTAACCGTAGACCAGTATCCGTTGCCTAAACCTGAGGATATATTTGCAACCTTAGCAGGGGGGAGAATTTTTAGTGTGTTGGATTTGACTGGGGCATACCAGCAGGTCAAGGTTCATCCACAGTTTCAGAAATTATTGACTATAAATACTCATCTAGGAATGTTTCAATACACTAGACTGACTTATGGTATTTCCAGTGCACCAGCAATTTTTCAAGGCATCATGGACCAAATCCTTGGTGGAATATCGAATGTTAGTTGTTATCTCGATGATATATTAATAGCGGGGAAATCTTTAGAACATGCTATAGAATTACTAGATAGAGTATTGCAGAGGTTGAACAAATATAATGTAAAGATTAATTTATCTAAGTGTAAGTTTTTTGAAGATGAAGTTGTTTACTTAGGTCACAGAATTGATAAAGATGGCATACGGTCAACGGAAGAAAAAGTACGGGCCATAACAGAGGCACCGGAACCAAAAGATATTACACAACTAAGGTCTTATTTGGGGTTAATAAATTTTTATAGTAAATTTATACCAATGTTGTCGACAAAGTTAAAACCTTTATATCAGTTATTAGAGAAAGATACCGAGTTTAAATTTGATAAATCATGTTCCGTGGTCTTTGAACTTAGTAAAAATGAAATTAAGAGTAGTGAGATCTTGACTCATTATGACCCTGACAAACCAATTTTTATTACCTGTGATGCAAGTTCATATGGTGTGGGGGGAGTTCTGAGCCATCGTGAACCAGATGGTACTGAAAAACCAGTGTACTATGTGTCAGGTACTCTATCAAAGACCGAACAAAACTACTCACAATTAGAACGTGAAGCGCTTGCAATCATTTTTTCAGTTAAACGCTTTCACAAATATATATATGGACGTAAATTTGTTTTGATATCAGATCATCAACCACTGAAGTTTATATTTTGTCCTGAACGTAGCATTTCGGTAATGACAGCATCAAGACTCATACGATGGAGCTTAATTTTGTCTACGTCTCAATATAGTATTGAATACCGAAAGGGAACTCAGATTATTGAGGCAGACATGTTATCCAGATTGCCCTTAAAAGATACATCAGACGTAGATAGCTCGTAAAATTCTTTTAATTTATTGGAGGAGTTGCCTTTAACTTATGAGGATATTGCTGAAGCTTCTAAGAGGGATGTGTTAATAACAACAGTTATTAGTTGTAAAAAACGGTTGGCCACATAAGGTGGATGATCAGTTAAAACCCTATTTCAAACGTAGAACAGAATTGTCAGTAGAGAACGATTGCTTGATGGTAGGAATGAGAGTAGTAATTCCGGCAGCTCTACAAGATAAGATTTTGGATCTAATTCACAAAAGATCATGTAGGGATAGTGAGAACAAAAATGGTAGCACGATCTGTTTGCTGGTGGTCTACCTTGCAACACGATATTGAAGCAAAAATAGGAATGTGTAGAGTGTGTCAGGTAAAGGCGCTCTCGGTCTTGTATTATTCAAAATAAGGGAGATTTTGTGGGGAAAGACCAGCCAAATGAAACAACCTTTGTTTGTTTGCTACGTTTCGACGGCTTTAATTTCCGTCTTCATCAGGCAATCACTACAATTTACAAAAAAGATGTTATAACAGCTAATGACAAAGAAACAATTGAATCAGCTTAAAAATAAAAAAAAAATAATATAAATTTACAAAACACTTACAGAGTGGTTGTAATAGTAGTCAACTCCCGCCAACAACACAAGGACTAATTCTTAGATATTGTTATTTTCCGGTGGAAATTTATTTAATTGTTTGTTTCTTCCTGCCAGCGCCATCTGTTGGTGTTTTGTTTGTACCGTCGCGCAGGTTTCCGCTGTCGTGTCGGCAAAGAAGGTGGTCCACGCCGTGTTTATATTCCTGGCTAAGTGTCATTCCTTCAGTGGAAATTTTCACCGGCGCGATTTATTGCCGAAATGCGTGAGGCTTCTGGCTGTGTACCCTTTACGGCTACCATTGTTTTAGCATGCGATTAGTCCTTGTGTTGTTGGCGGGAGTTGACTACTATTACAACCACTCTGTAAGTGTTTTGTAAATTTATATTATTTTTTTTTTATTTTTAAGCTGATTCAATTGTTTCTTTGTCATTAGCTGTTATAACATCTTTTTTGTAAATTGTAGTGATTGCCTGATGAAGACGGAAATTAAAGCCGTCGAAACGTAGCAAACAAACAAAGGTTGTTGCATTTGGCTGGTCTTTCCCCACAAAATCTCCCTTATTTAGAGTGTGTCAAACCACACAAAATGAACGGGAAAAATTTCTTATTTCATGGCCAAAGACAGAAAATGTATTTGAACGTATTCATGTAGACTTCTTTTATAGAAATAATATTCCATTACTGGTAATTATTGATAGCAAGTCTCGTTGGGTGGACATACATTTGATGTCAAAAGGAACCACTGCCATGCAAACTATAGAAAAATTGAAACTAACGTTTTCTGTAATGAGGTTACCAGATATTCTTGTAAGCGATAATGGTCCTCCATTTAATTCGGTGGAGTTCACCAAGTTTTGTCAAATTAATGGAATTAGTGTTCTAAAAACACCACCTTACCACCCACAATCAAATGGTAGTGCAGAACGGTGTGTACAAACAATCAAGAGAGCTTTGGATAAATATGTAGCGGGAAAAAAGAACTTAACACTAGAGCAACAAATAGTTCATTTTCTATTCACGTACGT
Organism: Melinopterus prodromus; assembly: GCA_964023965.1. Taxonomy (NCBI): domain Eukaryota; kingdom Metazoa; phylum Arthropoda; class Insecta; order Coleoptera; family Scarabaeidae; genus Melinopterus; species Melinopterus prodromus. Next base: position 38,281,562 of record OZ030392.1, on the reverse strand, counting down.
AATACACCATGTTCGGTTACTGGTCTAAGTCCAAATGACCTAATTTTTAAAACAAGACCAAAAACATTGACAGATTTGTTGAGACCCAGAAAGAATGGTAAGATAGTGATTAGCAACCAATATGATTTTGTTAAACCGCAAATATTTTCTGTAGGCGAAAGAGTACTTGTCGGAAAATTAGGCCTCTATTCAAATGAAAAATGGAGAGACGGTGTGGTATTAAAAGTTGTAGGCGCACTAACATATTTGGTTGAGGTAGATAGTAGAATTATGTACAAACATGTAAATAGCTTAAGAAAATTGTTACCCCTTCGGGAACAAGGCCGCATATTCCAGAGAGGTACTGTACCCAAAATTTACCGAGTGCTGCCGCAAAAAGTTCAGATATGTTGAGTAACCCCGGGAATTCAGTGTCAGAGGTGGGAATACCATCTATTGATCAGTCTAAACATATTACTACCGATTCAGTCACTGCTGATGGTGCTCCTGCTCTGGACACTTCTAGAAATAGCGAACCTAATGTGCGTCACAGCGAACCCGATGTACGTCGTAGTGAACGTTTACGTCATCCGCCTAAACGGCTAGGTTTTTAGTAGTATGTGTTGTTCTTTTTACTTTATCATACGCAGTATGTAAAGTATTGCAATCGTGCCGAAAATTTTTGCCGAGATTTTAGCGGAAATATGTCCTTTTGGGTCCCCTGAACATATTTGACCAAGGTACAAAAAAATGTCTGTGTGTGTGTGTATGTGTGTGTGTGTGTACCCAATTTTTGTTAATTAATTTCCGGAGAAACTACTAAAGGTATCGGCACGGAACTTCATATTTAGAAGTTCCATGACCAAACTTAGAGTTGAAAAGCTTGTGGTTCAAAAGGGTCCAAAGGAACTGGGTGTTTACTCGAAGCCTTTTTCAAGGATTTTAGAAATGAGCCGCAATTTCTGTAATTTCGTCAAAATAGTTAAATAATAAATTAAAGCAGAGGAAATTTTGATTAATTTATGCCTATGACATTTTTTGGTAAAATTAATAGTTTAGCTGCAAGAGCAAATTCTATTTGATCGAGATCGGTCGCATCTGCATTGATTTAATACTATATAGTCACCCAGGATTTGCAAATTTTTCAGGCTAATGACAGTACCGGTAGTGTCAAATGCTGACAGTACCGGTAGTGTCAAATGCTGATGTTTTGACATTATCTCACAATTAATATTGACCGTAGTTAATAGTATCAAATGATCTCATATTGTGATACCGTGTACAGTCCTTGCCTGATGGCGTCGGATAGCCAGCGTATTGAGCGTGTCCAAAATGCATGTGTTCTATTTGCTTTTGGTTTGACGAAGTATGATCATGCATCGAATGGGCTGGGCGACTTGGGGTGGTTGAACATGGATAACACTAGAGTGTTGCATGCAGCAATATTGTATCATCAGTTGCTATCGACTAGGATCCCACAATACCTCATGCGGAAGATATGCTGTCGAACGTATGTCCATAACCTTAATTTCAGATTCGGGGGTTTGTTTGCCCCACCTGCCCATCGCACTGAGCTGTATAAACGGTCATTCTCTTACCAGGTCAGTCACATATACAATGGTCTCAGGGAAGATATGAAAAATTTATCGTGAAACAGTTTTGGGCGAAAGGTGAAGCGTTGGCTGTTTGCTCAACAGGGGGGACTTTAGGCATCGAGCGCACATTGGAGGCTTTTTAATTTTTATTTTTTATGGGCAGGTGCGATGTTTTGTTGAGTTGGATTTGCTGCAATTACGTAGTAATTAGACTTTAGAGTAATTTTGTTGTTTGTTTTTGTTTTGATAAGTTCTCGGAACTATTTTTATATTATTGCTACAATTATGGTTTGCGTAAGGGGTTGAGTGGAAGAGTAAGGCAATTTGGAAACAAGTGTGCTGAACTGCGCCCTAAATATAAATAATATTTTGTTGCAATTAATATTGTCTTATTTTAATAAAGGAATTATTTATTTATTTAAGTATTTATTTATCTGTTAAATCCTGGCTAACTAGTTTTATTTTAATGCAGGCACGACTGATCTCAAATAGATTCTCATGCTGCTAAACAATTAATTTTATATATTGTATGATAAAATCATTTGCCTGGCCACATCAGATTTTTTTTTTATTTAGTAAGGGAGAGATTGAAGTGTTTGTATATTCCTTTGTAACATATGTTATTAATGTATTTGTGTTGGCTTGGCAACCCGGAATTACATCAAGAGCGCGTGCCTAACTTTAGATGTAAACCGTCATTCGAACATGTCATTAGTCACAGACCACAGACTAGCTGTAATCATCGACTAGTGTATTTGCTCTGTTATTCCAATAAACACGTCAGTACCAGAAAACCCACGGTTTTATTCTCAAACATAACAAATCAGGGAATCCATACGCTTTGATCTGATAACTAGTGCAGATAACTACTGCCAGGAAAAAGATGTGGAGATAGCAGCAATTTATTTAAAGAAGCAAAACATAATTGTTGTCTGCATCTACAGGTCACCTCTGGGCGATTTAAAGACCTTCAAGGAGAAACTAAAATGGTTCCTTGTACATATTTCGGAAATGTATTCAAAGTACAAAATATTGCTATCAGGAGACTTTAACGTAAATTTCAGTACAAGTAGTGAAAATTATAAGGATTCCACAGAAATAATTAACCTATTTAGCATGTTCGGAATGACGGGATTATTCACAGATCCATCCAGAGTTTCAGTCCACTCCGCAACATGCATCGATAACGTATTTACGGATTTAATTAATGCCGACGAACTAACAATAAATCCTCACTTGTCCGACCATCTCGCGCAAATAATGGAGGTAACAACATTGGGACTACCTAAAACGAAAAAAACTAAAAAGATAAGAGTAATTACTGAGCACAATACTCACAGGTTTGAAGACAGTCTCCATGCGATGCAATGGCCGGTTGTTGAAAAAGGCTACTCAGCATTTCACGCCACATTTATGGATTGCTTTAACTGCGTATTCCCCGAAAAAGTAGTATCCGAGTCCAAAAAACGAAGTTTTCATATTGACTATCCACAGGAGATATCGAACAAAAAGCAGACCTTAGACATCCGTCACACAATTTCAATTGTCACTAAGTCAGACGAAGCACAAGAGATCTATAACCGTTACAAGTCAGAATACAAAACTCTTATACAACAGATCAAAGCTGAAACAATTTCAAAATTCATTCATAACAGCAACAATTGCAGCAAGGCCATATGGACTGTAATTAAGAATAAATTCTATTAAAAAAAAGCTCCACGTGTATCCAGAGGATGAGGGTCCAACTTCAGAAGAATTTAATAGATACTTTTGTTCGATAGGTAGCCAGTTGAGATCGGTGCCCGGTCCTCTCCTCAGTCCGGAATCATTTTTGCGGCAGTGCCGGCCGGTTAGCGAATCTATGTGTCTATCTCCGGTTGATGAGACTGAAATCAAAGGTATAATACACAACCTAAAATCAAAGAACACTGTGGATTTATATGGAGTTTCGTCAATCTTGCTGAGGAGAGTTGGAGATGCCATAGCAAAGCCACTATCCGACATAGTAAATGAATGCATAGTGAATGGAACTTATCCAGAAAAGTTTGAAATGGCAAAAATTGTACCACTCTTTAAAAGTGGCGATAAGTCACTGCTAACCAACTATCGTCCAATTGCCATACTACCGACTTTATCCAAGGTGTTTGAGACTGTCCTAAAAAAACGGTTAGTGGATTTCCTTGAAAGAAGCGACGCCTTCAGTGCTTCTCAGCATGGCTACCGGACGTGGAGGTCTACCTCGTCGGCTGTTCTGGGTCCGCTTGAAGGTATTGCAGATGCTTTTAATAGGAGAGAAGAGGCACTCCTAACATGTTGTGACTTGTCAAAAGCATTTGACTGTGTCGATCACCAAATTCTTTTGAAAAAAATGGAATATTATGGAATAAGGGGTATTGCGCTCAAACTTTTTCCGAACTACCTACAGGACAGGAAACAGATGGTGTTTTGGAATGGCAGATTTTCCACCGAAAATATATTAAAGCAAGGCGTCCCTCAAGGATCGGTTTTAGGACCGATCTTATTCTTAATATATATCAATGATCTACCCCAAACTTTGACTGCAAATCTAACCTGTCTCTTTGCAGACGATACATCCTTGTTAGTCACGTCCAATGACAGGAACGAGTTAATCAGAAGGTCCAATGATGTTTTACTCGAAGCAAGGGAATGGTTCAATAGCAACATGTTGAGTCTAAATGAGAAAAAACGCAATCGCTTATCCTTACCAACAGGGAACCGGATGCTGGTCATGTGATAAAATTCCTTGGCCTAACCATAGACGCACACCTGAAATGGAACGCTCACATAGAACTTCTTATAAAGAAGTTATCATCAGCAATTTACCTTATTCGAAGAGTTCGTAAGATACCGACATACGATGCAGCCAGAACTGCCTACTTCAGCTACTTCAACTCGCGTGTGCAGTATGGTACTGAGATATGGGGTTCATCGCCTCAGATTTCCAAAGTACTGCTGCAGCAAAAAGAGGCAGTTCGTGCTTTTTCTGGTGCCGGACCAAGGGATAGCTGCAGAGATATTTTCAAAAGGCTGGAGATCCTGACGGTACCAAGTATGTACGTACTTGCGGCACTTACCTACATCCACAAATACAAGGAGAAATACCCAATTCACAGCGATATCCACCAACACGATACTAGACACAAACACCACTTCATAATTCCGCAACATCGAATTAATAGGACACAACAAACTACTAATTATATGTGCATAAAATTGTATAATAAACTGTCACATGAGTACACTGACATGCCAATACATATTTTCAAAGCTAGAGTTAAGCACTTTTTAATTTCAAATTCATTCTATACAGTTCAGGAATATCTAGAATGTAATATTTAGCTAATTATTTGTTCCTGTATTATGACCATTGTACACAAATTTTGTTGACAATAAAGTTTATTATTATTATTATTATAATAACAAAACTTATGCGTCCAATAGGAGCTGTGGAGGCGTACTGTACAACATTTAATTAAATAACAATAATAATAACTTAATTTAGCATGATTGGTTTTACTTCGCTTTCTATCTGAACCAATATAATCGTCCTTCGTAGAATACACCCAAACGAGTTCTTTCAACTCGGCATTCTTGTCTGCGACGCTTATATACATAGTTTTCTTTGTCGGATGTTGAAGTGGATTAAGCGTTCTTGTGTCTGGAGTCTTAGACACAGTAAAATCTAATTGTTTCCAGTTTAAACTTCTCGGTGCACAAAGTCGGCTACAACGAGAGTCGCCTGGAGGGATAAAATTAAAATATCGAAAGTGTTGGGAGTTAAGATGGGAAAAAACGAGACCTTAGAGCTCGCTGCAGACGAAAATGCGCCTTTTGCGATACTTGAGCTTGTTAAAACGAATCTGCTGCGTCATCCACGTTGTAACGACGTGCGATGTTCGTGCAGATATAAAGGAAAGTCCCACGTACGCCAATCGACGAGTACAATGCTCAACAGCACTGCGAAAGTTTGTACCTCAATAAAATTTTGATAAAAGTACGAGTATAAAATATCTTTCGTATCTGGTCAAATGTACCTAGACGCTGTATGTAATGAGGTAATAACCAGTAATGATTGATATGATTAGATGAATGATAAATATATTAATTCATTTTCTATATATTATTCATTAATTAATTAACTAAGACTACATTATACAGTGAGTCACTACAGTCGCAGTGAACGGTTTATCGTACGAAAAAATATTTTAGACAAATGTAGTTTGGCCCATCATTTTATAGAAACAGAATTTATTTTCGTTTGTACAAGATGTTGCATTTATGCAGACTGCTCTGTATATCATACCATATTAATGTATACTAAGGAATTATGTTTCCAATTGTATCAAGTTGTACCTTTGTAAAGTAGAGTTTCTGAGATATTCATCTGTTTGTGAAACAAATTATATACGTATTAATTTTGAAACATACAAATGGATTTTTCTTGAGTTTTGAAGTGGAAGACCGTGTATAATATGTGATAGCTATAAACTTTTACTTCTCTCCAATTTATATCATGTGTCATACACCGAATGTTACTAGTTTTTGTGATAATTGCAATTTAATGAAAATCTAATATAAGTACTAACCTAATTATTACTCTGTATACAGGGTATTTGGTAGATTGCTATAAAGAGCTTAAGGGGTGATTGGAACCTATTCAACTAGATTTATCATTATAAAAAGTTTTACGGTTATGAGAGATATTTATTTTATATGAAATTGTTTAGGATATTCTGCCATTTTTCCAATCATACTACTAAGGTAAATATTAAACCATGTAATTTAGGTTAACTATCGTGAACAATTGTTTGAAAGTGTAGCAGAGAGGCGTTTATTTGATTATGTGCTCACACACAAAAACCAAATAAGCAAGAAAAATAAGCAGATAGGCATCTTTAGATTCCCATTTTGATATAGGTTTAACTGAACCACTATGTATTTTTTCCTAAAGAGATCCACCTTGGGAGTCTGATAACGACAAATTTTATGTCAGGTTTTTCAGTTATATTTGTTATATATTTATTTCTTACTTACTATTTAAATCTGAGTTATCAGTTATCACTCAGAAATTATACGTTAACTTCTCATATTGTTTGTTTTTATTCTCTGTAATTTTTTATCCTCACACGCACGATCATCGAAAAATTAGTATATCGGTGATGTTTCTCGAAGTTCATTAACAGGCTACCATTACAGGCCAACTAATATCAAAAAACAATTTAACCTGGAAAGATTCACATCGCTAAGGTCGTTCTCCGACATACTAACGACATGTATGTATGTAGGTAGTAGAGGCTTTTTTTTCGGCAGGAGGGCAAAATGCATTACACACACCACCGACGAAGGTGCAATGTCGGTGGTAGTGTGGGACTCCGTGGGCGACACGCATACCTACTAAAACCTCCTCTTCAAATCCTCTGCAAGAGTTGTCCGAATGGAATACCCTTATGGGGGTTTGACCTTCGTTCGGACTAAGAGACAAGATGTTCAGAAAAGAAAAGAAATGGCTTCTCCTTGGCTAACAAAACTACTTGCTGGACTTTTGCCCGCCTCGTGTCCGACTCTCACTGGATCCGCGGCGTGCAGAGCAGGACATCACTACATAGATGCATAATGAACATGCACAGGACAGAATTCGGTTTGTTATTTTTTTATTTTTGGGAAAGGGTTGGGAGTGAGAATTGATCCATAGCCCTCGATACCTAATAGCGTCGGGGTCAGAACTCAGAAGAAGCTTTGAAGAAGATTAGATCGATAAGAGGAAAGAATAAGGAAGAACGAGGCTGCCACAGAATTGAAGCAATGTCAGTCTCAGATCGGGAACCCTGTGCACGCCAACGCACAAGGTATCTCACACTTCGAGTCGAAAAAAAAAAGGAATTTTGTTTTTCTTAAACATCAATCGCCCGGACCGGCCGGTCTTCCACTGCTTGTTCCTCCCTCTCGAGGGTTTCGCGGGATTTCATAATATCGCCAGCACAGGTTTCCACCAGCCTCCATTGCGTTTCGCTTTCGAGCATTGTGGTAATAATGTTGTCTGGTGTCACGGTGATCTCCAGATTTTGGTCCAGTGCTACTCTTTTAGGGTCCTTGTCTCAGCGTATTCGAATATGGCTGGTTTGGGTTGTCGTGTGGACCACACGTTCCGCACAGGTCGTTCTCTTTTTTCCCGATCTAAGCAACGGTGCCGAAGAGTCCGTCTCCCGATAGAAACTGGGCTAGATAGTAGCCTACGTCGCCATGCTTTCTATTGGCCCATCCCTCTATGTCCCTCAACAGTCTCCTCGTCCATCTTGCCTTCTGCTGTTCGCCATCCCATCGCTCCTGCCACTTTCGCAGTGTCTCGGTTCTTTCTGCGCTTCTCTTCCGCCGTTTGCTCTAAGTCGGGGTCGTTCCTCCACCATCAGGTTGATAGGGATGTTTCCAGCTATCACGGACAGGGCAACAGTCGAAGCCTTCTATGAGCGCACGTTATCAGGATATTTATTCGCCTCTGTGTTGTCAGGATCATGTCATGATATTCTAGGTACTTCAGTGCGTCAGCCCATGTTGTAAACGCGTAGAGGATTATACTTTCCGTCGTTGAGGCGATGGTTTTCCTTTTGTGCCGGTCCTTCTATCCTTGGCTTAATCCGTTTTTTCTGCCTTCTTCGTGGCATAGCGTTTGTGTGTGGTGTACCTAAGGTTTCTGTAAATCATAACGCCAAGGTACCATAGGGCTAGCTGGGTTCGTATTTTCTGTCTTCCGAAAACGAATTCGGGGTTGTATAGAGTGTTACTCCCTTTGGTGATAGTAGCTTCGATTTTTTCGTAGGCGATTCCTAGCTGTTTCTCCCTGAACTTTCCCTGAATCTCTTTCATCGTAACCTCTGTGTCCATGATGATCTGTTCTTTTGACCAGCCTGTTATCACTATAGCGCGGCGAGGTCGTCTGCGTTTGCTAAGAGATGGACGTTTGGTTACCGAGGCAGTTCGAACACATCATCGTAGGCGATATTTTACAGGATAGGGCCCATAATCGAGCCTTGTGGTACTCCCCTTTTCATTTCGAAGTTTTATCCCTCGTAGGTAGCTGCGCTTTCGCCCAGGTATGCCTTGGTACACTTAATCAGGTATTCAGGTATTTTCTTTTTTGCATTGCGTCAATGACCTTTTCTCAGCGGATAGAATTAAAGGCATATTTGACGTCGATTGTGATCAAGATGCAGTATTGTCTCTTTCCCGGTCTGAGGTGATCCCATTTTCGGCAGATTTCATTTAGCTTCTCGATAGTGTCGGAGTTTGACCGCTTCTTTCGGAAGCCAAATTGTTCGCTTGCTAGCTTCCCAGGTTCGATGTCGGTTACTGTTCTGTTTCTTATTGTGTTGCGAATCCAGAGAGTACAAAATGCCTGCATTTGTTATATTTACTGTCTCCGTGGACGAGCACACGTTTCCCCATGGTTGGTCCGTAGTGGGTGGCTTAGTATGGTAAACAGGAGAAAGCTGCACTGTGGCGCAATGATTGTGAAGGTTGTTGTTTTAAAATCCCCTCGTTACCTCCACGAAAAAATCCATTTAAGATCAGATGTGCACCATCTAAACCTGAGACATCGGTCAATAAAGGAGTTATCTCTCTGCATGTCGGCTGTCCGCACCAAGTCATACCGGTACGTCATGGCTCAGACCTGGAATTCCTTCCAGGATCGTGTTTTGGGGGGTAGTTTGAGGGGATTCCGTGTAAGGTATAAGAGAGCCTTGTTGAGCGAGCAGTTGGAGTTTCCGGGTTAGTGTCTTTGTTTCTGTTTTGTGCGCGGCGGTTGGGGTAAGCCGAGGGTTATGCGTGCTTATTTCAAATATTTTTTTGTTATTTAACTGTTTTTTATATATTTATTGTTTATTGGTTAAAGGGTTCGGGTGGAAGAGAAGGAGTAATTATCCTTAACCCGGCACCTATTAGCCTCCTAAAATAATGTGTTTTTCTTAAGTTTTTTTATAATTGTGTTTTGTATCGGTTGACTATGCTGTTGCATAGGGTCAGGTCTAGAATTGAGCAGCTTTGGCCTCGTTGCCAGGTGTGTATTCCGTGGGTATTTAGGATGGTTAATTTAGTGAATGGTTCAAAATTAAACGCAAAAAGAAAAACAGTTGGTAAAGCTCCTTAAGTTGGCATTTAATGTAGGCAAGTACTTTCGTTCATAAATATTTTGAACATCATCAGACCTTAAATAAATAGAAAACACTGTCAAGTACGAGGGTCCGACTATTGGGGAAGTAAATACGTACCACCACATGGTGCCAAACTCATAACATGCAAAAGGATGGTTAGGAGGGTTAGGATAGTTTGATCGTTGGCTGCTATGAATTCAGCCACCATCTTTCCTCTGTTTGCCTCGGTCTTTCCTCCCCATAGCGTGGGTTTAGCATTGAAATCTCCGACCAGTATGAACTTGTTTCTCCTGCATTACTGTAGAGATTTCATAAAGTGTTATCTCCAGGTGTTCTGGCGGTCTATTTGGGGAGCAGTAGCAGGATACAATGCCTTCCCATATTATGATGTACACGAAATTCTCACCGCTTCCTGAGTTTGTTGGTTTTTGCATCGCTACCACTCTTATTACGGCGTTTGTCTCCTGGCTGACGAACCATTTCTCTCTATCGACGTTTTTTTGTGGGGTTCACTTATTAGTACAATATCGATGTTTTCACTCTTAATTGTTTTATTCAGTAGGGTCGCAGCCTTATACTGCCGTCCAACGGTAAAACGCCGTATGTACACACACAAAATTGCTACAATTTTTCAGTTTCAATGCAAAAACCACGCACATTTTTTTCATTTTAAACAATTTACCTTAGCCTAGCATGTTACCTAACTATTTGTACGTAAAACAGGCTAATTTGTTTTAACTTTTAACGTCATATTTAAGAGAAAACGGGAAATATTTCAATCAATGTCATTTTTGCACATACGGCACTTTACCATTGGAGGGCAGTATAGCAGCCGTTTAAATTTATCTGGAGTATACGCAAGTCTCTCTTGTTTGTGGTGTTGTTTGTACCCATTAGTGCCTGTCAGATGTTGTTACTTGTTGGGTGGAACCCTTTCTTCGCTCGTTCGTGACGGCTTGGAAGCCTTCTTCGTCCTTTTTCGTGTATCGGCGTGGTTACTCCGTCTGTAGCATTTTCTCTTCCTTCTTCCGGTTCTTCCGTAGTGCGTGGTCGGCTTCGTCTTCGATGTTTGTTATCTGTCTATTTTCTTCCTCCATTTCCCTCACCAGTTTTAGGTAGATTTCGCAAGCCATAGAGTTCATGGAGTGCCCCTCCGCTTTGCAGTCAAAGCACCATTTTGCATGTCTGCAGTCTTTTGCTTTGTGGCTATATTTGCCACATTTTAGGCATAGTATCTTTGGTATGCGCATTGCGCAACGCTCAAGCGCGTACGCGGCCCAAGCCGGTGTAGGACCTTTTCGGCGATAGCATGGGTTTGGCAGTTCGTTCGCACCAGCCCACGTGAAGGGGTCCTCCGTCATCGGTAATGTATTTTGCCATTTCTATTGGGAAGTCAATAATGGCCGTGTAGCGGTTTGTTCTTGTACTAAGCTTATACTGTACTCGCCTTCTTGGAGGAATTGGTGTTTGTTTTGCTTTCGATAGCCGCTTTTAAATCACTGACTTTCGTGAGGCAATCCAGGCTTCCGACTATTATTGTCGCTTTCACTGGTTTCTTTTCCTCTACTTTCTTGTCAGTTCCGAGCGCGTTTTCTATCGCTTCTTTGAAGTTGTGGGCAGCTTCATCTTTTTTCTCATGTACGTCTATGGAGAGTTATTGATGTTTCTTTTTATATTTGTGATCGTTACTCCAATGTCTTGGGTGTTTATGCTCTTCATCTTTTTTATAATTTGTCTGTTTTCGTCCGCTGTTTTGTTGAGTTTAATATCTAGGGTCTTTTTCTTCTTCTCCCGTGGTGCATAGGTCTTCGTGTCTGCGTGTCTTCCTCGGTTAACCGTGGCGCCCGCATAGGTCGACTTGTTTCTATAGTAAATTACGTAACTTTTGCCTGTCCTCGGCCGATATATTCGACAACTTTCCTGACTGTGTTAACGTCGCATGACTTATGGCTTATTACTAGAGTTATTCTTTTTGCGCCGGGTATCGGGACTCCATGAGGTCCGCTATTCTGCGGATGCTGGTTAGCATTTGCTCAATTTTTGCTTTTTCTTCTGTCGGTGTGTTTACCATGCCGACAGCGATTATGAATCTTCGTATGTTGTTAGTGCTCTCATCGTTTTGGGAGATGACTGAGCTAGATATCTTTAGGCTTTCGCCTACTGCCAGCTCTTTTCCTGTTAGGCCTTTGCCTAGTAGTGGGTTTCCTCGGCGAAGGCTGTTAGGATCGGGTTTTCGCCGGGCAAGCCAGCTTCGCACGGAATGACGATTGTTTTCTCTTCTTCGCGTCTAGTCGGATTGCCACAGATTATCGTCCCAAGTAAAACCCTCTATAGTGAAGAAATCCTCGTTTGATTTTAGGCCGGACTGCATGATGTTTCCTACCATGAGGGTCCGATTTATTTGTGCCGAAATCCTCCGTCTGGGTAGACATGCTTCTTTGTTTTTTGTTGTAGGTGGGAGTCGGTTGTTCGCCGGTCTTTGGGCCTTTGTTTTGTGTGCCGTCTGTTGTTTTGTCGTGTTTTCTACTCACCTTGTTGCGCTTGATAGTTGACTGACATTCGCTCTCTCTATCCTGCTTCTACTCCTCGTATCGCTTCTGCGCCTGTCTTGCGGACACCCTCAGGGACGCAATTTTGTCTATCATACCCCTGGCCGTGGTTGTATTGTAGTTGTATTAGCGTTTCTGCTAGAGCTTCTTCCAGCATGTGCATTATTTTGCTTTCTGGGTTTTCTCCTAGGGGTGGGGAGTTGTTTCTGGCTCGGTATTAACCTACTTTCCAGTATCCTGTACTGGAGTGCTACACACCAGTACTTCTGTATCTGTGTTTAGCTTGTAGATTGGGCTGTTGAAACGCTTTTCGCCCTGGAAGCCACCTTTGAAGAACTTCCCGCCGGGTGTACCTTTGAGTATGACAGTGTTGTCACTGCACGGGCTTTCTCTCCCATTTGATTTTTCGTCCTCCATGTCCTCGCCATACACAGATGTGTCCAAGTCTGTCATGGGGATGAGAAGTTTCTTCCTACTTTTTCCGGTGTGTTGATATTAGATAGGAATATATATATATATATATATATATATATATATATATATATATATATATATATATATATATATATATATATATATATATATAATACACTCAATGGAAAAAACACTCAAATGGAGACCATAAGGGGGGTGCCCAATGTCGCCAATTGGTGCTTCAGTCACAACATCTTCAGGATTCGAAGACAAGATGTAACGTCGCGCCGGAGGTGACGGACACCCCAGGCCCACCATAGCCCAATGGAGGTATAGATGGAAAACAGGTTTATCGACGGTAAGATATTAAAGGAGAAAGGTAATTTGTCGGGCAATTCCGTCATACGAAGAAGCAACCGTAGACACGTGTTTCGGACTATTAGTCCTCATCAGTACGGTATAGCCAAGGAGTAAGATGGACACTCAATGGAAAAAACACTCAAATGGAGACCATAAGGGGGCGCCCAATGTCGCCAATTGGTGCTTCAGTCACAACATCTTCAGGATTCGAAGACAAGATGTAACGTCGCGCCGGAGATGACGGACACCCCAGGCCCACCATAGCCCAAGGAGGTATAGATGGAAAACAGGTTTATCGACGGTAAGATATTAAAGGAGAAAGGTAATTTGTCGGGCAATTCCGTCATACGAAGAAGCAACCGTAGACACGTGTTTCGGACTATTAGTCCTCATCAGTACGGTATAGCCAAGGAGTAAGATGGACCTTTGTTACAGGCTAACGCTGTCTACAGGTTGGAGTGTTTGGACTGTTCTAAGGTTTACATCGGACAAACCTCGCAGACTCTCAAGAATAGAATCGCAGGACATAAGAGTGACTCCAGATTAAACCCGGAAAGATGTATGCTTGCCACCCATGTGTACCAGAACGACCACAAAATAAACTATAATGAAGTGAAAATCCTGGAAGTAGAAAACAACTATGTTAAGCGAACATTTATGGAAATGTTTCACATCACAAACACACATAATGTAATCAACAAAAAATCTGATATCAAGGACCTAAGTTCAATTTACACATATATTATGGAAATTTCCAAGAAAGGTGAGACTAATCAAAATGACACCCTGTATGAAGAAGCGATTACATTTTAAAATTTAATTTGATTTGAATTTCTTAACAGTGAAGTCGACGGTAAGGCAGAAAACTTTACTCAGAACAGAACACTACTATACCAACACAAACGGATGCGGCCATTACATGTGAATGGTAAACGTATTAGCGACGCTTCGAAAAATTCAAGTTTGTTCTCCTGCGAATATTCACGGCATCTAAAGCGAAGAAATTGGAAAATTGGTTGAAATCAACTCATTAAGGACCACTGATTACGTGGATGTTGTTATTTATTGGAATTGTTGCGAAGATTGTGTTGAAATTAACCGATAATGCGCTGTGATCTGATATTACATATAACTCAATTACAATGTAAGTTTATGCTATGATTGTATTGTTTATACCTTTTTAATTTGTTTGACTTGTTTATTTGTAACGTTTGCCTCGTTTTATTGTATTACAGTGTCCTGAAGAAGATGGTAAAGTAAATACATCGAAAGCTCGACAGTAGTAGAAAGAGTTTTATTGAAACACACCAGTCGTTATCTCCTTATCCCTGCTTTATATCAAGAGACGACGTTACATAACCTTAATACATAACCTTAATTCTATATATATATATCAACTAAAGATATATATATATATATATATATATACATTTTTTAAGGTGAAACGTTGTAGAATTAAAAATAAACATTATTTTTAAATACACCCCATCTCAATTCCCAATATTTTAAAAGTTATTGGCCAAAACTCATTTTGCAACGTTACCAACGGCAATTTTAGAAAAGTTTTATGATATTTTTAAGTTTTATACGGTCAGAGCTGACGTTTGTAATGCATATATGCAATATATCAAGCGTTGTATTTATGTTATATTGTTTCTGCATGTATTTAAATTTTATTAATAAATAAGCTGTTGAAACTGTTATAATAGTTTGAATATTTATATAACAAAATCGGGCATACCTTTTAAATATTTTTTGGGTTTATCAAGCAAGTTTAATTTAGTATTCACCACTAATCGGAAAATCTGCTAACTCCATATTATTAGATCTATCCGCTTCCATCAAAATCTTGTTTACAACCTTATTGTATAAAAACTGAAGAAAACATAAGCGCCAATCGATAGAAGAGATTACTCTCGTACCGGGTCACAATATTATAATCAAAATTATGCAAATATTAAGAATTTAATTGTTAGTTTAAATTACTACCTTGTCAAGTTATGGTTCTTTTGGTGTATTGATAATAAGCTGCCCCGGTTCTCCCAGCTGTCGGTTCTCTCCGACATGACTGCACCGCTAACGCCTCCTTTCCCCGCAGTACCCCAAAGACCGTAGAGCGTCGGAATTCACGCGGAGTTTCAGCACGATGTTTTGTATGAAAAATGCAAGATAAACAATGATTATGTAATAAACTTTAAACCTATGAATTATTGGGTAGCCTATTGTATATATTTCATTATTCTAGCTCTTCTAATAACGGAATAAAACTCTGTAGGGCGATTGGGCCAAAAAAAAAAAACGATTTGATCAAATCCCTTAACTGTATTTTAGTGCAAAGATGAAATAATATTGTTGAGATATTACAAGTGATTGTTTAGTAAACCATGCATTATTAAATGTAGAGTAGGTAATAATACAACAACAGTCATTGAAACACAAATTATTTAAAAATTATCAGTAAATAGAGGTAATTAAAATGACATGTTTATTAACAATCATGCGAATTCAGATATTAATTTAATTGCCTTGTACATATTGATTTTACTTCATTTCTGTGTGCTCCATCGGTTGCCGACCCGTAAGGTAGCCCGCTTACCGTCCAACTGCTGCACGATGTAGGCGGGGTCAGTTTACTTGGTGCCGTGGCAGTTAACAGAATGTTTATATGCATCTCGTCCACACGCCTCAAACAACTGTTCTGCACACGTTGAATATGGCCCATACACGGAATCGGCATAATTAAAGTGCACATTTTCTTCACCCATTGGCTCATGCTGTCTCTGTGTCGGTATATAGTTCTCAAGGCATTATAAGGTCTCCCGACACATATTCAGATCTACGCTCCCATCTCCACGGAGAATATGAATCAAGCTCTGACAGCCATCAACAATGACATGCATCAAATTCATATCGTCTTGTGGCCTTACCTTTGCACCCCGTGTTGGCAGTGTTTGCCGACGCGTATAGGCCAGACTAAAGATGTTTTATTAGTTTAAACCTGTTTTTCCTACTAAACTTAAACTCAAACTTGCAGATTCCCTCGTGCTGTCCGGTTGGGAGTATGCGGATGTCGTTTATGGACGGACAATCGAGAGCGGAGAACACGATATCACAATTAAGTATGTTGGCGGATACCGACAATTGTAGCCGTTACTCCAGAAGGAGCAAACCTTGGCTCTCCAGCGCCAACGTCCGATGATTTAAACTTGTCTCGTCCAGTAGCGCACGCAAAATTACAGTTACACTTTACTACCAAAATACAAGCGGTCTTTGTACCAAAACACATGTTTTTTACAAATCTGTATTGGACCATTCATTTGATTGCGTCCTTATAACCGACCCTGGACTTAATAGTTCCTTTTCCAGTCAAGAACTTTTCGATGATTATTACAACGTACTGCGTCATGATACGATTTCTGGGGGCGGCGCTATTAGAGGGGGACCAATTCTTGCACTCGCTAATATTTATACCTATTCTTTTGTTGATACATCTGACATAGCCGCTTCCTTTATTAACATTGATCTCTGCCTGGCTGAGTACCGGCTTAGATACTCCGCTTTAATGCTATGTGGGGTTTACATTCCACCAAGCACCCCATCTTGTGATTACGGCGGCTTCGTGGATGATCTCGCTTCCCACTTGGTGTGTTCCAGAGTGGTACTGGTCGGGGATTTTAATGCACGCATGTCACGGACAACCTTGGTCCAAGAACACGCTTTATGAAAACATTCTGTGATTTTCTTGACCTGAAGCAATGCAACAGCATACGTAACGCTGATAACAAGCATTTAGACCTTGTCCTATCCAATCTTGAATGTGCTATGATCGTGGAGCAGGACGAACAGACGTTAGTGCCCGAGGATTCTGCTCTGGCCGTCTCCTTCGAGTTACCTCTGCGATCTAAGCCTGTAGCATTCCGTCTGCTGACAACCGCCGCTATAACTTTCGTAAACCAAACTTCTTGATATTACATGATAAGTTGTTAGCAGTATATTGGTCCTTTCTTGAGGAACTTGATGTGGTCGATGAGATGGTGGAATCGTTTTATGCTTTTCTTTATAATATACTGGATATGTATGTGCTAACATGTGCTAGTAGCCATAATAAGTATCCATCATGGTTCTCCCCAGTAATTATACGTAATTTGATAACTAAAGATTACTATCGAAGTTCAGAACACAAATGAGATCTACTATTTGAACCATTACCGCGGTTGCGCTCGGGTGTGCGGATCCGGGCAGGCATATGACGGGTTTGTTGGTCGTGCACAGAATAATATCGAGGATGATTCCCGAGAATGTTGGAACTATGTTCGATTAAAGAGCGGGACATCTAGAATACCTGCAAAGCTGACTGATGGTAGTAGGGATTATTCCGTACCATCAGAGATTGTTGATGCGTTTGCAGACTTCTTTTCTGCACTAACATGTAACGAGTAATGTGCTGGAGGTCCACCATGTGCAGCCACATTTCCGCCCTTACCGCTATAGGTAAATTTTGCAGTAAATCTGTCAATTGAACAACTACTTAATTAAGTACACTCAAATCTAAAATACCTCTCTGCGTAATATTTTATGAAATAAATTGTTTTTCAACCATGTACGATATTTATCACCTAAAATTGCCGTTGGTAACGTTGCAAAATGAGTTTTTGCCAATAACTTTTAAAATATTGGGAATTGAGATGGGGTTGTATTTAAAAATAATGTTTATTTTTAATTCTACATTTCACCTTAAAAAATGTATATATATATATATATATATATATATATATATATAGATAGATAGATAGAAAACAGGTTTATCGAAAAAAGAAAAAATAGGTTTTTTTACGGTTGCTTCTTCGAAGTTCAGACGGAATGACGGAATTGCCCGACAAACTTCTTTTCTCCTAATATATATATATATATATATATATATATATATATATATATATATATATATATATATAATAATATAATAATAATAATAATAATATAATAATATATATATATATATATATAATATACATATATATATACATATATATATATATATATATATATATCATCACATAATATATAATAATAATAATAATAATAATAATATATATAATAAAGTAGGGATGACATGATCTAACACATAGTCCATCACAATGGTTGCTGTTATATATATATATATATATATATATGTATATATATATATATATATATATATATATATATATATATATATATATATATATATATATATATATATATATATATATATATATATATATATATAACAGCAACCATTGTGATGGACTATGTGTTAGATCATGTCATCCCTACTTTGAGTTTTCGTGTGCCGTTCATGTACAAATTTGTGGATGATCTCATCACGTGCATTCCGCGGGATGAGATTGATTGCATTGTGACGGCCTTCAACAGTTATTCTCCACATATACAATTCACTGCGGAGGTTGAGGTAAATGACAGTTTGCCTTTCTTGGACTGTTTGGTGGTTAGAGATTGTCATGGGGGTGTTAAAGTGGATTGGTACAATAAACCTACATATTCGGGGCGGTGTATAAACTTCAAATCGGGCCATTCCTTTGTTCAGAAAGTAAACACTGTGTGCGCAATGAAGAACAGAATTTTAAAAATTTTGTGTCACTACTTTTCAAAGATCTGCACTCATTAAATTGAAGAGTATTTTTTTGCGTAATGGTTTCCCTAATAAGTTACTTAACAAGGTTATTTTCTCTATGCACACTAGTGTACAGGTCCCCAGCATCTTTGATGTACCCAAACCACAAATTCTTTATAAAAAACTTACTATGGTTCCTGGATTAACCCACACCCTTAAACAGATATTAACACGCTTCCTACCTGAGAATACACAAATTGCTCAACATTATCCTAACAAGGTCGGTAAGTTTTTCACAAGACTTAAAGATCGTGATCCTGTTGATTATAAATCTAATGTGATTTATAGGATTAGTTTCAATGATTGTGATGGAGAGTATGTGGGCGTATCCAAACAATGGCTAAAAAACAGCCGTTAACAACCGTTTGTTCCTAGAGATGTATCATATAAATTCAACTAATAATAGCATTAATTTCAAAACCGACCTTGAGGGACTGAGCAATATTTATTCATATGTGATGAGTCTGGATTTCGAGAATAAGGGGAATCGTGACACTGCCGAAAACAGTTTAGTTTTTTGATTTTCTTACTGGTGGATATTGTTACTTACTGCGCATGGATCTGATACTTCTTGGCGGGTCCGTCTTGTCTAGCAGGCCACATGCTTGAACGGCTGCGAGCTTTTTGATGGCTGCACGTTGTTTTAAAGTGTTTTGTGTTGATAATTGTGTTTGGTGTTGTTAATGTTTACATCACGACGCAGAAACATTGTTATGTCGCCTCTGATGCCAGTCTACTGTAATTACATAATTGTAAGTTTATTCTTGTAATATTTGGTTTTTATTGTCTTGTGATTTCGTTACGTGGATGTGTGGTAACACGAATATTAGTTGTCTCTTGTAGTTTGCCTGAGGAAGAATTTGAGCAGATTCGAAATATAGCAAAATTAAAAGTGTTACATAGGAGTTTTATTTGATCGACACCCGACTAAATTGTTTAGTTTTTATTATCTTCGATCGACGATTTTTAAGTGAATTTTTATATCAAACATGGGCTTTTATCAAGAAATGTCACGCGTCTACGGAGTGAACGTCGTGAGACTAATGAAGAACATATCGAACCACAACATCAGACTGGCAAAGATGAGAAACCGACTAACGTTCCTGTTGAAATGTAGAAAAGCTGGAGTCACACCGAAACACATCCAAGACGGGTCGCGAAGAGCGGTGGCGTTGTTGGACACGACGAGCAGTCATTTGATTCATAAGGTAAACAATTTCTCAACCAGACTTGTGTCATCGACCTTGAACCTTGAAATCCAGATCACCATCATTAATATTGAAAAAATTGGCAAAGATCAGTCAAATTTACAAAGTCAAATCAATGATATCATACCGTTTCATATGTTAAGCAGATTTAACGATAATCTCAAATTAAGTTATAAAAAATGGTTTAATAAAGTAAAAGTTAATAACATTAAAAAATTTAAACAATTGTTCAGTTCTAGGGAGGGTGAGCTTGTTGGTTTGTTTAATGATAATGAGGGGTGGGTAAGAAACTTGTCGTCTGCCTCTATACCTGGTGATATTTTGAATTTTCTTTCACTTGGACCGTCTTTTTGTTTACGAACTGACAAACGCAATGTGAATTTGAGGAGGTTGCTGATGGAGGTTGAGTGTGTTATCACTGACTGTCGGGAAAATAACAAGGACATGTTGAGGGCTAGAATCACTAATGGTATCACTAATTACTTGTTGGGGGGTGGGAGTGGGACATGGTTGGAGAATTACCTTAACAAGTTGAGCGGTAGGACATCACGGTACTTAAGGGAACATCCCGAAATTGTTGTTACCAAGGCGGACAAAGGTTCTGTCACAGTTATTATGGACAGAGAACCCTACGTAACAAAGGCTCTGGAAATGCTCAATAATGACAACATCTATGCAAAGATTGATAATAATCCTCTACAAAAAAATCAAAATAAACTGTCTCAATTGCTTAAATCCTTAATGAATAATAAAGACATTACTAAGTCGGATTTTGAGCAATTGAACATTAATAATTCAGTACTTAGCAAAGCGTACTTTTTGCCAAAAATTCATAAACCGGATACGCCATTAAGACCTATCATTGCAGCTACTGGATCGACAACGTATGGTTTATCAAAGTTTATTGCAGACATTCTAACGGTCTCGCTAGGAAACAGGACAGAATTTAATATTAAAGATTCGTTTCATTTTGTTGAAAAAATAAGAGAGGCTACCATACCTAATAATTTCACACTTATTTCTTTGGATGTTGTCAGCCTCTTCACAAATATTCCTTCTGAACTTGTTTACACTATTGTAGAGGAAAAATGGGATTTAATTGAACCAAATTGTAAATTTTCTTTGGGAGCATTTTTAAGTCTTAAAATTTATTTTTTCAGGTACTTGTTTCACGTTTCGGGATCAGGTGTTTCTGCAGAGATTTGGTACACCTATGGGTTCTCCAATCAGTCCCATTCTGGCAACCATTGTGATGGACTATGTGTTAGATCATGTCATCCCTACTTTGAATTTTCGTTTGCCATTCATGTACAAATTTGTGGATGATCTCATCACGTGCATTCCGCGGGATGAGATTGATTGCATTGTGACGGCCTTCAACAGTTATTCTCCACATATACAATTCACTGCGGAGGTTGAGGTAAATGACAGTTTGCCTTTCTTGGACTGTTTGGTGGTTAGAGATTGTCATGGGGGTGTTAAAGAGGATTGGTACAATAAACCTACATATTCGGGGCGGTACATAAACTTCAAATCGGGCCATTCCTTTGTTCAGAAAGTAAACACTGTGTGCGCAATGAAGAACAGAATTTTAAAAATTTGTGACACTACTTTTCAAAGATCTGCACTCATTAAATTGAAGAGTATTTTTTTGCGTAATGGTTTCCCTAATAAGTTACTTAACAAGGTTATTTTCTCTATGCACACTACTGTACAGGTCCCCAGCATCTTTGATGTACCCAAACCACAAATTCTTTATAAAAAACTTACTATGGTTCCTGGATTAACCCACACCCTTAAACAGATATTAACACGCTTCCTACCTGAGAATACACAAATTGCTCAACATTATCCTAACAAGGTCGGTAAGTTTTTCACAAGACTTAAAGATCGTGATCCTGTTGATTATAAATCTAATGTGATTTATAGGATTAGTTGCAATGATTGTGATGGAGAGTATGTGGGCGTAACCAAACAATGGCTAAAAAACAGGGTTTGTTTACATAAAAGTGATTTCCGTACGGGAAAAACAAGGTGCGCCCTGGCTTCTCATGCTCTCCAAAATAATCACACTTTTGACTATGATAACATACAAATTCTAGATACGGAAAGAAACTATAACAACCGTTTGTTCCTAGAGATGTATCATATAAATTCAACTAATAATAGCATTAATTTCAAAACCGACCTTGAGGGACTGAGCAATATTTATTCATATGTGATGAGTCTGGATTTCGAGAATAAGAGGAATCGTGACACTGCCGAAAACAGTTTAGTTTTTTGATTTTCTTACTGGTGGATATTGTTACTTACTGCGCATGGATCTGATACTTCTTGGCGGGTCCGTCTTGTCTAGCAGGCCACATGCTTGAACGGCTGCGAGCTTTTTGATGGCTGCACGTTGTTTTAAAGTGTTTTGTGTTGATAATTGTGTTTGGTGTTGTTAATGTTTACATCACGACGCAGAAACATTGTTATGTCGCCTCTGATGCCAGTCTACTGTAATTACATAATTGTAAGTTTATTCTTGTAATATTTGGTTTTTATTGTCTTGTGATTTCGTTACGTGGATGTGTGGTAACACGAATATTAGTTGTCTCTTGTAGTTTGCCTGAGGAAGAATCTGAGCAGATTCGAAATATAGCAAAATTAAAAGTGTTACATAGGAGTTTTATTTGATCGACACCCGACTAAATTGTTTAGGTTATATATATATATATATATATATATAGGAGATAATTTCTTTGATCGTAGGTAAAAAACGAAATGATGAGGTTATTCGGGTATTCGATCACTTAGTCAGAAGAAAACGAGAACTCTATGCAATATGCTATATTTCGAACCGGGATTGGTTCTTCTTCAGGCAAAAATTACATCTACAATAAATAAAATCAAAACAACAATAAAGTCACCGCACAATTAGCCATATAAAAAAACTTACTCGGAGTTGGTTAAGGTGGCGAGGCTCAGACACAATCAACATTACACAATTCAAACGCAAGACATAGCTTTTAACACGCTACAGGACACAATATTAAAAACACGTGTACATACACAATGACGAACCGGAGAGCACTAGTGCGACCTTCAGAGGTGTCAACCACCGATAGGCGTGGAAGCGAAAAATCAACCCCACCAACGCAAAAATCCAAAACATAACGGGGCATTGTATAAACAATTAAAATGTGAGAGTAGATTCACTGATTTCACACACACTGCGCCGAGCTCTATCAATTCGAATAATGTTAGAGTAAATGATGCTAAGATTTTCCACGTCCTGCCTAAAATTAACTGTATTATCATTGAAATTTATATTGTACATCTCTAAGAACATCAGGTTACGATAATTTGGCTCAGTGTCCAGAATCTTCACATCATCAAAGTCAAAAGTATGGTCATGATCATTGGTATGGCAAGCCAGAGCACATCTAGACTTTTTTGTGTTACAGTCACTCTTGTGTAGAGTGATTCTGTTTTTTAGCCATTGGGTAGTCACACCAACATACTTGCGGTCACAGTCATTACAAGCGATACTATAAATTACGTTAGATCTAAATAGTAACGGTGTTATATCTTTAGTTTTAGTGAACATTCTAGACAGCTTCATCGGGTAATGCTGAACCAACCTAATATTGTCAGAGATGAATGGTTGAAAAACTCTTTTTAATTTATGTGTTACAAGAGGCAAAGACATTAGCTTTATGTATAAAGGTGGTTGGTCGTTCGGTGGGTCAAAAATGCTGAAGGCTGAATTATGCGTGTTAATGGAAAATAATATTTTATTGACTAATTTAAGGGGAAAACCATTGTTCACAAAAACACCTTGGAGTTTCTTGAGTGCTGAAGGCTGAAATTGCGGATCACAAATTTTTAAAACACGATTTTTCATAACACTGATGGTGTTGATCTTATGACTAAACGTGTGACTAGAATAATAATTAATGTAACGTCCCGAATAAGTGGACTTGGTGTACCAGTCGATAGCCACCGAACCGTCCTCACACCCCATCACCTTACAGTCCAAAAACGGAACAAAGTCATCGTTCTCACCTTCAAACGTGAATTGTATATGGTGATTAAAACCGTTCAGAGTCGCCAAAGTGTCCTCCACCATGCCAGACGGAACGCATGTTATAATGTCATCAACAAATTTATAAATGAAAGGGACTTCAAAGTTCAGGAGTGGTAAAACATTATCGAGCACAAAATCCATAGTCATGAGTGCCAAGATGGGACTTATGGGGGACCCCATGGGTGTCCCAAATGTTTGCAAATAACACTGGTCGTTAAAAGTAAAATAAACGTTCGAAAACAGGAAGCTCAAAGAATCAACGAACGAGTCCACAGTAAAATTACAATTTGGTTGTATAAGGTCCCAATTCTCCCTTACAATGCAGGTGACCAGATCTAGTGGTATATTAGTGAATAGACTGACTACATCAAATGACACCAGAGTATAACCAGGGGATGATGTAGTCAGTCTATTCACTAATATACCACTAGATCTGGAAATCAATATATCATTGAGTCAGACCGCGGAAGTCAACAATCTACGACTTCCGCGTATGTTGATTGTGTCTGAGCCTCGCCACCTTAACCAACTCCGAGTAAGTTTTTTTATATGGCTAATTGTGCGGTGACTTTATTGTTGTTTTGATTTTATTTATTGTAGATGTAATTTTTGCCTGAAGAAGAACCAATCCCGGTTCGAAATATAGCATATTGCATAAAGAGAGTTCGAGTGATCGAATACCCGAATAACCTCATCATTTCGTATATATATATATATATATATATATATATATATATATATATATATATAGTAATTATTTAATTAAATTAATTAGCCTTGTCAAAATTATTAAAAACTCACAACTTTTTCACTAAAATTGTTTATTATCTTGGGCATAGAGGCTTTTATAACATTAAATTTTTACACGTTCACTTAATCTTTACGATGAGACAAACATATTAAAAACTCTTTTCGTGTTATCTGACGTTTCGACGCTATTTGCGCCTTGGTCACAGACGTACTGTACGTCTGTACCAGTACGTTACCAACGGCAATTTTAGGTGATAATTATCGTACGTGGCGTTGAAAAACAATTTATTTCATAAAATATTACGCAGAGAGGTATTTTAGATTTGAGTGTACTTAATTAAGTAGTTGTTCAATTGACAGATTTACTGCAAAATTTACCTATAGCGGTAAGGGCGGAAATGTGGCTGCACATGGTGGACCTCCAGCACATTACTCGTTACATGTTAGTGCAGAAAAGAAGTCTGCAAACGCATCAACAATCTCTGATGGTACGGAATAATCGCTACTACCATCAGTCAGCTTTGCAGGTATTCTAGATGTCCCGCTCTTTAATCGAACATAGTTCCAAAATTCTCGGGAATCATCCTCGATATTATTCTGTGCACGACCAACAAACCCGTCATATGCCTGCCCGGATCCGCACACCCGAGCGCAACCGCGATAATGGTTCAAATAGTAGATCTCATTTGTGTTCTGAACTTCGATAGTAATCTTTAGTTATCAAATTACGTATAACTACTGGGGAGAACCATGATGGATACTTATTATGGCTACTAGCACATGTTAGCACATACATATCCAGTATATTATAAAGAAAATCATAAAACGATTCCACCATCTCATCGACCACATCAAGTTCCTCAAGAAAGGACCAATATACTGCCAACAACTTATCATGTAATATCAAGAAGTTTGGTTTACGAAAGTTATAGCGGCGGTTGTCAGCAGACGGAATGCTACAGGCTTAGATCGCAGAGGTAACTCGAAGGTGACGGCCAGAGCAGAATCCTCGGGCACTAACGTCTGTTCGTCCTGCTCCACGATCATAGCACATTCAAGATTGGATAGGACAAGGTCTAAATGCTTGTTATCAGCGTTACGTATGCTGTTGCATTGCTTCAGGTCAAGAAAATCACAGAATGTTTGCATAAAGCGTGTTCTTGGACCAAGGTTGTCCGTGACATGCGTGCATTAAAATCCCCGACCAGTACCACTCTGGAACACACCAAGTGGGAAGCGAGAGCATCCACGAAGCCGCCGTAATCACAAGATGGGGTGCTTGGTGGAATGTAAACCCCACATAGCATTAAAGCGGAGTATCTAAGCCGGTACTCAGCCAGGCAGAGATCAATGTTAATAAAGGAAGCGGCTATGTCAGATGTATCAACAAAAGAATAGGTATAAATATTAGCGAGCGGCTGAAGGACTCCGGTCGATGGCCGTTTCCAGGATGAATATTAGCGAGTGCAAGAATGGGTCCCCCTCTAATAGCGCCGCCCCCAGAAATCGTATCATGACGCAGTACGTTGTAATAATCATCGAAAAGTTCTTGACTGGAAAAGGAACTATTAAGTCCAGGGTCGGTTATAAGGACGAAATCAAATGAATGGTCCAATACAGATTTGTAAAAAACATGCGTTTTGGTACAAAGACCGCTTGTATTTTGGTAGTAAAGTGTAACTGTAATTTTGCGGGCGCTACTGGACGAGACAAGTTTAAATCATCGGACGTTGGCGCTGGAGAGTCAAGGTTTGCTCCTTCTGGAGTAACGGCTACAATTGTCGGTATCCGCCAAAATACTTAATTGTGATATCGTGTTCTCCGCTCTCGATTGTCCGTCCATAAACGACATCCGCATACTCCCAACCGGACAGCACGAGGGAATCTGCAAGTTTGAGTTTAAGTTTAGTAGGAAAAACAGGTTTAAACTAATAAAACATCTTTAGTCTGGCCTATACGCGTCGGCAAACACTGCCAACACGGGGTGCAAAGGTAAGGCCACAAGACGATAATGTCCTCCAAATTTCTCGCCTCATCCACGACTGCAAGATTGATTACATTGAGATGAATCCTGACTTCGGAACCTCTGACCGCAGCAATATCCTCCTCACGTCCCCCCAAACAAAGAGCAATTGATACTTGATGGGGTTCAAGGAAAGAGAGTTGGAGGCTGCTCAGACATGAATTTGATGCATGTCATTGTTGATGGCTGTCAGAGCTTGATTCATATTCTCCGTGGAGATGGGAGCGTAGATCTGAATATGTGTCGGAAGAGCTTATAATGCCTTGAGAAATATATACCGACACAGAGACAGCATGAGCCAATGGGTGAAGAAAATGTGCGACTCATTAGTGCTTTTTTATAACAGTTTCAACAGCTTATTTATTAATAAAATTTAAATATATGCAGAAACAATATAACATAAATACAACTCTTGATATATTACATATATGCATTACAAACGTCAGCTCTGACCGTATAAAACTTAAAAATATCATAAAACTTTTAGAAATTTAGCATCGTAAATTTGTAGACACATAGAATATTTTGCAGATCACTCACTAATTTTAAATGCTAAACCCGAAACCCGATTTAAATTGCCAAGAATTCCCATGGAACTTCCAAATGCCTGTTCGTGGTTCTGTTATCTTATTGACTTATTTCGCCATTATTTTTTAATTCGGTAATCTGTCGCCGGATATCCAAATTTCTTTGGCGAGGCATAATCGCCGTGTCGTTTTATGTATTGTGTCCGTAAACACTAGTAACTATATTACTATAATAATGCACGTGCGATCCGCCACTACTGGCAGCGTCGCTGTCGATCCCTTTCCCCGCTCGCTCCTAGGACCGTAGAGCGCCGCGTCAACTGTAGCAATCATGAGATGCTTCAACTCGATCTTTTGTAGGGAATATGCAAGATAAACCATGATTATGTAATAAACTTTAAACCTATGAATTAGTGGGTAGCCTATAGTCTATATTTCATTATTCCAGCTCTTCTAATAAAGGAATTGCTGGCATTGCATAATATAGCTTTTTGTGGGTCAAGCACTAATCCAATGATTTTACAAAAATGCACATTGAAAGCTAGCATTCCGCAGGTGATTTTACTTTTTAATTCGTTCAAATCTATGTATTATTTCCGGAGTAATTAATTGCTAAAGTTAAAGGAACAAAAATTACGTGGCAAAAACAGCCCCAATTCTTCTTAATTTGGAAAAATCGGGAAAACGCCAACACATACAGCTTTCTAATTTTTATGGGTTGTAGCATATTCATCAACGACAGCACCAGAATTTTTTCAAATTTTTTCGCCCCTAGGTTTCCGAGAAAATGGACGTCAAAAGAATTGACATAATATATGGCCACGATAGTACCTACTGTAATCGTGCTTGATGACACTTGCTTGATGACACTTGGTGCCATCTCGTCGTGCAAATTATCACTACAAATTGTATTTCTTCTGTATTTGCAATATAGGCTCTGTTGTGCGCTTTGTTCGTTTTCGTTTCATTAGGTGAATGCGAAATATTTGAAAATAAACGATCTCAATCAACGGTAAAAAGTGGTGATATGTTCTCCACCAATATAAGTTTTTACACTTGAGATTTTTAGAGTTTGATTTGATTGTCAATTGTGTAATTTATTTCTCATTTCCTATAGCGCTTGAAGAAGTGCCCAGTAGGACAGCAAACATGTAGCGATTGCTAAAATATAACAAAAATAAGGAATCCGACCACTTTTGATTGTATTAATATATCTGTCAAATCCTGGCTAACTAGCTTTATTTTAATGAAGGTACGACCGATCTCGATGAAATAGAATCTCATTTATTATTAATTTTATAAATAGTATGATAGTCATGTGCGTGGCCACATC
This sequence comes from Melinopterus prodromus, assembly GCA_964023965.1. Taxonomy (NCBI): domain Eukaryota; kingdom Metazoa; phylum Arthropoda; class Insecta; order Coleoptera; family Scarabaeidae; genus Melinopterus; species Melinopterus prodromus. Next base: position 38,252,913 of record OZ030392.1, on the reverse strand, counting down.
AGATTTTTTAATTTAGAAAAATCTGTGGTATCATAAAAATTGAAAATCATCAAACACACACATTAAACAGCACATAAAGCTTGCGTTTTTTATCAGCAAATTCTTTAAAAAAACATTTTAAATAATATGTACCCATTAGCCGTATCATATAATAACATATAATTAAAAAAACGAGTTCCCATATGTTTTTTAAATTTATTTACCTACTAAATATAAAATAATAAACTAAAATAATAATATGTATATTGTAAAAATCATTTATAAAATTTATATTTGCCGTATTATACGAGTTTTAGTAAAATATATCGGCGACAATAACTTAAGAATACTTAATTACTTTTAGTGTAATACTTTATTTTAACTTCTTTAATGCATGTTAACTTGTGTATACGAGTTCTTTAAGGTAAGTTATATGCATTGTTTCATCTGTGACGTTATTTATTCTCGACGATCGTAACGACGATAATGTTCATCATATCATTATTATATTTATTTAACTTTCTAATTTTTAATTTTTGTTTTGTAACACTAGTTTAAAAATCGTAAGTAAATATAGCACTTTTTGATAATTAAAAAGAAATAATTATCAAAATTAACTAAAACTAGTAAGAATTAAAACGAGCGGCCAGCAAAGCACCGAAATCGGCAACGCTCGCGATATTCGTACCAACGCGAGAGCAGTATTTACGTTTAAGTGCCGAAACAGTTTAAGGGTCGGTGCGAAACAAAAAAAAACGCGTTTTTAAGAAGTTGGTGATATAATACCTGACACTACCAACTGTTCTATCCACGGTAACTTCACCACTTTTTACCGCTGATTGTAATCGTTCGTTTTCAAATACATATTTCGCATTCACGTAGTGAAACGAAAACGAACAAAGCTCACAACAGAGCCTATCTAAACTGCAAATACAGAACCAATTTGTAGTGATAATTTGCACGATGAGATGGTACCAAGTGCCACCAAGCACGATTACAGTAGGTACATTATTTAAGTGATGCACAAGATATGTTAATGACATTATATTTTAATCTGGTTGTATATGTCGCAGGACGATGATAGAAACTGAGATTTGATTAAAAGATGACCAATTCACGGAAGATGAAAATAAAACTCTGTAGGGCAACTGCTCCAAAGAAAGTGATTTGGTCAAATCCCTTAATTGTTTTTCACCCTCTTTCTTTATGGAAATCACCCCACAGAGTTGCAATTTTAACATATTCCGTGAATTTGATCATCTACCTTAGGGATTTGATAAAATCTCCGATTCTATCATCTCCTATACCATTTGGTTTAGGAGAGCATGGATGTTAAAATCTCTATTTTATCTCTATTGTATTTGTTTTATGCGGTTATTAGATACTTAAAAATCATCAGTAAATAGAGGTAATTAAAATGACATGTTTATTAACAATCTTTCGAATTCAGATATTAATTTAATTGTCTCTAACCAACGCCTTGTACATATTGGTTTTACTTAATTTCTGTTTGCTTAATCGGTTGCCGACCCTTAAGGTAGCCCGCTTACCATCCAACCGCTGCACGATGTAGGCGGAGTCAATTTCCTTGGTGCCGTGGCAGTTAACGGAATGCTTATATGCGGACGGCATACGCAAGTTTGAGAGAATCTCCCACACTTTGAACATCACTGGTTGGTTAAACATGAGGAATAGAAGGGAATTCCATCTTGGGTGTTTATGTCACAAGATAATCGTAACGAAAACGCCACCTTACTTATCCAACAGAATCTTCTTCCGGACCGATGTGCATCACTTGAATTTAAGACACAAAAACACGGTGTCAGTGCCTGCTAACTCGACTGCGCTATTTAGGCGATCATTTTCATACAATGTTCCTAATCAGTATAATAGTTGTCCGGATGGTTCAAAGACATTATTGTTTCAAACCTTCAAAACTCAGAAGTCACATGCAAACCTCTCAAAATTCGTCTTATATGTGAGAGGGTGATCATTGTATGTTCGCTTTGTGTGCTGATTTCTTGAGAGTGTTGGTGCACGTGCGAAAGTTTTTTTTATCTGTATAGAATTATGTTTGTATTTTAATATATGTATTAAATCTGAATCATTATTTATACATGTATAATCATTTTAAGAATTTTCTCTTTTTTCTTGTACGTTTCTTGCTGGTTTAGACAGCTCGAATGCAGTAATTTTTACAGATTAGTAATTACGCCATTAATTTTTAGTTTCCTAAGTTTTCAAAGGTTGAGTTGAACAGTTTACGTTGAAAAGCGACAAACTGAACTTCGCCTTTTGCAGGGAAAATATGTACCTATGCTAGCTGTAAATGGATAATTTGTACCTTTTCCTTGCAATAAAGAGTTAATTATTATTATTATTATTATTATTATTATTATTATTATTATTATTATTAATTATTATCGTCAATATACATATGGTGGAGTCAGTGCTGACCTGTGCCAGATTGATCCGCCGTGATCAGATTGAATAAGAGTGGACCAAGAACTGATGCTTGAGGCACTATTGACCGTCGCAGGCTCCGAGATACTTAAGTCATTAAGCCTAGTACGATACGATCTGCCACGGAGATAATCCCGAACCAGCTCAGAACTACATTCGCGATTCCGTAGTACTTAAGCTTGGCAAGTATACACGCAGACAAAACGCTATCAAAAGCCTTTGACATGTCCAGCAAGAACAAAGCTGATATCGAGTGGCTGATGTGGGATGTCCAATATTAACCAGAACACGCAAAAGTGCAGTCCTTGTCCCATATGACCGCCTAAATCCCGACTGCATCGCAGGCAGAATTCTATTGGACTCAAGGTGCTGCACCAACTGCTCGTAAATGACTGATTCTGCAATATTTGAAGTCACACATAATAGACTAATTGGTTTAAAATCACCAAACTCGGGCAGACAGGGCTTTTTTGGAGATCGGCCTCACTAATGCTCTCATCCAAAGTGCCGGAAAAGCGCCTAGTTCTAGGGAATAGTTTATAATGGGGGCCGAGCACAGACAGCAACCGAGAGCTGTAACATCTTTGCTGAAATATCGTCCACACCGCAGCTCGATGGCTTGAGGCGAGGAATGTGATTACTAAACTTCCCGATTCCCGGACAAGGTCCACGCTGGAATGACTGGGTCTGATGCCATATTAGGAACACTGTTCACGAAAAAGTTACAGAAAGCACTCGCGTCGCGATGATCTAACGGGATATCGACTGAACCGGTTCACGAAACACCCCATGATTTGATATGCTACCACAATTGATGCTGATCGTTTAAACTAGTGAGTCGGGACTCAAAGTACGCACTTCGTTCGTGGGTAAGACCATGATTATAACAGTAGCGGTGATAGCATTAATACTCTCTGTGAACCAGTCGACTTTGTACGCTTGTATTTACGCCAAGCGGAGTTCTTCATATTTATTTTATCATTTTCAGCGTATCTTTGAACGAGGGTTGAGTAGGTTTGCGTCGATGTACGGCCAGTTTGAAAGGAGACTAATTAACAGATCCGTCAGACGGGTTATTTTTTGGACAATGTTCAGAAATTTGTGGAGCAAATCATAGATTCATACCAATTGTTATTGAAAGAATTTCTCCAACCAACTGAGATTGAAGAAATCTACTTTTTCGCCCAAGACTATGAGAGAATACATGCAATCACAGGGAATAAAACCGGCGTCCCTGAGAAAAGCATCCTGAGATAATGCTCGGAAGTCGCGCGCACGCTACATGAGCCCGTCGCTCCACTGGAACGGCATGTTGAACCCAACAACCGATCGCCTCATGTTCGGAGAAGTCACACAGCTGTCAACATTATGAATATTATCATCAGTCAGAATGAGATCAATCAGTGATTCAGTAGCAGGAGTGACTCGAGTCGGATCCGCTAAAACCTGAGCGAGCAAGTGGTCATATGCAAGAGATAGCAAACAATTTTTAAGCCTTGAGGGAGTTGACATGTTGATATTAAGATCTCCCAACGAAATATCGTTGTTGCGAATATCGACGAGCCTCTCTAACTGCGCTCTCGTAACTAATCAGTGAGGAAGAACCTCCGGGTGGTGGACGAAATACCTCTGCAACGCTGAAAATAATTTTTTTAATGACGATGTAGCCATAGTTGTTCAAGGTCTGGGTGTGGATCGTTGATTTCGTTGAGAAGACAACCGTACTCCGTCTCTATTTGCATCAGCGACAAGCAACCAGCCGAGTCGCTACGCTGCACTGCATTCAAATTTAATTTCAGCTCCTTCAGTTCCCTTACTTTGCTATGCAGAAGCAGTAGGAGCAGCTTCAACTCATTCAATGAATTTCCGCAAACCCGGCACTGACATCCCCGCAGGTAAATAAGTAAGACTTATTAAAAACTGGACAATCAAGGAAGTTACGATTGTCAGCCTCATTCGCACAGCAAGTGAAACTCCACTAATACTAAGATAATAAGGAAAAGGGATACCAAAACGTAGGTCACCGACTTTACGCCACGGACCCGGTCGCGGCGACTACAAGAGACAAACAAGAAATGGGGCAAATGGTAAACACGCACAGAGTGAAGCAGAGGTAGGTACGATAAAGGCAATGACTCGATATACGAAAAAGTAAACATACGCGTAATCCAAAAACCGGCCGCACAGCGATCTGAGTCGGGAAGGGAAAATAAAGGAGTTGACGCAACTTTGAGGCCCAGAAATAAGCGGTAAAACCAATAAAACGCGTAAAATCGAGCAATACAAACGACCAAACAATCGCAAGCAACCACAAACCAACTGTAAATACCTGTGCACACAAGCTGGTACAAAATCAAAATTCAAAAACACGAAACACAACAACCAAAACACGTTCACACGTCACAATTGTTAGATATAATTGTCATAAATCAAGGAAAGGAAGTAGTGGTTACTACCAAACACTAACCTGTCTTGACGTACACTTATCAAATGTCATCTACTTGGCAGTAGGGTTCACGCCAACAACGGATTGTCATATCCAGATTCAATTATAACTGAAAATGTTGAACAACATACTTTGTCAAAGTAATATTATAGTATATCTAGATTGTAGACTTCCGCGGTCTGACTCAATGATATATTGATTTCCGGGTGGAAATCAATATATCATTGATCTTCTTCTTAGGACTTGGTTTGATCACTTAGTCCTGAAGATGCCTCTTGCAACACGAAACGTCGACTGCTTTAAAGTCCTCAACGCGGTTTCCACCTGGAAATTAATATATCATAATATTATACTAATCATATTATAGTACCAAACACTAACTTATCTTGAAGCACACTACTTCAGGTTAGTACTTTAATTATCCACTACTCCGTTACCTTGATTTATGACAATTATATTTAACAAATGTCATAGGCCTTAATAGCTCAGATGGGAGAGCCCTGATTCAAATCCAGGTGGTGGCTGTAATTTTTAATTCATTTAAAGTTTACATCCCGCCTGTATGTCACCATATTATTAACCTATAATATTACTTTGACCAAGTATGTCGTTATACATTTTCAGGTTTGAGTGTACTTACGTCAATATAGGTTAGTGTTTGGTTGTAACCACTGCTTTGTTTCCTTGATAAATAACAATAATATCTAACAAATGTCGTAAGCCTCAATAGGTCAGATGGGAGAGCATTGTGCTAGGTCCCTGGTTCAAATCTAGGTTGTTTAATTCACGTTTAATTGATGCAAAATTTACATCCCGCCTGTATGTCACCATATTATTAACCAACAATATTACTTTGACAAAGTATGTCGTTATACATATTCAATTATGCAGCTTTATGTTTCCAATAATTCCTTTAGATGATACTCTTCCTAACGCGTCAGTTGCGTCTGAACCATCAGTTGCGTCAATGAGCGCTTTAGTAAGGTAGGGGTAGTGCAAAATTGGATCGTTTGCTCAAAGTTACATAACTTTCCTAAATATTTTCATAACTCCAGAATTCCTTGTAAGCTTACATTAAATGGTTTAGTGATTTGGGCAACATTGTTTATGCACTTTTGATAGTAACCTTAAAGTCCTAGCAAGCTTTTAGTTTCAGTGCTAGTTTATGATATTGGAACTCCTTCATCTGTTATATATACTGCGTGTTAGGTAAACATGCGGCAAAAATTCAACGGGTTATTCCTTGGCCTGTTCTAAGAATATTTTGTCCTATGATGATTTTTGAAAAACCCCTTTGGTTTGAAGATACAGGGCGAACGAAATTTGCGACAACCATCGATATTAGTTATAAGTACAAAAAATCTGATGAGGCCAGGCACATTACTTTATCATGCAATATATAAAATTAATTGTTTAGCTGCAAGAGATACTATTTGATCGAGATCTATTGTGTCTGCATTAAAATAACACAAATTAGTAAGGATTTGACAGATATTTTGACAACATTGACAGTAGGTATTGCCAAATAATCAGCGTTTGATAAATCCTGGCTAACTGTGGTTTCAATACAGACACGATCTCGATCAAATAGAATTTGCTCATACACCGATATCATACCAAAAAATGTCAGACATAAATTACAGAAAATTTCATCTACTTTAATTCTCATTGCTCATTTGCAAAATCATTGGAAAGTGCTTAGAGGAAACATCCAGTCCTGTGAACCCATTTGAACTAAACGCTTTTCAGGTCTAACTTTGGTCATAAAACTTCTAAATATGAACTTTCGTCCCGATACTTTTAGTAGTTTCTCCGGAATCGTCGCCACAAAAATTGGGTACACACATACACACAGACATACAGACACATACCCAGACATTTTTTGTACCTTGGGTCAGGGCACCCAAAAACACCTATTTTCGCTAAAATCTATTTTTTTCGGCATGATTACAATACTTTATCATACTGCGTATGATAAAGTAAAAATTGTTTAGACTGCGTTGTTTTTTTTTTTCGATCTAGATCGGGGGAATAGTCAGGAATTTCATTTGAATACGTCTCATTGGTGGCATTTGTTTAGATATAGTGACGTTGGTTGCTTATCGTGTCATTGTTATTGTAGCATCCAGGCTGGAGGAAGTCATTTCGAACATTTATTGTAGATTGAGCAACTTTACACGTACTTTTTGATAATAAAATGTTGTTACTGCCGCAAATTTTGTTCGCCCTGTACCATTTAAACAAAATTTTGGTTTTTCAAAAATCATCACAGGAAAAAATATTCTTAGAATTTAATACTTTTTTAAGAAATTGACACTTTAATTTGGAAATTTGTCTATTTTAAACGTTGAAAATCTGTAATAATTTTTTTGGACCTGTTCTTGCAATGAAGAAGAATAAATAATTATATCATCATGGTTACCCGAAAACATGTCTATAATACTTCGGCCAACGGATATTTGAGTGATGTCAAAAGTAACACGATCTAGTTACGATACAATTGTCGGTTTAAATGGTTTGAATCGGTTTCTGTAATTTTCCTTGTTGCACTTGGAGTTATGAAACGTAGATGTCTTGGTCATGAACCATAACTCCAACCACAAGAGAATTGGATTGGCATAGTTAAAAAAATGAACCCTGATGGCATTATTTCCTTAAACCGATAATTATTTTTATTACCCTTTACATAATGTAAAATTATAATCACTGTGAAGAGCAGTACAAATTTTCAAAATTCTCCTATTTACATCAATATTTAGTTAAATTGCGGTATTTCTTTAAGGCACAAATTGCTGATAGTGTGATGATTAAAAGCACACCATATTCGCAGTGATGAAACGTTTCTATCCAAAGCAATTGTACCATACTTAGTTTAGTTCTTCACTTTTCTAGTACCTTTTTACTTAGTTAAGGCTACGTAGCATTGCTCATAATATAGGCTCAATTTATTGTGAAATCAAATGTGCACTACCTTATTTTTACTTTATCATACGCAGTATGTAAAGTATTGTAATCGTGCCGAAAAAAAAATTGGGATTTTGGCGGAAATAGGTCTTTTTGGGTACCCTGAACATTTTTTACCAAGGTACAAAAAAATGTCTGTGTGTGTGTGTATGTGTGTGTGTGTGTGTGTGTACCCAATTCTTGTTAATTCATTTCCGGAGAAACTAGTAAAGGTATCGGCACGGAACTTCATATTTAGAAGTTTCATGACCAAACTTAGAGTTGAAAAGCTTTTGGTTCAAAATGGTCCAAAGGAACTGGGTGTTTACTCTAAGCCTTTTTCAAGGATTTTGTAAATGAGCCGCCATTTCTGTAATTTCGTCAAAAAACTTAAATTATAAATTACACTACAGGATATTTTGTATAATTTATGTCTATGAATTTTTTTGGTAAAATTAATAGTTTAGCTTTTTAGTTTATTCTAAGCCTTTTTCAAGGATTTTGGAAATGAGCCGCCATTTCTGTAATTTCGACAAAATAGTTAATTAATAAATTAAAGTAGAGGAAATTTTGAATAATTTATGTCTATAAAATTATATGGTAAAATTAATAGTTTACCTTCAAGAGCAAATTCTATTTGATCGAGATCGGTCGCATCTGCATTGATATGAAATTACATAGTAGCCAGGATTTTGACAAATATTTTTTTGTGTTATCACATTCGAAAACAGCCGATCTCATCAGAGGTTGGAGAACCACTATGGAACGTTGCCGCTGTAGTGCGGCATATTATAAAATACAAAAGTTCAAATAAAATAAGATCACAATTTGATTGTTTGTTGATAAGAAATATCAACCCGTCTTTATATCTAATTCTAAAAACGATAAATTGAGAAAATTATAAATAAAGTATAGCGATGAGTGTAGTTTTCTTTTAGTATGTTGGTAGGGATGTGTCATGAACAAATATAAATCTGTCAGAATTTGAATTACCTTTTTAAGGTGCGTTTTCATTAGTGATAATGGCAGTGGTAGCAGACGCCGTTATAGTATTTCCAATAGAAAATTGCTAGTAACTCATGTTTATGTACATGCAAACTAATATGTGCCATTATCACGATATGTAACAAATACTATAATTTCGTATTCTACCACCGCCATTAGCTACCATTACCTACCAATCGGAACGCACCTTTAAACTTGACGTTTCGTCAAAGTGGCACCAACCTAGCATTTACTGTACAGAAATCATTTATTAATTTTTTTAAATACGATTTCTTAAAAAGCAACATAATAAACGTTGATGTCGCTCCTGCCAAAAACTAGATAGCGCGACTCGCTCACATGCGACGGCCACACTCCGCCTTCAGTGACGCGCCGCATCACCGCTCGTCGCGCTATTCCGTACTTTCGGCATTTGTGACATAAATAACTATTATTCTAATGACGTAGTGTAGGTAGTATCAAATGCTGATGCTTTGACAATACCTACGATTTATCTCAATAGAATAGATTCTCATGCAGCTAAACTATTTATTTTATATATTGTATGATAAAGTCATGTGCCTGGCCACATCAGATTTTTTTGGTTTTGTCAAGAAACACAGTACATATTTTATATAGCATCGTATTCAGGCTGATTTTTCATACGGTGTTAAATTTTGAAACATTGTTGTTTTTTACTCAAAGTAGCAGTGGAGTTGGACGTTTGCAACGATAGCATTGCACAGACATGACCACCCTATTTGTGTACTTGAGTTGTGATTAAAAACATGCTACGAAACTACGGCTAAGTTAAACTACACAGTTAAAAAAAAATTATGAGTGCCATGTTTGATTATGACATTTTTGAAGAATTTTTCTTGCTTCTGTTTCACGTAATCTTCGCCACTTCTTCGGCTGGGATTGTTGTCCACATTTTTCTGTGTCAGTTTTGCAGTGTTTTGAAACCAAACCTAACATCTTTTTTAATGAATTAAAATTATGACAGTTTGTTTTCGCTTTTCTTACGGTTAAGTCTTGGCTGTCCATTTTTTACGTAAAAATTACGTGAAAACAATAATTCTTCAAAAAAATATCGCAAAATCAAGTGAGAGTAACATAATAAATTCACATGGTTCAGGCTGATGTTAGAAACCCTCTTCATTTAAAAATTCCATGCGAAATAAAAATGAAAGGACTTAGTTTGAAGTTATGTGACATACTCAACAAAAGTTAATTACAGCTCTGTTTCAATCTGAAAAAACAAATAAAAATAGGTATGTTCGTCTAAAATTTGCAACAACATGTGCATACATCATAAATGAAACTGAAGAAAAACAATCTAGAATTTTAAATTGAAACATGGCGCCCAATCGAAAACCAAAAATTGATATATATATAATAATATAGGTATAGATAATCTGTTACAAACGTTTTTTACGCTCTACTTCTACACTGCTTCTACATTGTTTTTTTAGTAAAAACCATAAAAAAGTCGATGTTACCCTGTATACGATACTGTGAAATCTCTATTGTTCTTTTTGACCAAAACAGGCAAACAGGTAAAAAAATTTGAACTGATATTATTGATTATCAATTTTGGTAATTATTTACGTATTATTGTAGTACACAAAAATTCAAAATTCTTTCTAAAATGTTTATATTTGTTCTTCAATAAGTTTATAATTATTTGTGCTGACAAAAAGAATTAAGAACCTAAAGAAAAATTAAGGACACATTAAAAATATATATTAAATATTATGTATTTACAATATAAAAATAAATAGCTATATCTTACACATATAAAGATCACATCTTCAAACCTAAAATACATTACAAACCTATATGTACACACAGAATAAACAAATTTGTTAAAAAATGTACGGTACCAAACCGTTCCTCGTACTTAGGAGTCTGGCAAAATTGACTTCTTAGATGTTACTTCTGCTTCGATTCCCAGGTCCTTATTCCTATATTCTCCGTATCCGCTGTAAGCCAACTCCTGTCCACGGTGGCTATCACCAAACGTGATTCCCCTGTTATCGTCATAGTAATTTTCAGAATAATCATTACCAACAAATGATGGATTTTCCTTATAGTGTGGACGGTAACCTACTCCAGCCGGTGAATACGGAGCATGGTGGTGACTATTTTGAGCAAACGGCGAAGATAAGTTTGGTTTACAAAATTTGAAGAATCCAATTAGACCAGGTATAACGATAGCGATGAATCCAAGCAATTTCTTGAACGAAGCCAGTCCAAGAATCAGTGGCAAGAATAATAGGAGCTTCAACTTGAAAAGCTTCAAGATTATCAGCATTGGTATGAACAGTTTCTTCAATTGTTTACGATCTAAAAAGGAACATTTAAAATTAGTAATAAATATAACCTAGTAGACTTGTAGTAAAACCATTTACCGCAGCTTTAGATAGTAATTTTTTTATAAGACCAGGATTTTAAGCTCACAAGCTTTTTAAGGGTATCATTACTTATCGGTTGAATAGAGTTCAATACTTACTAAATAACGAGTCCTTCTTATCCTCAATGATATCAATTTCATCAGCAATTTCATCCACAAATCTGGGGGAATATCTACCTCTCTCTGTTACCTCATTGGTGAAGTCGACTTCAATGGCCGCTGATTTCATAAATCGTTCAACCTAAAAATAATACATTAATTCATTAATAAGTTTTAGACATTTATACTTGTTATCACAACAGTATCACTGTGATATAATGTGGATATTATCGTGTAAAGAAAAGACAAACATCTAGTAGCTTAAATAAGTACGTAGGCTTTCACGGCCAGAATTATAATGTCATTTATAGTATTAATTGAAACAATTAGAAATACTATTCGTCCAGCATAAATTGCTTTCAGCAAATTCGTATTTGCTGACCGTGTGGCTCACTTCTTCAGAGCTAACGGAATACCTGTATCAGATAGACTGAATTAAGCTGAATATATCGTGTATATTTGTGATTTAATATAGCGACTTCTGCATATTGTAAGCTAGTTATACACACTTAAGCTGTCCAATTTCACAAATATAACTATGCTACTAGATAATAAATTGCTTCCTGGTTATACCGTGTGTGAAAATTCAGATGTGCTGACGTTTCGCGAACCATGTTGCCCATACTTTAGAGCTAAATGTATTCAGTTAGCTCTGAAGAAGCACTGCAATTGGACAGCTATATACAACTACATATACACCTTAGTATAAAACAATATGCAGAAGTCGCTTAATTAAACGACAATCATACACGATATGTTCGCAATTATTCAGTCATATCTAATGACGATTATGTTCACTCTATTAATATGTACCGTAAACGCGTTTCAATTCCAAATCTATGCCATATGCGCGTAATAGTTTAATGTACACAGTTTTTGTTATGGTAAGTCACGATAAATTTTATAAATCATAGATGCCAGAAATCTTGAGATGCCAGGCAGAATTTACCTAATATTCAGACGTGCACTCTATTGTAAATTTGATTATAAAGATTATAATTTATAAAGAATTTCAATTAAGAAGAATTTCATATAATGCTATATGGTCCCCTAAAACTATATAATATACGAAATGAATGCACATCTGCCATTGCGGGTATTTTACACAAATATGAATGTTTTCCATAAACATTATTTTATTGTCGATTACGATCATAGTCTTTTACAATTGGGATTTCATATTTTCCATTTAGTATCCGTTTGTGGGAACAGTAAAAACTGTCTGGAAAATTGTTCTATTCATGACTGATATTTAACATACGTACGTACGTACGACTAAAATTTGCCAGAATTTAGGTAGACATATAGTTTTTGTTGAATCATTGTATCAATTACTCTGACGTAATTTACAAAACTCAAAAAAATATTGGGCGAATATGAATGAAGAATTACCATTGTTTTGTAGTCTATAGTGACTGTAGACGGTCATAAATACTGCTTATTACAATGAGACATAGTCCTTTTTAAACAGTAGCAGCATTGAATTAAAACACCGTGGTCGTTTCCTTTTGTTTCTTAAAAATATATTATTTAATCCGTTTGATAACGTTCAACTCCATTACCTATAAGTAACAACTCCGTACAGGAAAATTTCTAACGTGCGGTGATAAAATCTTCTCATTACTGAAATATATCATCTTTGACGTAGTAGCAAGCTCACTCTCTTAAGCTATATTTTCTCCTTGGAGAATAAACACAAACTAAACAAAATGTGAGGCGCTGGAATTACACGCCGTCTGTTTTAACTACAAGCTCATATCGCCCAACCCAACGATCCAACGCATTCGCATTTTAATAGCTCAGTTCGCAGTAACAAAAATAACAGTTTGAAAACCGTTGGTTCATCATAACCAACGGTCGGTTATGAAACAGTACATTTTGTTACCTAGAACTGACCTAATATTTGTGTCTACTGATCATATACCGGGTGACCCACGGCATAGGTACCCCCGTTTATTTTTTGTTTATATAGCTGGACGAATAAAATTTGGGCATGTGTTAATAGACCCTGATTAAACGAGGAAAAACATTTTTCAATTTCTTGATATTTTGCTGATAATCGTAGCGTGAAAATGACGTTTACGGGTACTTCCTTCGAGTAGCTTATTGACTGACTTTGATTTCTACGCTGACTTAGATCACTAGGTCAATATTTTTTCGATATCCTTGCTCTAACAACATTTGTACGCTAAGAATTTCAATAAAATATCAAGTATTTGGTAACATTGTAATCGGAAAGATGTTTTCTATCGAATAATCAGGGTGTGACCACTAGGTACCCGTGAAAAAATGAGTTACTGGCCAAAAACCAATTAAATCACGCTAGAGGGCGCCAGTAATGCAATGTCGGCCAAAATCGATTTAGTTAGTGTTTATTTGACAATATTCGGCTATTTTCACAAACTCCTAGGCACCTAGATTAATACACAAAAAAGTTATTTTTGCGTTGCCTTGGTGAAACAAAATTGCCGATCGATATGTTTTTGTGTTCAGTATGTCATTCGGATTGAATATATCACACAAAGAATATAGGGTGCCATTTAAAATTTCAATCATGACGTCATTTCCGGAAAAGCCGGAAGTGATATTAACCTCAAGAGTATCCAAAGGAATGGAATTTTTTTTGTCTATTACCACTTTCCCAAATTTCATTCGTCCATTTTTATACACTACAAAAATAAACGGGAGTACCTATGGCGTGGGTCACCTAGTATAGTCGACTCACTATTAATAGAGCGCCGAAAGAGATATACTATATCGTTAATCTCTATATATCTGAGCGAGACATACTATATTCTTAGCGCTCACTAATAGTGAGTCGACCATATATATTCCAGTTATTATTATTACCTATATGTAATGTCAAATTTTGTACGCACATACTACATATACAGCGGACTTTTGGACATTTTATGTAAACTTTTTGAAGACGCTATTTATGACCTATCTAACCAGACTTACTATTCTACAGTACAATCGTACCTGCCATGCAACTTTGGAGCCCGGATTCATATTCACTATAGACAAATCTAACGCATACACATCATCTAAAAAGTTGCTACTAGTTTACTTCAAAAATAAAATAACCCGGAGTAAAGTTGCATTTGCGCGCGAGAAACGACAAGCAACTTAGTCAAAACTAGGATTTAGGCCCATTAACAATTTGATGAAACGGAAACCTAAACGGGCAAGATCCTCGCACTTGTCAATTTTTTACTTTATCATACGCAGTATATTCAGGTATCACAATAGTGCTCAAAAAAACTGAGATTTTAGCGGAAGTAGGTCTTTATGAGTCCACTGAACATTAAACAAAAAAATTTCTGTGTGTGTGTGTGTATGTCTGTGTGGCGACGATTCCGGAGAAACTACTAAAGGTACCGAGACGAAATTTCATATTTAGAAGTTTTATGAGCAAACTTAGAGCTTAATAGTTTAGCTGCAAGAGCAAATTCTATTTGATCGAGACCGGTCGCATCTGCATTGATATGAACCTATACATAGTAACCAGGATTTGTCAAATATTTTTTTGCGCTGTCACACTCGAAAACAGCTGATTTCATCATAGGTTGGAGAACCGCTATGGAACGTTGCCGCTCTGGTGCGGCAAAGTACAAAATTCAAATTTGAAATAAAATAAGATCGCCAATTTGATTGTTTGTTGATAAGAAATATCAACCCGTTGTTAAATTTTAAAAAATTTTAAAAACGATAAATTGAGAAAATTGTAAATAAAGAATAGCGAAGAGTGTAGTTTTATCTTAGTATGTTGGTACGGATGTGACATCTACAGTGTCATGAACAAAATAAAAACCTGTCAGAATTTCAATTAGCTTTTTAGACTTGGCGTTGCGTAGAAGTGGTATCAACCTACCATTTCCTATACAGAAATATAACCATTTTTTAATTAGTTTTTTTTTTTAATACTTATTTCTCAAAAAGCAACACAAAAAACGTTGATGTCACTCGTGCCGAAAACTACATAGTGCGACTCGCTCATATGCGACGGCAACAGTATATCCTTCCTATCCTTCTATTCAGTATAGCCTTCCGTGACGCGCCGCATCACGCTCGTCGCGCTATTCCGTACCTTCGACACTTGTGACATAAATAACTATTATTGTAATTACAGTAGGTAGTGTCAAATGCTGATGCTTTAACAATACCTACTTTCAATAGTATCAAAATATCTGTCAAATCCTGGCTAACTAGTTTAATTTTAATGCAGACACGATTTATCTCAATCAAATAGATTCTCATGCAGCTAAACAATTAATTTAATATATATTGTATGATAAAGTCATGTGCCTGGCTACAGCAGTTTTTTTGTAGTTGATGGAAACATCGCTAGAAATCAATTGGCATTGTAGAAAAAGTTTCCATCTAGGCCCAATAAATGGGTTGCATATTACCCCCTAGAAAAGTGTACATCAACACAATATGTGACCTGGAATTGTCCTAGTGACAAAAACATGATTTTGACGAAATCATAATGGCTACCTGACTGCGTGAAAATTTCGATGTCGTTTCTTTTAGTCAGTGATCCGCAAGTACAATATGTTGTCCATATACCGGGTGACCCATGCCATACGTACGCCAGTTTATTTTTTATTTATGAAGATGGACGAATGAAATTTGGAGGAGAGCTGATTGTCAAAAATGCCATGTTTTGGAATACTATCGAGATCAGAATAACTTCCGCTTTTTACGGAAATGACGTCGTCATTGAAATTTTAAATGGTACCCTATCTTATTTGTGTTATATTTTCAATCAGGATAGTGTAGGATTATGTAGATTTGTAATCGGATGAACACAAAAACATATCGTCAATTTTAATCACCAAGGCAACAAAAAATCATTTTTTACTTCATCATACCTATTAGTACCTATTATAAAGTATTGTAACCGTGCCAAAAAAAAATTGAGGTTTTAGCGGAAATATGTCCTTTTACGTCCTCTGAACAATTTTGACCAAGGTACAAAAAAATGTCTGTATGTGTGTATGTGTGTATGTGTGTGTTCTGAGTACTCGTTTTTTGTGGCAACGACTCCGGAGAAACTACTAACGCTATCGGGACGAAATGTCATATTTAGCACTTCCATGACTAAACTGAGAACTGAAAGAAGTTTTGTTCAAAAGGGCACAAAGGAACTGGAGGTTTACTCTTAAAATTTTACAAAGATTTTGCAAATGAGTTGCCATTTCTGTCATTTCGTCAAAATAGTTAAATAATAAATTAAAGTAGGGAAATTAAAATTTGTATAATTTGGTCTGTGACATTTTTTGGAAAAATTAAGCTACAAAGGCAAACTTCAACTTTGAAAGTTCGCATAGCAGTTGGCTCTATTGGTCGCTCAGCGCTCTGGACATTATGTATATACAATAAATTGTTAAGTGAAGCGTTAGCAGTTTTTATTCCAACTAACGCAAGCCCGTCTACACACATTAAACATTCTATTTGATCGAGATGGCTCGTACTTGCTTTACAACTACTTTGCCAGGATTTGATAGATATTTTGATTATACTGACAGTATTGCCAGTATTGACACTGCTGTATAGTATGATAAAGTCATGCCTGGCCACATCAGATTTTTTGTTTATTAATCTGGACGATTATGATTGGTGAACATATCTAACATTGACATATAAACACTAAAACTTTTAAACAATAAAATACTTTCGTGATTTAGTTGGTTTTTGACAATTGAGTCACTTTCTTCACGTGTCATCCATGGGTACTCACTGAACATTCGCCAGAAAATAATTTTCCGATAACACTGATACCAAGTATTTGATAGTGTTCTGAAAATCGGGAAGTCATTATGAACAGAGAAACATATCAATCAACATTTCATATACAAGGCAACGAACATTATGTTTATAAATATAGGCTATAAATTGGTTAAATACCAAATCGTCAAATACATGTATTCAACAAATAACGCTAAAGTATAAAGCCAAATTACTTATTTAACAAATTTATTTATTTATTTATTTATACATGGTGTTAGTAAATAAGTTGTACAAACTTCAGGGGGTGATTCTGCATGACAAAATAATGACAGTTTGCTATATAAACGTATGTCCGTAAATGCTTCGTTTTCTGAGATACGGTGTGTTAAAGTTTTTATTAAAAGCTGACTATTTATTTATTGCTGTGAAACCGGTCGAGATATGCAAATGAAATTTAGTGGGTTTTAAGAGGTACTCATTGCGCATTTTTTGACATGCACTAAGAATTTTATGTTCATCATTGGAGCGCATACGGGTAATGATATCATTATATATATAATATATAATTATATAATCATTAAAGAAAAAAAAATGGGGCGCCGCTGGGATAATTTAAATTAAAAATCATTCTGGAATTCCTCCTTCAATTTATGACAAATAAATCTCTCTCTGCCTTTTTTATAGGGGGCAAATTTTTATGCAAAAACATAAAACATCTTAATGATCTCAATTTTTTTAAAGAACTGTTTAATACAATAACATTAAACTAAAACAATAACAAAAAATAACACTAATAAAACAGGCGCAAAACTATAAAAACTGCTGAAAATGACCTCCCTCAGACGTGACACGACACTTCAATCGTCAGTTTTTAAGAAAAACTTTAAAACCCCGTATCTCACAAAACGAAGCATTTGCGGACATACGTTTATATAGCAAACTGTCATTATTTTGTCATGCAGAATCACCCCCTGAAGTTTGTACAACTTATTTACTAACACCCTGTATACCTCTTGCCTAATAGATAGCGGCCGATGACGCTGGTTTGTGGAGTGACACTGGGGTGCATAGCAAGACTGGAAGATTTAGTAGCAGAGTTTCCAGGGTATTAATTATACTGAAATATATAGAGTAAAGCAAAATACTGGCAAAGTAAATGATATCTAAGGATTATTTTAATTATTTCATGTTTATAATCCCCGGCCAGCAGCACATGAGTGTTTTAATAAATATTCAATACCCCCCGGAATACCATAAGTGCCAAAGAAGTTAGGTAGGTACAAAATTGTTATTAAAAATATGTAAAGTGCATAGGTATGTGAGATATTACTAGGATGGATACCTTTCTCATGACGAATTTAAGTAGCTGGTCCCATTCCGGTTCATCTGCTCGTGGTGCTTGCGAATACTCAAATGGTTCTTGAACGAGTTGTCGAAGTTGTGTCTCTGGCATCCTCACAATCCTCGCAGTTTCAGTAACTTGATATAACGGCTAAAATAAGAAGGGATAGATTTAATTTTATAAAAACAACTTTAGGATGCCGGCGTTTTCTAAATGAAAACACGCCTGCATAAAATCATACCTTATCAAAAAATTCGTCCAGAGACGCCAAAGCTCTCGACTTGAAGCATTCGGCGAGGTCTCCATTCAAGCAGGCGTCGTTTATTTTAGCCAAATAGGGATCAGTGTCGGGCCCTGTCCCCAGACCAATCCAATCGAGAAGTCCTTTACCTGCACCAGAAATATATATCGTGTAATATTACGGCCAAATTCCGATCTCGTAGCATGTATAAAGCTCCCTTGGCTTTTCCCCTAACATTCTTTATGGTTGACATAAAAGATAAGAGAATGAAATAGCTGAGGCTTTCGTATACATTTATAGCATTATATCGTGCTTAGTAATATTTACTTTTGATGCTAAAACAAGTTTCTGTTAGCACTTAAACACAAATACAGAGATTATTGAAGTTTTGAAATTAATCTGCGATTTGTTTCGGAAACATTTTATCTTAAAATGAAGACTAAAATAATTAGTATTCACAAAAGCGAACATTACAATAATAATCTTTAACGACCGATTCCTATTGTTTATAACATTATTCATAGAAATATAGGACCAGGCGCTTTTCATCAATTTCCATTATTTTGCTATTTACGATAACTACAGCCATCAATATCTCGTTGAACGACTACAGCATCGAAAACGTATTGACTAAATGGTTGTCATAAATATCTACATGTGATTAGTCGAAATTGACATTTGTTGTGTTAAAACAGTGCTGGATGTAAAGTTAAAGGTCCGTATGTCAATTTAACAGCCAGTTATAGTCACAAACAGTACTGCATTGTAAGCGCTTTATGCAATTTTGGCGGTGTTCCAATTTTACGGAGGGTGGGAAAGAGTCATTATTATGCTAACAGTATAGAGCATGTTTTGGGGCAAATCGTGCCAGAGCTAAATTCTCTATTGTGGCTGCAAGCTGTAGAGTATATATTTTTGGGAGATACTACATAACTGTTATGGCATTGATTGAGGAAACGAAACTCCGTTGCGAACTATTAAAATAGTTATTATAACTAAATTAATAAATGAGCATTATTTCCTCTTCAAAAAACAACACAGGAAGGTCAAAAAAACAACATTCAATGAAAGATACAAAATTACACAAATCAAACATACATACTGTAAGTGAAAACATACTCCTCGATGGAATAAAAGGCACCTTCGACTAATAACTTTCTGACAGCTACCTTAAAAAGTTTAACTGGGAGCAGCTTTATATCGTCTCTAAGTATATTAAAAAATGTTGTGCCCTCGTAACCTGTTACTAATCGATGATACGGTATTGTCAGATGATCTCTAAACCTCGTGTCATACGCATGGACTTGTTGTCGTTGAAATTCTTTTATATTTTCCTTAATGTATACCAAACATTTATACAAATATAAATAAAGAACAGTAAGAATTCCTTGTTAAACGAACACTGGCTTGCAGCTGTCTGTAGAAGGTATCTTGAGAAGTGCGCGAATAACTCTCTTTTGCGAGAGGGGAAATTTGGGGAAGTTCAAAAATGGTACCTAGAGCATTTTAGGTTTCATCCCTTCACCCCCGCTTTGAAATTTCAAATGGCACCCCTTACCTTGTGATACATCATTTGAAAGGGCATAAAATGCTCTACTCAACCATGATAAAAAGAAATAAATCGATCGATTGGTTCTTAAGATAGACTAGAATAGTGGCCACCGTTATTTACGTTCGTGAAGAGTGCGAAAACAGAATGTATTTGTATCTAGCAACTAATGGTGGCCATTTCGAACATTACATAAAATAATTTCTTATTTCTTATTTTATTATTTATTTTAATTTTTTATTTCTTATGATTGTAATTTAATTCAACAGTGTATCCAATCCGCAATGTTTCACTAATAATAATTGATTTCATACCTTCTATCTTCTGTGTAGTCTATGTTAACAACCAAACGATCGATTTAATTTTTTTATCATGGATGAGTGGACAATTTTATGCCCTTTCAAATGATATATAAGAAGGTAGGGGTGCCATTTGAAATTTCGAAGTGGGGTGGCTGGGGGGTGAAGGGATGAAACCTACAATTCTCTATGTACCATTTTACTTCCCGCTCGGTATCGACGTAAATCGACGTGTTTCCACTCAAAGCAATAATCGCATCAGGTCAAGGGTTGAGTTATTTTATACCTTTGATCTTCTGTGTAGTCTACCTTAAGAACCAATCGATCGATTTAATATTTTTATCATGGTTGACTAGAGAATTTTGTGCCCTTTCAAATGATGTGTCACAAGGTAGGGGGTGCCATTTGCAATTTCAAAGTGGTTGGCTGGGGGGTGAATGGATGAAGCCTAAAATTCTCTAGGTACCATTTTTGAACTTCCCCCTCAAAATCTTAATCGACGTATTTCTACTCAAAGCAATAATCGCATCAGGTCAAGAGTTATTAAGGGTGGATACTTTTGAAATGAACACACTGTATGTACCAGCCTTAATAGTAACACCTTAATAGTGTTTTATTTCCTTAACAAACGCTGTCACACCACGGACAAATTATGTATACTTTTATACTAATATTCAATAACTGTTGTGGTGGCAACATTGATGTGATGGCAGGTCTGCCTTTATAATTCATAAAACACAAATTATAAATTATAGAAGAGATTATGTTACTAGTTACGGAGTCCCATAATAGATGATAATTATTATTCAAGTGTTAAATGTGAATGTCTATTTCTAAATTGAAGATACAAACAGAATAATAAACCAATGACTTTTAACACGAACATCCTACAAAATTTATCTGAAAAGCATATATAACATATCAAACTTAGAAAGTGATAAAAAGAGATAAGTGACATTTGTTCACTCGCGACAACTCGCACTAAGGGTTCAAATTTCCTCAGTTTGACAAAAGTTGTGAGTGTGTGAAGACTGCTTCCTTTTTATCCACTAGGTGTCACAAAAAAAATTACGTTTGTCACATGGATGCCATTGGTCAGCAATTCATTTAAGCTTGTGTTAATTGAGTTATGAATTTTAAACATCTAAATAGTTATTCTGTCAGCAAACTTTATTATATAGAGAAACCCAATAATTAACAAATAGGAGTGACTGTGTAACCAAACACTAAAAATGTTGGTATATGTCATCATAATAATTATACGAGAACAGAATTGAAAAACTGACTAAAAAAGAAACATTGTTGTAATAACATATTTGATGTACAATTTAAAAATCATTCTCTGTAAGTGAAATGTGGTCTTCTAACCAGAACGAGTACACGCCGGTACCGGAAAGATTAGTACGACTTCATGATAATAACATTCAGTTATTAAGTTACACCTTAATTTGTTATACATTAGCTACAAAAGGAAAATAAGCAAGCGGGTTGCAAATAGTTGACAGTTCGTAATTAATACAGATTAAATTATCCCGCCATGCCTAATAGATAGATTTTAATAGATAAACAACAAGTAATCTTACCTTGTCTGACATCGTCTGTGTTGTCGAAGCCATTAAGTTGACCTCGCGACTGTAGCGCCACAACAGAAATGGACGCAACTAAGAACATCCATTTAGCGAGTTGAAACATTGTGGTTCGATCTTGCCGTCAGATGATAATAATAGAAACTGTTTTTCCTTGCCGTGTTCTGAATACCTCGAGAATCTCGAGTGTATACGTGAGTCCCAGGTAGAGCTGGGTCAGTTAACTGTTCACCACGTCGACCGTTGAAGAATATAAAGGACGAATGTCTGTTTTAAAATCGAAATTAAAACGTTGTAGTTGTAGCTCGATTTCAAAGTGATGGCGAATTTTGCCTCCACTGTTATTATATACATATGTATAGAGGGGTTAAATCTGTGGATAAACCCATGTTGGGTAACTGCGGGTTTTTTAATGGTACGGTGCAACGGCCAGAGAAAGTGAATCTGTCGTAATATGGTTGGGAGCCTAAGAAAGTACTCCTTCAAGTTCATTGTCTTGCCAACCTTTTCTATGTCGGTGATGATTATGTTTCTTTCAGAGGTCATGCCAGATTTTGATGCAGTGAGAATAACGGAGAAAGTATCCAAATTTAAATACAATGAATTGTGATTTGATTGATCGATTGACACTATTAATATACATATTTAGAAAACCAAACTAGTATCTCAAATAAAAAAAATTAATTAATGCTGTTTATTAATATTATATACTTTGATCTCGTCCCGTTATTGTCTCGTCATATTCACTGATTCTGTATCGCAGAGACGATTTAGTATGCTTTCTGATACAATTTCCAGTAAGTACTAAGTACTATACGATTCCACCATGGCTAACTAATAATTCGGTTGGCATCAGAAAGTTAGCACATACCCCATGCTATTATGCATTTAAATCATGCATATTAACATATTAATACATAAATAATGTATATATATTTTAAAATACCGTAGGATGTCAAAGTGTAGAAGATTTGTAGCTATTCCTAGAAAAATGCCGTAAAACGGGACTACTCCAAATTAACCATTCTATTCTTCTTGAAATTCTGCTTTCTAATACCTAAAAGTTTAGCAGAGCAATTTTGGTTTTTTAATAAACCATGTGGGAAGCCGACAGAATATGGTTTTAAAGATGCTTTATTTAAGTAGTTTAAACGTTTTTTTACTTTATCATACGCAGTATGTAAAGTATTGTAATCGTGCCCAAAAAAAAAAATTGGGATTTTAGCGGAAATAGGTCTTTATGGGTCCCCTGAACATTTTTGACCAAGGTACAAAAAATGTCTGTGTGTGTGTGTGTGTGTATGTGTGTGTGTGTGTGTGTGTGTGTGTGTGTGTGTGTGTGTACCCAATTTTTGTTAATTCTTTTCCGGAGAAACTACTAAAGGTATCGGCACGGAACTTCATATTTAGAAGTTTCATGACCAAACTTAGAGTTGAAAAGCTTTTGGTTCAAAAGGGTCCAAAGGAACTGGGTGTTTACTGTAAGCCTTTTTCAAGGATTTTAGAAATCAGCCGCCATTTCTGTAATTTCGTCAAAATAGTTAAATAATAAATCAAAGCAGAGGAAATTTTGAATAATTTATGCCTATGACATTTTTTGGTAAAATTAATAGTTTAGCTTTTTAGTTTATTCTAAGCCTTTTTCAAGGATTTTGGAAATGAGCCGCCATTTCTGTAATTTCGACAAAATAGTTAATTAATAAATTAAAGTAGAGGAAATTTTGAATAATTTATGCCTATAACATTTCTTTGGTAAAATTAATAGCTTACCTTCAAGAGCAAATTCTATTTGATCGAGATCGGTCGCATCTGCATTGATATGAAATTACATAGTAGCCAGGATTTTGACAAATATTTTTTTGTGTTGTCACATTCGAAAACAGCTGATCTCATCAGAGGTTGGAGAACCACTATGGAACGTGCCGCTGTAGTGCGCAAAATTATAAAATACAAATTTCAAATAAAATAACATCACCAATTTGATTGTTTGTTGATAAGAAATATCAACCCGTCTTTATATGTAATTCTAAAAATGATACATTGAGAAAATTATAAATAAAGTATAGCGATGAGTGTAGTTTTATTTTAGTATGTTGGTAGGGATGTGTCATGAACAAATATAAATCTGTCAGAATTTGAATTACCTTTTTAAGGTGCGTTTTCATTAGTGATAATGGCAGTGGTAGCAGACGCCGTTATAGTATTTCCAATAGAAAATTGCTAGTGACTCATGTTTATGTACATGCAAACTAATATGTGTCATTATCACGATATGTAAGAAATACTATAATTTCGTATTCTACCACCGCCATTAGCTACCATTACCTACCAATCGGAACGCACCTTACGTCAAAGTGGTACCAACCTAGCATTCACTATACAGAAATCATTTATATATTTTTTTAATACGTATTTCTTAAAAAGCAACACCATAAACGTTGATGTCGCTCCTGCCGAAAACTAGATAGCGCGACTCGCTCATATGCGACGGCGACACTCCGCCTTCGGTGACGCGCCGTATCACCGCTCGTCGCGCTATTCCGTACTTTCGGCATTTGTGACATAAATAACTATTATTCTAATGACGTAGTGTAGGTAGTGTCAAATGCGATTTATCTCTATAGAATAGATTCTCATGTAGCTAAACTATTAATTTTATATTTTGTATGATAAAGTCATGTGCCTGGCCACATCAGATTTTTTTACTTTATCATACGCAGTATGTAAAGTATTATAATAGTGCCGAAATTTTTTTTTTATTTTAGCGGAAATAGGTCTTTATGGGTCCCGTGAACATTTTTGACCAAGGTACAAAAAAATGTCTGTGTGTGTGTGTGTGTGTACCCAATTTTTGTTAATTCATTTCCGGAGAAACTAATAAAAGTATCGGCACGGAACTTCATATTTAGAAGTTTCATGACCAAACTTAGAGTTAAAAAGCTTTTGGTTCAAAAGGGTCCAAAGGAATTGGGTGTTTACGCTAAGCCTTTTTCAAGAATTTTGCAAATGAGCCGCCAATTCTGTAATTTCGACAAAATAGTTAATTAATAAATTAAAGTAGAGGAAATTTTGAATAATTTATGCCTATAACATTTTTTTGGTAAAATTAATAGTTTAGCTGCAAGAGCAAATTCTATTTGATCGAGATCGATCGCATCTGCATTGATATGAAACTACATACTAGCCAGGATTTTGACAATTATTTTTTTTGTGCTGTCACATTCGTAAACTGATTTCATCAGAGGTTGGAGAACCGCTATGGAACGTTGCCGCTCTAGTGCGGCAAATTACAAAATACAAATTTCAAATAAAATAAGATCACCAATTTGATTGTTTGTTGATAAGAAATATCAACCCGTCTTTATATCTAATTCTAAAAACGATAAATTGAGAAAATTGTAAATAAAGTATAGCGATGACTGTAGTTTTATTTTAGTATGTTCGTACGGATGTGACATCTACAGTGTCATGAACAAATATAAATCTGTCAGATTTTGAATTAGCTTTTTAAACTTGACGTTTCGTCATAGTGGTACCAACCTTTTCATTATTATTTTTTTTAAATACATGTTTCTCAAAAAGCAACACAGAAAACGTTGATGTCTCTCCTGCCAAAAACTAGATAGCGCGACTCGCTCACGTGCGACGACGACGCTTCGCCTTCGGTGACGCGCCGCATCACCGTTCGTCGCGCTATTCCGTACTTTCCGCACTTGTGACATAAATAACTATTATTCTAATGACGTAGTGTCCAATGCTGATGCTCTGACAATACCTACGATTTATCTCAATAAAATAGATTCTCATGCAGCTAAACTATTAATTTTATATATTGTATGATAAAGTCATGTGCCTGGCCACATCAGATTTTTTTAGTATTCTATGGGTACATGAGGAATCATTATAAAATTTTTGCTATGATGAGGCGATATTTTGCCTTATATCATAGGTTTGCTCAGGAATTCTGCAATAAAGAACGATTTATACAAAGAATATAAGAAGTTTATAAATACTAACTAAATAAACTGCAAACGCCAAAACACATGAAACTTCTGACTAATGTCAACCAAATACTTCATAACAACGTAAAAAATCTGATGTGGCCAGGCACATGACTTTATCATACAATATATAAAATAAATAGTTTAGCTGCATGAGAATCTATTCTATTGAGATAAATCGTAGGTATTGTCAAAGCATCAGCATTTGACACTACCTACACTACGTCATTAGAATAATAGTTATTTATGTCACAAATGCCGAAAGTACGGAATAGCGCGACGAGCGGTGATGCGGCGCGTCACTGAAGGCGGAGTGTGGCCGTCACATGTGAGCGAGTCGCGCTATCTAGTTTTTGGCAGGAGCGACATCAACGTTTATTATGTTGCTTTTTAAGAAATCGTATTTAAAAAAATTAATAAATGATTTCTGTATAGTAAATGCTAGGTTGGTACCACTTTGACGAAACGTCAAGTTTAAAGGTGCGTTCCGATTGGTAGGTAATGGTAGCTAATGGCGGTGGTAGAATACGAAATTATAGTATTTCTTACATATCGTGATAATGACACATATTATTTATATTTTGCATGTACACTCGTGGAATAAAGTATGTTCTGATCCGTATTTCAGCAGTGTGTCGATGTTACATCCATGTACGCTGCATACTCGTATATCGAAAATTTATTATTTGAGAAACCTTGTTCGAATGCTTTGAATTGGTTTATAATGATTTATACATTTCTATAATTTATTAGCCTAATGTGTAATAAATTAATGTAATTCCTACATTGCAATGTAATTGTGTTTTTATTAAATATAATTTATTATATAACATAAAATGAAAATTTCATTTCAGGATATTGCATAAAACTCAAACTATACAAACGTATTGCATCTAATAGCTTTTTTCGTTAATAAATACAAAAATCAATTTCTTGTGGTGAATATTTTTACTGAAGGTTATTTCAGAACTTTTATGTATTAGCATTTATTCACAATATAGAAATAAATTAATAAAATTAAATTGCTTTAAATTTGTATTTATGGTAATTTGTAACTTGTGATTTACTGGTATTTTCGAGATATTTAGCTTCAACGATATTTTGCAGTTTAACTTAATAACCAGAAAGGATGTATTTTGTATAGCATGAATGTATCATTACAATCTTTTTATATTATTATTTTGTATTAAACTTTACAGCAATATTTTTCAAATATCTGATAACTGAACATAATGACAATTATGTATATCACTAATTTACAAAAATTGATAATTGCTTGTAGAAGCAAGCTCTAAATTTTCGACGAATTTTGATGGAATGTAAATATGAAATAATTAGTATTAAAAAATAAATAAACCAAAATATACGACCATCTAAAAGAACATTTAGATGACATTATTGTTAAAATTAGTTGCCTCTATGTCCAAAACTACTACAGATTTGAGATTTGAAATAATATTTGACATTAATCATTATTGACATAATAACCTAATTTTCAGTATTCTTAAGTAAATTGTTAATTAATTATAAGTAAAATTTTAATAATTCGAATTATAAATGAACAAAAGATGAAACTAGAATGTTTTTTTTTCTAGAAAGTAGAAAGTAATAAGTTTCATATGGTTTTATTGGTTGTCTCTGTTCCTTCAGAAGTTGGAGCCGTTTAAAATAAGATATTGTTAATAATTCGAACGGCTGTAACTTTTTAATGAATTGAAAAAGTAATTTGCTTACCGAAGAAATGTTTTGCAGAAGAAACGTGGGACAGCCTGCATATATTATTGCTATAATTTTATATTATTTTGGTTGTCAAGCATGTATTAGATCTCATGAAAGATAATTGAAACATTAACTGCTATAAAGTATCATAGGCATCCCACTGCCGGGCAAAGGCATTTACTTACGTAATTAATATGTGTATTAGATAAAATAAATTTAAATAATGTGTCGTGATATTACGCAATATCTTAATATCAGATGTTCGTATCATATTATCAAACTTCATGTTTATTAATATTATTATAAAAGTAATTTTATATTTAATTAAATGCACTACTCGTAAACTTAAATGTTGTGGTCATATTACATTTATTACATTGCAATGAAGGTATCACATTAACGAAAAGATCGGACACGCTCAAAATAAAGTAAATTCCGTTACATTACATCCACCGAAAAACCACCTCGTGACGGACAACTTTTTGCGAAGCGGCCGGGCCGAGGGAATTCAATATATAACCGAATATATAACCGACATACTATTTTCAAATCCTGCGATAGCGATACGAACATACTTTTTTCCATGACTGTACATAAACATGAGTCACTAGCAATTTTCTATTGGAAATACTATAACGGCGTCCGCTACCACTGCCATTATCACTAATGAAAACGCACCTTAAAAAGGTAATTCAAATTCTGACAGATTTATATTTGTTCATGACACATCCCTACCAACATACTAAAAGAAAACTACACTCATCGCTATACTTTATTTATAATTTTCTCAATTTATCGTTTTTAGAATTAGATATAAAGACGGGTTGATATTTCTTATCAACAAACAATCAAATTGTGATCTTATTTTATTTAAAATTTGTATTTTATAATTTGCCGCACTACAGCGGCAACGTTCCATAGTGGTTCTCCATGGGTTCTCCAACCTCTGATGAGATCGGCTGTTTTCGAATGTGATAACACAAAAAAATATTTGTCAAAATCCTGGCTACTATGTAATTTCATATCAATGCAGATGCGACCGATCTCGATCAAATAGAATTTGCTCTTGAAGGTAAACTATTAAATTTACCAAAAAATTTCATAGACATAAATTATACAAAATTTCCTGTAGTGTAATTTATAATTTAAGTTTTTTGATGAAATTACAGAAATGGCGGCTCATTTACAAAATCCTTGAAAAAGGCTTAGAGTAAACACCCAGTTCCTTTGGACCCTTTTGAACCAAAAGCTTTTCAACTCTAAGTTTGGTCATGAAACTTCTAAATATGAAGTTCCGTGCCGATACCTTTACTAGTTTCTCCGGAAATGAATTAACAAAAATTGGGTACGCACACACACATACACACACACACACACACAGACATTTTTTGTACCTTGGTAAAAAATGTTCAGGGGACCCAAAAAGACCTATTTCCGCTAAAATCCCAATTTTTTTTTTCGGCACGATTACAATACTTTACATACTGCGTATGATAAAGTAAAAATATGACAAATTGGTTCTCAAATTTCTCCCAAAATTAATGCCAAAATTATTACCATTTAAATTTTCATTAATTCATAAATGTTGATGATATTATTTGTGTATAGCCTGAGGATCAAATTGAAAGTACATTAGATAGTTTTAATAGTTGTAATGAAAATATTCAGCTTACTTTTGAAAAAAATATAATTTTAGCGTTTGTTTTTTAGATATAAATATTATCAGGACAGATGAAAATATTTAGCTGTTAGATTGGTTCAGAAAAGTTACAAATTCGGGTAGATATATTAACTTTTACTCATATCATTTCATTAATCAAAACATCGACACAGTTTTGGCATTAAACAATCGAATAGAAAAGATTTGCAACTCTAAATTTAAACACAAAACTTAAACTTAAAACTTTCTATAATGGTTTTCCAAAAAAATTTATTTAATCGTTTATTTATTTTTCCGTCAAATCATAAGTATAATATTCCTTTATATAAAAATTGCTTATATAAGGGTTTAACATCTAGTTTAACCAAGATTTTAATATGTAATAACATTAGATTTACAAAATTTATTTCACCAATCGACATGTGTACAACTGTACTGTGTTTCCTATACACATCGCCGAATTTTAAAGGTGTACATAGATAGGCTTAGCTTTTGGTAAGAACAAAAAACCCGAAATATGCCGTTTGGAAGTTGCAGAGCGTTAAAGAATATGGGAATATGGTAATAACACTAGTCAACAAAATTAACAAACAAAATGTAAATTGGGTGCCACAATTTTTTTCTTAGATACCTTGGTCCGCTATAATAAAAAATCGCATAAAGAAAATTTGAATGGATACGATTTTGAGATATGATTTTTGAAAAAAATATATATTTTTTCGGTGGTAATTTCACTAATTGGAGCATCAAATGGAAGCCAATTGAATCACCAATAAAAGCTATTAATATTGTTTTCCAATCATTTTAGTAGTTTCAGTGCAATGGGCCACAATTTGGAAAATGTTTGGCACAAATGAAAATCTAACAGTTACTTAATCGCCGGGGAAATGTAGAAATAGTGAAAATATGCTCAGTTTCTTTTGTTTGCGTAGAGTTTGCACTTTTACAAAGAGAACAAGGTATTTATGATGAAAATATATGAACAAATAACAAAAGTTATGATCAATTATTATGATTGATGGGTACGAAACTACAAAAATTCAGCTTTTCTTCTATTTTGCATGTTTCTTTATTTAGAGCAGTTTACCATACGTTAAACTCGTTAGACTCGTTACCTGCGGATGACGAGTACGTCACGTAATTTGTGCCAATATGCGCATGACATTTTTCAGAACAACTTTTTGTATTGCACATCGTTGTATTTCCCTGTACTATTTACATTAGTGTTTAACAGTTGTGTAAATTGGGCTGTGTCGCATCATTTAATATCACCTGATATTTATAAAATGAGTAAAATATGACGAGCCTTTGAGTGCAAAAACAACCCGGAAATTTACAGAGAATTATCTCAAATATTTTGGAATAGCAGGTGAAAATCTTCACGAACTAGGGACCCCTAGTATTATCTGCCTTACTTGTCATATAAATCTTAGTGGATGGGCTTCTCCACAAATAGCTGTGGAAGGTGAAAAATTCCAAACATATTTGTCATCGGATGAGGCAGCAGCCTGGAATTCTTTTAAGCTAACTGTTTCTGATTTCCTTTGAAACAATAAAAGCTGGAACTTTCAGACATTTGTTGAAGACTTGCTCCAGGAATATGCAAAAATAGCTATTGAATACTGTTATTCTATTCATTTTCTATTATATGCTTTTAATTTTCTATATTTTCCAACAGGCGTCAACATGTCTCTGAAAATTTTCTTACATTCGCCCTGGATTTTTTTCCTGATAATCGTGGCGACGTTAGTGACGAGCATGGTGAGAGGTTCCACCAGGAGATGAAGACCATTGAGAGGCGTTTCCAGGGATATTGGAATGAAAGAATACAATACAAAAATAAACGAAATTAATCAAAATGATAAATAGAGAAAAAGTTGATTTTTGGTAGTTTGGCACCTATCAATCATAATTGCTCATAGCTTCGGTATTTTTATCGTAAAATCATTGTTGTCTTCGTAAAAGTGTACACTATACGCAAAAAATAAGAAACTGACAGTATTTCCACGATTTAAACTTTTCACCGGTGATAGAGTAAATGTTCGATTTTTATTTTCGCCACATTTTTTTCATATGGTTGCTCATTGCGTTAAAACTACTGAAGCCATTCAAAAACTATGTTAAGAACATTTATTGGTGATACGATTAGCTTTAATTTGATGTGCTGAATGGCCACATTGGACGGTCTTAACTCGAGATATGCACCAATAGTGAACTACCTCCGAAAAAGAAAAAAACAAGAAAAATCTATTTCACGGTACCAAACGGTAGGCCCAGTATGTTTTCCTTGTCAAGAGTTGATCTACTATGAACCCTCTGTATACCCTTAAAATAGAGGGAATAACTTATATAAAATAATCCTTGTATATAACCTGACTTTTTTAGATTTGACGCATGATTATTAAATTGAAATTGACCCTGGATCTCCTGCTAGGATTTGTTTCGTGGAAATTAATGAAAAGTTTAACATTTGTAGCATTTATCCTTTTTTATAGATACGTCGTATCACTCGTTCTAGTTTTTGAGAACAAAAGGTTTGACCTTGAAAAGGGGTCACCTTTTCAGTTTTCTTCGAATTCTTCTTGGGTATCATCAAAACCTGACACTCTGTATAAAATATACTTTTAAAAAAACTCATATTTTAATCTTTTCCAGAATATTACAAGTACATCATCAACTTAGAATTCATGGGGTACGTGTATCGAGAATTACAACTCATCTCATTTATTTGAAGATATCAAAACAGAATATTTTTGGAAAAATAAAACTGTTTGTTCCGACTGATTCCACAATCCTCAGAACAAATCCCTGAGCCTAGGATCATGAAATTTGGTAGGTGCATTGTTCCTGTGATGTAAACGCCTACTAAGGAAGACTAATTTGCAGAAAAAGTAGAATTACTGGCTGAAAATAATGATGAGCCTTGATGGTCCTCTGCTGTTTTTATATCTAAATTTAGACTTAGATATAAGATGACTTTCATTGTGTCTGGACGGAGAATTCCAGACACAGCTCTGTTATAATATGGAAAACGGACCAGAAGCAACACATGCTTTTGAAATGAAGTTTCTTTAGTATGTATATTGTAAACGTCTTTGTGGTAAGTGTAAATAGTATACCAATCGTTATTCTTTCACTTGCTTCACATTTTTCGAATAATCTAACAATTGCTTAAAGTAAGCAGTAATTCACTTATGCAGTTAGTTAGGTTTTATTAAAAATAATCTGTACGGGTAGTTTGGCAATGGGTTGTACCAATTTGGTATTGAATTATAACGATTAAATACTAATACTGTAAAACATAACATATATCTTGTTGAACCATTGTTGGACCGTATACAATCATAACGGCGCCGCGATCAATGATTGGAGAAAGTTTAAGATCCGGTGCAAAATTATGCTTTATGGTTTAACCCAATGGTAGTGACTCATCGCATGGTCCTATCTGATGTCATTTGTTTGTTGTGGATTATATAAGTATTCGGAGAGCATATTTTGAAATTCATGTAGTACATCTATGTAAACCATTGGAAACCATGTGGTACACATGTATAATATATTGCAAGTGTGTTGTCTTCTTTGCTTTTTGAGTCAGTAAATGATTCTTATTATTTATAATTGGAACTCACTTATACATCCCATTAATCATATTAAACTTAGATAATATAACTTTGATAAAACATATAAGTACTAACACTTACACTAGAAGATTTTGAAACGCAATATAGAGCATCAGAGCAAATTGGTAGTACCAAGTTTGATATATGTCGGGGATGCCGGATTTCCTCTGACGGAAAACAATGCAAACATGCACTAGATCCAGTGTGACTGATTACTTGCTGCTGCGTATGCCTCCTGTAGGTAAGCGAAGTTATTGTGAATATTATTGCTGATCGCACAGATGCACGGTGGTCCCGTGTGAGGACATAGCCCTAAAATCTTCATGTTCGATTAATTAATCGTACCTAGTTGCACAGGTCACTAATGAACCCTACTAACCGATGCTTAAAATCAAAATCAATTACCTAAATATCTTCAGTTATTTTTGAACGGTTGAAGTGGTTATATCTTTGCTGACCCTAAGTAGTGTTTTAAGCGCGCTAATGATTCGCCCGTGAACAATATCTTAGTTCCCGGAAATCTTTCGTTTGTAAAAATCAAGTGACAATGGAGTTCCAAGTAGAAGGTATGTGCAATGTTGTAAACTTGTTTTGGTATCTAATAATAATTATTTACATCAGATTACGAGGGCGATACGCCACCTCATAGAATTTTATTTAATCCATAAATTCCTTTATGTTTACCGAAACTTTCAACTACATTCCTAAGTCATTCTAACAATGAAATGTGCATCACTATATTCAATACAGTATAAACTTTCGGGCAGTCACGGCAAAGTTCTTAAAGATGCCCTCTACGTAGAGGGCATTTTTTTACAAAGCCGTGGCATCGCACTGTGGGGCAGGAACGCTTCAAACTTGGCCAAAAAATTAAATAAATAAAATATCACACATAGATTTATTTCTATCACATTTTGATACAACTCTAATCTAGGTTTTACCCGACGGACATTGTCGGACACTGTTCACACTGTTTGACAGTTAGTTTTAGTGCGTCGTTTTCTAAATCTTTCGCATAAAATTTTCGACTTTCTATGATGGTTCTATCTACGTCAGGTACGTCACGATATATTTGCATTCGAAACCATGCATTTTAATGCATGCACTTTGGATAAAGTCACGTGCAGTAAAACAACATTATCAATGCCAAATTGCTGCTTTGTTCTCGGAAAACGCACTATTCTAGTTATGTTCTAAAAGCGACTAAGCTGTCGTCACAACAGATACAAAAAATATATCGCGAAATTAAGTTCTCAGAAAATTTTATTCTTTATGAAAGTTGAAACCAAAACTGCAACAGCGAAATACGTAAATTTCGGTGCCGTATACCGAGCGATTCAGAATATATGAATTTGTGATAAGAGTAAAGTACCTTTATTTTTATTATTATCGATAAACTTTATTTGGAAATGTTGTTTAGAAGTAAAAATTATATTCAAATATGAAGTCAGAGCCACCTACCTCGAAAAAAATATTTTTAGTTTATTTTTTAATTATTACTCTTGTGACAAATATTAGTAAATGTCAGCGATACTAAAAACATCTTTCAAATATATTTTTTAGAAATTTAAATAAATTTTTATATTTTTTTGTTATTTTGGTATGATAACTAATGTTTATTTAGAACTAGCGCAAAACTACTCATTTTCTTGGTGCGAAGTTGTTATTAAAATATCATACAATAACTAATTCAGGAGCGTGACTTACCTTTTATTCGGTTAATATTAATGACTGTGGATAGGTTTATAATAATAGTTATCCATCTACGGCGAGCGATTTTCAAGTGGTGGTACGCGCGGTACTACCACTTATGAAGTTTTATTTTCACTGATAATAGTTTAATAAAAATAACTAAGGCATCAAACATCTACTCTTTCTTGAATTAATTATGACTGACGTACCCGTTATTAAGTTAATAACTATTATGAATATGTTATTATGCTAATTTATTATCTATGAACTTATTTTATTTCTACTAACTATAATTTCTACTATAACGGATAAGTCAGTCATAATTAATTCAAGAAACAATGGATGTTTGATACTTTAGTTATTTTTATTAAAATATTATCAGTGAAAATACAATTTCATAAATGGTAGTACCGCGCGTACTACCACTTGAGAATTGCTAGCTGTGGATGGGATAACTACTATTATAAACCTATCCACAGTCATTAATATTAACCGAATAAAAGGTAAGTCACACTCCCGAATTAGTTATTGTATGATATATTAACATCTACAGGTTGAAATATTAACTTCGCACCAAGAAAATGAATAATTTTGCGCTAGTTCTAAATAAACATTAGTTATCATACCAAAACAACAAAAAATTAAAAAAAAAATTTTAAATTTCTAAAAAATATATTAGAAAGATAGTTTTAGTATCACTGACATTTACTAATATTTGTCACAATGAATATGAGTAGAAGTATATTCCTTTAAGTGACAAATAAACCTACTGAATGTCATAGGTCACGTTAGTCTAATTGGTAAAACGTCGGACCGGCAATCCGTATATCTGGGTTCGAATCCCAGGCGTGGCTGTAGTTTTTGAACTTAAAAACTACCGCCATCTTGTATTAACTATTTCAAATGTTCATATATGTATATATATATATATATATATATATATATATATATATATATATATATATATATATATATATATATATATATATATATATATATATATATATATATATATATATATATTGTTTATAAACATTTTTTGTATGATAAAAATGCATTTTCATTACATTAGCGTATTAATTGAGCAGCTAGTCGTAAGCTTATATGCTATGTCCGCGCGCCCTATAACACGGGACCACTGTGAGATGGTAACAAACATTATGTATACAACGAAAAGATTAAATCGACTCATGTCCACTCCTCCCAACTCTATGACATCCTAAGTTTCCAAGAACATTAAGTTGAAGAAATAAAAATGGTTAACGACATACTTTGTCAAAGTAATATTATAGGTATTTATATACAGGTATGTCACCTGTCTGCTTTAAGAACAATAAATAACACCAGATACACACTCCTTGAGTTTTATTGAAATTGACAACAATCTGGTGGCATGGAGTCCTTTATTTCTACGTATGTCACCATATTATTAACCTATAAATTTGAACTTTTCCCCATACTAGACGACAGAAATAGCTTGCGGAAATTTCCTTGAACTGAGATATTACTTAAGGGGGGATTCCGGTTTTTTTCCTCTAAATTAACCGCTTTTTTTAGAATTTTTTTTTGCGAAACTATGCAGTATATGAATTCCAAATTTGGCACAAATATTTATTAGCTTTTCAGGTATTTGCAAACAAAAAATAAAAAAGAAATATGATGAATCACGCTCACTAGCCACCCGCGACCATGACACTGCGCGAAGTTACGCGGTCATTGGTTGGTATAATAGACCTAGTCTAACTGATCTGAAATAAAAATATCGAATAGCGGCCTACTTGATACGTACGTTGTTATCGTTTGACGAACTAGAAAATAAAAATACTTATAATTGAGGAAATGGTGACTTGTCAAACTCAAAATATCGATTTTTCCCCAAAAACATAACAATGTTTTCTCTATGAAAACAAAAGTACATAACTTATTACCTTTCTGGTTCATCAAACGATAAAGGTGTGTTTGCTGAACATACAGTTAAAATTTCAAGTCAATCGGTCATATATTTTTTGAAATATCATGCCAACCGTTCTTTCAACTACAGTTTATAACGTGACAGTGTGTACTTACAGTATGTTTCTGCTAATATGCTACACCAGGGTCACACTTTATTCCTTCCTCCACTTCGTAGAATTTATTTTAAGACATTTGCCATTTCTACGCATTGTTTGAGCTTATTTTGCAGCCTCGATTGCACGTCTCGACGACCTCACCAGACGCTGTTTCTCGCGCTCATTTTTAAATATCTTTGTTTCCGTACCAATAACGATTCTTATTGTTGTCATAGTTTTAAGGACGGCAAAGAAGCGTCTATTATAAATACCTACTGCTGCATAAGCAGCAATTTTGATAGGTATTGAGCCACCGTGAAGATGTTTGCGTGCTAGACGCCAGACAGTAGAATTGAAGCTCTAGTTATTTTTTTTTTGCTTTTGAGTGTCACCCCCTAAACACAGATCTAGCAACTCTATCCACGACAAGTCGTTGTAAATCGACTTGATGACATTTTCGACATTTTTATCAGGTGTTATTGAATTCAGGCAGTGTTTTCTCGGCCTTGGTTTTTCGCCATTTGCACCAAGTCTGTGATCACACAGGGCAGTAAATATGCTGGAAATGTTCATTCATCAATATTATGATAGAATTTGGTCCACACATTGTACATGTTATCAACAGTCTGGATGTCTTCTGATTGGTAAACCATAGAAAGATGTCTCTTCTCTTCAGTGTACAAGCCGCATCGGACATTTTTGTTGTCTATCAGCACATGTAGGAGTTTTTCTTGAGTGATTCCTATCCATGACTGTTCACGAGAGAATTTCACACAATTGTAAACCACCCACTGCAAGATTTTTTTGGCTTAAAACATTTTTAGCACGAGAGGAAAAATTGTTGAGCGCGCGATCCGACCGATCTGCGCGCTCCATACGTTTGGCACCTGCACGCCGGCGGGTAACTGCTTATAACTTGGATAATTTTGCAGATTTTGCCTTGAAACTTCGTATACGCATTCTTAAGACCTTAAATAATAAAATAACCTACAGAAAAAAATGTTTTTTTCTGTAAACCTGAATTCACCTTAACTTATCGGTGTTGTGGGATATACCAATCCCCCATATCGCATATACACATCCGTCATCATTACAGCGATGTATTTAAAATACGATTGCAATCAGGCCGGTTGTGTTGGCCGTGACAGAAGGTCGACGATGATGCCTGACAATTGTATCGACCGTCTTGCTATTGGGCAGATGTGGGGCGGATGTTTTCCTTTGTCATGCTGTAATAATTGGCATTATTTTTATAATTATTTTATTTAACAGCGGAGGAATGTGATAATTGCTATTGCTCTGTTTATGGGATCAACGTTATCCGTTGGTCTGTGAGACACATGCAACACGTAATCTTATCGCGTGTGAAACTTTTTAATGGTTTTTATTCCCAGTCATATAGGGGTTTTCTTTGATAACAGATTTATGTGTTTGTCATTTTCCTACTAGGGTAGTGATTAGTGTATTTTCAAGCGAGTGCATATTTACATCTAATCTATGTTTTATTTTGGTTTGACTTATTGTGTGGGAATGTTGTTCTCCTAAATATGGAGTCAAGGAGGGGGAAGTTTTAATAAATAGTTCAGGCGTAGATTCGTTGGCATCCAGAAGAGATCTAGAAGAGAAAAAGGGCGGTTTGAGATGTAAAACCAACCAGTCCGCAAGCTTCCCGCTTGCTTAATATTAAAATGTAGTTTTTTAGAAAATTATTCAGTTAGCTTTGAAGAAGCGAGCAACATGGTTCGCGAAACGTCAGCATTTACAAATCTTGACACACGGTATAACCAGGAAGCAGTTTATTTTCTAAATGATTTTGGCCGTGAAAGCCTACGTACTTATGTAGTTTTTTAGTCTGTGCTTTTCTAAATGGTAACCCGATCATTACTTCCTTACTTTGTGTTTAGTTTTAATTTAATGTGTTTTGTATAATCTGACAACTCCTCAAAATATTTAGTAGATTTAGAGTTTCAGTTCATTGTTTTAATTCTTTTGTTTTAATTGTCAATAAATATTTGTTATTGTTTTATAGAGATTTGCGTTTTACTGTTGAGTAAGTTTATTTAAATATTCGAAAAAAGCAAACCAGCTAATATTTAATGGTTTGATGAGCTTTGTCTGAGATGGTCCTATTGCAAGAATTTACGTGCGGAGCTTGTTTGGAGAGATAAATTTCATAATGGTTAAGGTTGTGGTACTTAGATAAAGTTCTTAAAACTAAAATTATGGTTACTTAATAACCAGATTTTACCCGACCGACGAACTATTACAATCCTATCACTGGTCAACATCCTGTATTTTGCTGTATTTTTTAACATTTGAAACATATAAAAGACAAAAAACGTTAAACGTAATTAATCAAAATAAAAATCGCGGCCCGCTGAACGTTACTAAAAGTATGTTCGTTGCTAATGGGGCGCGAGTGTATGTCGGCCGGAGGCTGTCCACAGTATAAAATAAAAAGTAATGTTTTATTATTTAATTTTCATTCGTTCTATATTTACTTTTTACGTTTATTGCGGCAGCCTCCTACCTCAATAAATTGGTTGATTCAATATTCCAAGTCAAAGCTATGTTACTATCACAATTGTGATAGTAACATAGCTTATATATATATAAGAAATTTCTTTCGGCTTCTGTAGATTTACCGATGACACGTAACTTTAATTAATACAATTAGCTGATCTCATTCTGAGGGAGTTAGTCGACATTTGGTCTGATAATTCAGATAAGTATGAAACAAATTTACGTTTTATATTAAGTTAAATTAAATTGACAAAAAACTACTAGAACTCTTAACAAAGCACCAAGAAATCATGAACCAAAATAATTTATGAGTAAAATTTTGATTATATTTCGATAACAAAGCAATAGTATCTATCCTACCTACTTCCTATTTAAATTTTTTCAAAGATTTTGATAAAACACGAAGATTTATTTTTTCTGTAATCGGTTTATTATTCACAACTCCTTGATTCGGTAACAAGTACCAACCGTTATTGCAGTTCGTGGTACTAATAACGGGACATTCCGTGTACTGGGAAACAGAAAACCGATTTATTATTGATCCATTTGTCCCAGTTATTAACAAAGAGTTTAAGATTCTCTAAGTGTTCTCTAATAAAATTGAAATTTGTCCCGAAGAACTTACAGCAAACTCTTGGTGGGGTTAGAAATTTAAGGAAGCTGTTGCGACGCAACATAGGGCATGCATTATGTTACTGAAAAAATATCGAAGAAACCCAAGAACCCTAAGAAGCGTGGAGGAATGGTTCCGCAAAAAGGAGTTCGAGATCGCGTTCCAAAAACTGAAGCCCCCATCACCAGGGGGAGGAACTCTGTAAACCCTCAAGTGTAACTTCTGAGGCTACAGAGTGCTCGCCCAACCCTCCCTGAAGCGCTCACAAGTGCTTCAGACTTCATCATAGACAGGAACGTGAGGTTCACACCACACATCCAACACGACGTGAAGAAAGCTGAGAAAAGCAAACATCCTGAAGAGAATTATGCCTAAGATAGAGTAGCAAAAAACGGTAAATTATAGCAACGGCCGCGGAGATCATTTTATTATATGCATGCACACTGCAGAAGCTGGTCGGAAGCTTTAAAATTAAAATGTATCGAGATATACTGAAGGGTAGCCCAAAAGACTAAACATCTGAGAGGACATGGCTCTTTCGGGACGTATCTCGCCCGAATCAAGAAAATACAGGAGAACACTGGCGGGAAATTTGGAGTAATAAATGACCTAAGACATGTAGTTTTCGACTGTGAACAAATATAGGCGCCCGGATGGAGACTCGAGGAGGTGATAGGCGAGATAGCGACACCGGAAAACATAATATTAATAATAATAACAATAATAATCCACGCCTTAACATCCCCCAACAGCTGTCGCCACTACGGGGGCATCAGCAGGCCCGAATTATCATTATTGTGGCACGTCTTAAGTTGTTTGGCTTTCAGCATTCGCCAAGGAGTTAAGGAAAACCACAGAAAACCTTCACTTTGAAAGCAGGGCGCGAGGATCAGACTCACGACCCCCCAGACTGATAGCCAAGCGCTTTACCGCTGCGCCACAGTCAGGCTCTCTTACTTCTGTTGGAAAGCGAAGAGTCCTGGATATTGGCACAGACATACATCACGGAGGTACGAGGAAGAGGATGACGGAGGAGACAACTGTGTAGGGTGTAGAGAAAAGAAAAAACCTAAGAACATAGAAATCACCGAACACTCAACAAGACAGTAGAAATATTCTCGACAACACCCAATAAGTAAGAAAAATCGAACTTGCAACAAGAAAGTAAGAAATTTTCTCAAATCCCTGGGATAGGCGACGGGAAAACTCGCAAGGATAGTCCCGTCTGCACCAGATAGGGGGAAGAGCAGTTTTAGTAAATAAGAGTCTGACAGTACCAACCGCATGAACTAAAGCTCGACGAAGAACATCATAGATACCTACAAGCGGTTGGTGTGGAAGAGCATTCTTACTCCTCCGCACAGGAAAATTAAAATGGGTTTTGGAGTGTAAAATGAGGGCCTTGGAGTGTCAAATAAGGGTTTTGGAGGATCAAGTGAAGGTATTAGATGGTCTAATAATGTCTTGGAGGGTCAAATGAGTGCCTTGGAGAGTCAAATGAGAGCGTTGGAATGTCTAATGAGGGTCTTGGAGGGTCAAATGAGCAAAAAATATGAAATATGCACTACAAACAGCATTCACAGAAATAAAAGAGAGAGAAAATGAGACGCAACCAAAAACCAGACAAAGGAGCCAAAAAAATAGAAAGGGGACACAAACGATAGAATTCCGACAGACCACAAACAAGGGCCACAAGAAAATAGTAACAAGAGAAATAGGCAAGCAAACGAGATAATTCAAGATGGAAGAAGACATCAAGATCACGCTGATGAAATAACTGAAAACAATCGAAGAATTCAGGATAATCAAAGAAATGGAATGGAGTGACCAGGTGTTTTAGATAACAGAGATCGTCGTTGGCAACCCGATGAGACACATGGCAGAGACATTAATTGCAAGCCCACTCGAAGTAGGAGAGATAGGAGAAAACCCACTAATAAGAAATCTGGCAGAAGAATATCCAATAATTGAGTAACAACTTCTAACGATAAAAATAAATGAGGACCAATGCATAACAATAAAAAATACAATAAACATCGCATAAGAGGAAGAAGATGAAAATGATGCGCAATGAAACGTAATCATAGTCGGAATGACAAAGAAGGACACAACGATACCTAACCAAGAGAGACCAGTGAACAACATAACTAGAATTATAGAGATTGTTGAGAAAACTTATTCAGACTCAAACCAACTAGCTATGGCCGGACAGAATAGCGAAGAGAAATACGTCATTCGAAAAGCGGCGGAATACTTCGGCAACAATACAAACAAAATATACAAGATATATATGAAGAAAAGGTCGAGGTCAAAAAACAACAACCAGCAAGAAAATCGGTGACAACACGGTACATTCCCTAAAACAGCACAAAAATAACATTTGAAATAACAATCAACGGCCAAAAAGAAGAAATAATACAAATAAATAAAAAACTGAAACAACAGATAGACACAGAAGAGATAGGAAAATATTTCTAGCGGGAGACTTTAATGCGCAGTCGGTCGCGTGCGGAGAGGGCAAGGAAACAAGAAGATGGAAGTTCATGGCAGACTATTATGACAGAGGACATGACCATAATTAACAAGATGGGAGTGCCCATCGGGCAAAGACGACAACAGTCAGCCATCCTCGAGCTTGCAATGATAAATACTTAACAAATATGTGACAAACATGTGGAAGGGAAGGTGAGGAACGAAGAAAAACAGTGACAACCACGACAATCTCATAACTATTAAAGAAACCACAAAGAACCAAATCAGAGCACCGCACACTGAAACTAGATGGAGAGTCACAGACTAAAAACTACAGAGACCGCAAGAAATAATAAAGGCAAACCTCGAAAACATACAAATCTTGACAAACAAAAAAACTACCCAACATCTCAGAGGACATACGCAACAAACTGTTTGGAAGAAGAAAACAAACGGAAGCAGGAACAATGAAAGTACACTGGTGGAACACGGAGGTGGCGATTCTAAGGGAGAAATGCACCAAGATGAGGCGGAAGATGATAAGAAGAAGGCACAATAACACAGATGACAAGCACCTCGCACGAAGAATACAGGGAAACCAAAAAGAACCTAAAGAAAGCAATAAAAGGAGCAAAGAAGGATACGTGGAGCAAATTTTTGCAAGAACTGAATGAGGACACATAGGGAGATGCCTATAAAATAGCGTGCAAATCGATGAAGACTTTCCCAAAAAATCGCTCACGAAAGAAAAACCAGACTAAGTAGTCAAAGAATTGTTCCCAGACAATTGTTCCCAGTGACAAGAGAACTCAGAGCAAAGAAATCACCTGGACCGGACGGAATCCTAACCGAAGTGGTGTAAATAATGATGCGACAAAGACCGGACCTCATCATGAAGCTCTTCGACAGAATGCTGAGGAGAGGGGAGTTCCCGAGCCATTGGAAGACCGCAAAATTGTCTCTGATAGAAAAACCGAAAACAGACAACGACCCGAATACCGAAACGAAGCACGACCCATATTGTAACGTTGAGCATTTAGATGCATAACATAATCAATTAGTAAGGTCAGCTTAGAGTTGCCATGGCCAGGGCACGTGTATTAAGAAATTGAAATAACAACAAACACAGAAACTATGCCACTTGACGACATTCGAATATCTCACCTTCGACACCTAGTATAAATGATGGAACCTTTTGTATTGTCAGTTAGTCATTAAGAAGCACGCATATGTAAGATAACAACAAATAAATCGATTGTTTAACCGTTATGAGCGTAGTTATCCCCTCGGGGAAGCTACCATCTCCGCTATAGCCCCATAAGGAGATGCAAGGACGTTAATGTGATGGTAAAGGTGATAGAGGCAATGCATAAGAAGAAAGGCCCAGATAACATCGTTAACTGCACAAAACAATACTTTAATCACAGAGAGATAACGTACCAAGGAAATAATTACCAGATGAAAGCGAGGTACCACAGGGCTCGATTAAGGGCGCGACGATGTGAAATGTCGCCTATGACGATATCTTCAACCTGCCCGTAAGCAAAATGTGCACCTGATAACCTACGCGGACGACATGGCGGTGGTGGTGCAAGGATGGACAGAGCGGGAAATAGTTGCGGACACGGAATAATTCTGAAGGACATAGAGAATTGGTTTTCCGAGAAAGAACTTGAAATTGCGTACTACAAGACTGAAGCAGGGACGCAACATGACAGAATAGACGAACTACAGCGATGGACAAAACTTGACAGGGTATTTCCGCTCGATCTTCGGATCACATGGAGGGGTTTTTAGTTAGTAAAAGTCTCGCACTGCCGGCCAATGACACCCGAGGCGGTGTCTTTTTTTGGATAGAAAAACAGAAGACTACGAGGTCTTAATT
Source organism: Melinopterus prodromus (assembly GCA_964023965.1). NCBI lineage: Eukaryota > Metazoa > Arthropoda > Insecta > Coleoptera > Scarabaeidae > Melinopterus > Melinopterus prodromus. The sequence continues at coordinate 38,208,597 of OZ030392.1, read as the reverse complement.
TTGTGCAAATTGCAAGATGGCGCCACCTATTCAAAAGGATTTATTTCCTACAAATTATTTATTTGATAAAAACAAATATGAAAATACAGCGTGATGAAGTTTTGTTTAGAGGATGACCATTGGGTTGATTTTTGTTGCCTTTCAGTGTTATCTACAGTTTCATAACAAACGTCTTGCTGGTTCTGTCTGTCAGATTCAGCTGCCCACCTAGCAGTATCTTATACATATTTTCCTTAGCAAAACATTGGCTATAGGGTTATATTACGTTTGTTTTGTTACTGCGCAAAGCTGGCTAAACCCACCAAAATAGTGATTTTACAACGTTATTTCTTAATATGCATTGCCTAAATAGAACCACTATGAGAGATCAGGCATAAAACAGGAACTGTTCAAACATCTATATTATTCATAGTACCCCCCTCTAACGTTATGGAGCAATTGATATCAATATTAAGGAAAGCAGACTTATCTGAAGTACTCCACCGGCTGCGGAAGGTAATGAAGAAACGTCAAAGAAACAACGAGCATATCCACTTTATTCATCAAGCGATGCAACATAAAAAGGTTCCACAAGCCTTTAGAGTGAAGATACCCAACAATTTCAAAAACTACACCGAATCGGTAGAGACTTATCTCATGAAAATCCGTTTGAGAGAACACTATAAGGACAGAGACTTGGTTAACATGAAGATGAAGTACATACACCGAATACTCACTGATAGGCTCCACTACCTAGAATACACGAATATTATGGAAAAACTCGATGAAGAGATCTATTTTGAGTTGTTTGAAGAGACCGAAAAAAGAAAAAAAAACTCTGAAACCTAATACAGGGTTCAACACCCACAGATAGGAAAGACAGAGACAATAGATTCTATATACTACATACTGCTGAAGATGACCATGGTTATGCTATAACTCTTGACACTGATGATGACACACACCACTTTGCGGCACGACTCACGAACATGACAAACACCAATTTTGACACGAATGAAATGGATCTCTTGAACAAAGGACACAAATACAGCATTGAAAAGAACCAATACGACCTGGAAGATGTTGCTATTGATGTCGAATCACAACTGACAGCACATCAAGGATTCCAGACACTGAAAAATGAAGTTACATCCACCCTACTTGCGACAACTACTTCCCACGATCTCGCGAAGAGAAAACGACAAACTACACAAGAATATAAGACACTTATTAAGAAGACAGATTAAGAAGAAGATACGGGACAACGACATAACAGTCACTTATGGTGATAAGAATACAGGCCTGGTGCTCATACCCACTAACATGTATGTAGACAAAACTATCTCCTTTTTTGAAAAAAATTAATATCTCAGTGCTAAAAAATAAGAATAATAAAAATAAATAATAATCCTATGAATAAATTTGTTAAAAATGTTAAAGATACAGCAAAGGAGGGAATTCACACTCTCAACAAATTTCAATATAAAACTTATAATGTTATAGAAATGAACCCGCGTCCCCCTGTACTGTATAGTTTGATAAAATTGCATAAGCCAGAAAAAAGTATTCGGCCCATTGTTACAAATAATAACACCCCAACGGGGGGAAACTTGCAAGATGTGTTCAAAAGATTATCCAACATGAATTTGATTTTAAATCAACTTATAATATACTGAATTCTACATCTTTGATAGAAAAAATTAAAGACATACACATCAATAAAACACACAAGCTTATATCATTTGATATAAAAAATGTATACACAAATATTCCCGTTGATGAGACAATAAAAATAATGAATAACTATATGCTGGATAATTTACATAAACATGAACAACTTGATTTTTTTGATGTTTGTAATTGTCAGTATATCTGTATTATCGACGGAAGTTAAAGAAAACTACTGTACCGACTAGACGATATTTTAGGTTATGTATAGAGTATTATTCGCGCCTGTATTACGTACAATGTAGAAGTCACGTACAAGTGTATTATGAACAACGGACGAATAAAGTGTTTACTCCGCTGAAGTGTGTTTTGCTATTACAATATATTCGACAGGTTATGGGCCCAGAGGACGCACAGGGCACCGAGAGTATCGCAAAGGACGCCGAGAGTGCTGCAAGTGTCGCAGAAGCCACTGTGAATATTGTAATAGGAGAGTATAAAGAGAAAACATTTTGAGTGAAGCAAAATGGCATCGTCAATTCCACTACCGCAGTTGGAAGGAGCAAATTTCTCAAACTGGAAATTCAGAGTTGAAATACTTCTTGAAAAGGAGAGTGTCAAGGATGTATTAGAGGAAAACGACACCACAGTAGAGAAAATGACAGTTGAAAATTTAGAGAAATTTAAAATAAGGGATGCAAAAGCCAAATGTATAATAGTTCAATGCGTTGCCGATAAACATTTGGAAAATTTAAAGGATGCAAAGTATGCATACGAAATGTGGAAGAAATTACAGACAATTTTTGAGCGAATGAGTCCTCTCACAAAACTGTTCGTGATGAAGAAACTTCTCAAATTAAAATTTGTCAGCGGAGAACTACAGGATCACTTTGCGCAGGTAGAAATGTTACTTAGAGAATTACAAGCATTAAATATGAAACTAGATGAAAGCGATAAAGCATGTTTCTTATTATTAACAATGCCCGAGAGATATGATGTAGTAATCACAGCACTCGAAACAATGACAAATGGCCTTACGTATGAATTTGTCAAAAATAGACTATTGGATGCAGAATTAAAACTTAGAGAAAATAGACACGATGATAAAGAAAGTAATAATTGCTCTTTTTCTACAAATTCAAAGACATGTTTTGAATGTGGATCTATAGGACATTTTAAGAGATCCAGGATGTGGCTGTATTTTTGATTTATTTAAAATTTACATCCCTCCTGTATATCACCATATTATTAACCTATAATATTGATTTGACTAAAATACGTCGTTAAACATTTTAATTTGTAATTCAGTCTGTATGACAATCCGTTTGTTGGTGTGAACCCTAATTCCAAAATAGATGACATTTGATAGGTGTACGTCACGATAGGTTAGCGTTTGGTAGTAACCACTACTTCCTTTCCTTGATTTATGACAATTATATCTAACAAATGTCATAGGCCTCATTAGCTCAGATGGGAGAGCATTGTGCTAGAAACGCAAAGGTCCCTAGTTCAAATCCAGGATGTGGCTGTATTTTTGATTTATTTAAAATTTACATCCCTCCTGTATATCACCATATTATTAACCTATAATATTGATTTGACTAAAATACGTCGTTAAACATTTTCATTTTAAGAGATATTGCCCAAAGCTCGGAAACTATAGAGGAAGGGGACGATACCAAAGAGTAAGAGGTAGAGGTGGTAGAGGTTCCAACTTCCAGAAAGCTCATTGTGCACCGGTAGAAGATAAAGAAGAGAACGTAGATGAAACCTTATCTTTCATAGCTACAACAAAAGAAGATGAAACTGCCCTTAGGACATCAACCGTAGACAACATAAATTTTATTTTAGATAGTGGAGCTTCAGATCATTTGGTAAAAGAAGAAGTAGAGAAGTGGATGTATGATGTGAAAAGGTTACCAAATCGAGTGAAGATCAATATTGCGAATGGAGAAGAATTACTATCCGAAAAGTCTGGAAAATTAAAGGTGATAACAGGTAAACTCACAATTGTCCTACAAGCTCTATCAGTAAGAAAGATCACAGAAAAAGGAAAAATTATAATCTTCAAAACAAATAAAGCCATAATCAAAGATAAGAAAAGATTTGTAACAAAATTTGAAGCAACTCATAATATTTATACTGCAAATTTCAAATTGTGCAAACATATAAAAAGTTGCAATGCTGCTAAAATTAAAGATTTATGGCACAAACGATTGGGACATGTGAACAAAACAGACTTGAAATTGATGGGTTTAGAAGACAGCGAAGAGACATGTGGAGCATGTAAAGAGGGAAAAGCCAAAAGATTACCATTCAAAGATGTAGAGCTGCCAAGATCAAAGAAGAAAGGTGAGTTCTTACACACTGATATTGGTGGACCAGTTAGTACACCTACATCAAATGATGAAAAATATTATCAAACAATTATTGATGATTATACACATTTTGTAACAGTCTACTTACTTAAGAGTAAAAGTTAAGCCGCAGAGAATCTAATGAAGCACATCAGAAAGCTAAACGCTGAAGGTAATAAATGCTGTAGGATAAGATCAGACTGTGGAGGAGAATTTAAATCACATACTCTTAGAAATTTTTGTAAACAAAAGGGAATTGAATTGCAATATACTTTACCCTACACTCAACAACAGAACGGTGTAAGTGAACGTATGAACTTCACACTGTTGAGTAGAGTAAGAACTATGCTAGCAGAGACAAAACTTCCAAAACATTTATGGGGCGAAGCCATACAATGTGCTGCATACCAACTGAACAGATGCCCAACGAAAACTTTAAAAGGAAATATACCAGCAAAACTTTATCATGGAAAATTAGACCTAGAAAGACTGAAAATATTTGGAAGCAAGGCATGGGCATACAAATTACCAAAACCAAACGATAAGCTGGAAACGAGAGCAGTGGAATGCAGAATGGTGTGATATGGAAGGAACTGCTATAGATTGTGGAACAGGAGCACCAATTCAATGATTTTCTCAAGAGACGTACAATTTGATGAAAGTGACTACATATACGACCAAGAAGAAAATGGGAAAGAAGAAAGAAGACAATGGTTACAGAACAACGAAGAAAGAAAACACGAAGAAGAGCATGAAGAAAGAAGACCAGAAGACCAGAATGAAGCAAGAGAAATCGAAGAAGAAGAAGAAGACCATCCCAGAGACCACAATAGCAAAAGTTCAGGATCTGGTAATGTATTACTTAAAACTAAAACAAGGGAAGTTAAAATCCCATCCAAATTAAAAGACTATGAACTATACACTGCATATTGTTACCATACAGGGGATCCTCAAACATACGATGAAGCAGTACATGCAGGTGAAGAATGGAGTCAAGCTGTGAAGAGGGAGGTGAATGCACTTCAGGAACATGGAACATGGGACTACAGCCGGTGAAACAGCTATCGATACGAAGTGGATATTCAGAACGAAGCAGGACGGAACAAAAAAGGCAAGACTGGTGGCTAAAGGATTTCAGGAAGAAAACTACGAAAATGTATATAGTCCAGTGGCACGGATCCCAACCATACGTCTATTATTATCGTACTCATTAAGAGAGAACTGGGTTATCAACCAACTTGATATACCAACAGCTTTCTTGAATGGACATCTGGACACCGACATTTACATTAAGACACCCGAAGGAGTCAACATCGAACACCACGGAAATATACTTAGACTAAAAAAAAGTTTATACGGACTAAAATCAGCACCCAGAAAATGGAACGAAAGATTTCACAATTTTGTAGAGCAAAACGGTTTGAAAAGATCAACCAGTGATTTTTGCTTATACATAGGACAAGGTATTAGACTATTAATATGGGTGGACGATATAATTATTGCTGGAGAAAAACAGAATGTTGAAAATGTTATATCACTACTAGAAAAAGAGTTCAAAGCCAAAAACTTTGGAGAGATTAAAAAATTTTTGGGGATGACAATCTCAAGGGAAAAGAGCAGACTGATGATAGACCAAGAGGATTTTATAAACAAAATTTTGAGGAAGTTCAATATGGAAAATTGCAAAGGCATTGATATACCAATGCAACAAAATTTTCAAGCGAAATGCGATGAACCAGCAAACACTAAAGTACCTTTCAGAGAACTAGTGGGATCATTATTATACATAGGTACAATCAGTAGACCAGACATAATGTATGCAACATCTTACCTAAGCCAACACCTAAACAAACCGACTAATGAACTGTGGTAAACAGGAAAACAAATTTTAAGGTATCTACAAAAATCAAAGAATTTGGAGTACCCAAGGACAATCAACTAACTGCATACACAGACGCTGACTGGGGAAACTGTAAAATTGATAGAAAAAGCATCAGCGGGAGTGCAATCTTCAATGGACAAAACCTAATCATGTGGACCACAAGGAAACAGACCACCGTAGCTTTGTCAACAGCGGAAGCTGAATATGCCGCATGTGCCAGTACAAGTTGTGGCCTATTATATTTACAAAGTGTTATGAGTGACTTGAGTGAAGGAAAAGACATTATTACACCAGAAATGTTAGTGGACAATCAAAGTGCTATATGCATGATACACAGCTATGATAACAGTCGACGATCAAGATACATAGACATTAAATATCATTTTATTAAAGACATTGTTAGTCAAAAACAAATAACTGTGAAATATGTTAACTCAAATGACAACATTGCCGACGTCTTTACTAAAGCATTAAGTAAACTTAAGTTCGAAACTTTTACAAACCTTTTAAATGTATGTTTGTAAGTTAAGACAAGTTATACTTTAGATCAGTTAAACTTGCGGAGGGGTGTCAGTATATCTGTATTATCGACGGAAGTTAAAGAAAACTACTGTACCGACTAGACGATATTTTAGGTTATGTATAGAGTATTATTCGCGCCTGTATTACGTACCATGTAGAAGTCACGTACAAGTGTATTATGAACAACGGACGGATAAAGTGTTTACTCCGCTGAAGTGTGTTTTGCTATTACAATATATTCGACAGTAATTTGACTGAACTACTCCATTTGATATCTAAACAAAATTTTTTCTACTTTAGAAACAAATATTACCACATGAAGGATGGTGTGCCGATGGGATCAGCCACCTCCGGACTTATTGCTGATTTTTATGTTGATGAAATGGAAAAAATGCTTTTTCTGATAAATACACAATGATAACCAAACATATTGTTTTCTATGGAAGATATGTTGACGATATACTTATTATTTTCAGAGGAACTGATGCACATATACAGGCATTACACAATATCTTGAACAACTTAGGCAACCTAACATTCACCCTCGAGAAAGAGAAAAACAACACACTACAGTTTTTAGACCTAGAAATAATTAAAGATATCGAACAAGGTAAACTAACATTCAATATTTATAGAAAACCGCCTAGTACTGACATAATTATACCATACCATTCATACAACCCGCCATGCCTTTAGATATTTATTTGATAGAGCCGCAAAGATTCCTCTAAATAAAGAAAATATAACAAAGAAATAAAAAAAATTTTAAAAATAGGCCACAACAATGGTTATGGACATTCATCACAACAACATAATGAAGATGGTATACTCAAATGTCGGTATGAAAAACCAATTTATAGCTCTTAATTACCAAGGAATATTAACCCAAAAAATACAGAATACACTGTCTAAGTATAATATATCTACATCTTTTAGAAACAATAACAAATTGGGGAACCATCTTATTAACAATAGAGAAAAGCTCGATATCATGACAAAGAGTGGGATATATAAGGTGATTTGTAACGACTGCGACAAATTTTATATAGGACAGACAGGGCGAAACATCGGAATACGTTTTAAAGAGCATCTCTCTTGCAAAGATTCAAATGTGTACAAACACATCTTAGAATCTAAACATAAAATACAAAGTGATAATGCCCAGTTGCTCCACCAAGTTCAAAAATCTAAAAAAATGTATCTTCTTGAAGAAATGGAGATTACGAGACATCATGTAAGAACACCAGGCCTGCTGATGAATGAGATTATTGAACTCAACCCCAACCGAATATTTTCCAAACTTTTTAAAATTCCCGCCACGCGCCATTTCCCGCAAGCGCCACGAGATAATGGTTCATTCGATATGTGTTAGATTTTTCGCACGCTTGATATAGAAGAAAGCAAGAATTAATTTAGTTTTAAATTACCATAGACTACTGTTACATGTAAGCTTTTATTACCTAATATCCGACATGTGTATGTTAAACAATTTTTCTGTATTTTTAGATATGTACGTTGTAAGAATTGTGAAACCATAGACATAACCTCAATTTTCTGTATGACACATTTACTAACCGACTAACTGACTTACCCTAACTGACGGTAAAAATGTTTTATTATTTTATATTTATTGTGTAAATGATTTTGTGAGTGATGTTAAAGACTTTTCTTCTATTATTTTTGTAGCTTGGCGTGAAGACGATTGTTAATCGAAACATGTAGCCAGAAGTACATCAATAAAACACGTTAGAAAGTTCAAACATCTATATTATTCATAAAACAGGAACCTCTAATCTAGTTTGTATGTACAATGTACATATTATAAGTTACGTGTTTTCTCTCAAATTCATTACTAGTATCAAAGTTGTTTATCAGGTGAAAGCAAAAGGTAAAATATCAAACCCATTTTGAAAATACAGGGGAATACGCCGTATTTAAATGCTATAGCCGAGACACCGTTGGTATTGGTAGAATAAGCGATAACGCGTATCAGACAATGTTAATGGTCTGATGAACGGGAAATAGTGGTAATTTGTTGGCAATTTAGATATAGTTTAGTAATTTTCGAGATATAGGAGCCTTTAATCAAATTTATTGGTGTTATCTTTTTTTGATCAGATACAGGAATTAATGATATTGATATTCTTATTTATACCCCCACATTTACTGTGGTAAAGGTATATTGAGTTTTCCATAACGTCCGTCTAACTGACCGTCTGTATACACGATAACTGCCGTAATTTTGAAGTAATTGATCTGAAATTTAGTATATTATCTCTTAAAAAGTAAGAAGTTCGTGAATGCGTAAAATCGGTTAACTTTTTTTATATTTTACGATGGGGGTTTACTAACTTTAGCACCGGTGACGATAATTTTCTTTCTTGTTTATTGAATGCTAAGATTTTAAAATCTACGGGTTTAGATGGGGATATATTTTTGATTGGTGCTCGTGACAGTTGACTAAAGATTTTATATTGAATTAAAATGCGTTGTTAATCTTAGGGGTCTTGTCACTAAAACCGGAAGTGTACGTTAATAGCCGATAAGTTACAAGATTCCTCCAAACACTAGGATTAACGCCTTTCCGCCAAAATTCTACAACACCATTTTGTTCCTCTGTAAGTCGACTTTCGGGTAAATTTTCAATTATTTTTCCGATCCGGGTCTGGATTCTCGAGATATAGGGGTTTTGTCGCTAATCCAGGAACTTCACGTAAATAGCCGATAAGTTAGCATTCTATCAGTAAAATTTGGGCCGAGAGGGGAGGGTCTAGAGCGACAGGCCCAGACGCAAGTGGGTATAGCCCTAGCTGGAGGCGAAAGTGGGCACACTTTTAAACATCGAGCGTTTGAACTTTAAGATTGGCTCCCCTGACCGTTGAGCTTTAGGGTGGAGGGCTGGGGTTAGAAGGGCGCGGCTTAGGGCCGTAGCTTAGAGGATGGGGGCGTTCCGTCTCAGCTGACGTCTCTACTTATGTCAACAGAAAAGAAGGGGCATTCAAGTCATTTCAAGAAAAAGCAAAGAGCCAACTCACTTCCAGAAATAATCAAATCTATACGCGGAGCAGAAGACGGGTGGAGGGATCAGACAAATGATGCTAAGCCAACAGAAAGAGCAAATAAAATCACGACCGAAGTGCAGTCCAAACTTAAGAACGGGATGCTGGCCAGATGGACGGTCAACCATTTACACATGTACAGTTCATTAGAGAGGCCGGAAAAGAATATGTCAACAAAAGGCTCATATTCTAGTGGATAAGATCCGCGAGATTAAAGGACACAACTGATCAACAAGTAGAAGCGATACAGGACTAGGCAATATTAACAAATGCCATCGTCACAAAAATCCTTAAAGCAAACAATAACAGCAATTGCAGAATAAGTTAGGTGCACGATGAAGCCATCCAACATATAATTAGCAGGTGCCCAGTTCTGGTAAAGAAAGAATACATTGAAAGACATAACAAAGTTGCCAGCCTGGTGCACTACAAGAAACACCACCCAGCTGGCATTATTGAAAAAGACTGATAGAACAAGTCACTCAAACAAACCTGTCCTGGTAATTAGAGATAGCACGGAGATCTGCAAATTGAAATTAGAAGAATGTGGGAAATCGCCAGGTTAGAATTTTTATTATTATCACCCGCAGTAGATGCACGTTTTAAGTAGTTTGGCTTCCAACATTGCATCGTGAAGTGAAGAAAACCAGAGAAACATGATCACGCTGGAAGGTGGCCGACAGATTCGAACTGCCGACAACACGGTATCCATTTTTGTATACTATAGACTTTTGCCTTACCTCAAATGCTTATTGTTTTCACATCTAAAGTTATACATGGTGAAAGCAATGGATAAACTCTCCGTATATTTGCATGTATGTTTTCCGTAATGCAAGAAGATCCTAATTTGAGGTAAAAATCAATTAATTAAGAAGATATCAACCTTGCTCGTTTACAGCAGAGCAATAGTTTAGTTAAAACTGTGAATGAACTCCATATTTTCTTGTTATCCCGAGCGACAAAGTGATACATTTGCAAACGACAAAGCGAGGTCAGACTGTGTACAGTGTGTGCACACGATAATTCTTTAAACTTTCACCGGTAAACTTTCATTATGGTACCTAAAACAACTTACAGTTTGTATAACAAGAAGTTGTGTTGAAAAGTTAGATTATTCCAAACTTTTTACATTCGTATAAATACAAGTCGACGTTGTTTCTAACTTTATTACCTCGAACGCGAAATTGCATTTATTTGTTCCCTTACTTCGCTCTACATCCACCGGTTATGTGTACGTCTGAAACTGTACCTACTATTTCAGTTCATAGATCGACGATAACAGTGAAATGATAAAAACGCTGAACAGCAGAGTTTTGTCAGTTTTCTTCAATTTTGGAATGACGTCTATCTATTTATACAGTGAGCGCGTAAAGCATGGAAACATGACAAAGCCTCAAGAACGATTTGCTTTTTTAAAAAATCCTCGAACACGTCAATTTATAAAATTATCAAAATACACCTTATGGTACCAAATTAATTTTTTCACCTTTAATTGCTTTTAACGGATGACATCATCGACATTTTTTTAAAAATGGCAGCTGTTTCAAATAAAAGTTTTTTTGGTTTAAACTTTAAACAACCTCAAGTTCAAATATTTTCTTAACATACAGAGTGCCTACTTTATTATAACAATTTGCAAACCTTTTCATTTTCTAACAGAACAGCCTGTATATTTTTAAATGCTAGGATTAATTAAAAAAAAAATATTGTAGGAATTATTTTTCAATATAATGCGCTATATTTTAGTTATAAGCAATTAATCAAAACACAAACTTTTACTTGAAACAAACGAGTTAAAAATAGAAAAGCCAAGAAAAAATAGCAAGAATTAAATTAAATGTTCAACCTGCTACAATCAAATATATGTGTATGTATGCGGGAAAATATTCGTAATTTGAAGTTTAGGAGTTTTGATTAATTACTCATAACTCAGAAATGATGCATTTTTAGATTTTTCTTTATTTCTACAAAAAGTTCTTAGATTCAACCTTAGAATACAAAAATTGCTATGCAGGGTGTTCTATTAGAAGATGAAAACGTTTGAAAATTTTCATAATAAAATGATCATGTAAATGTCCATGTAAATTAACACTATATTTAAACCAGTTTGGGTTGTTTGAACCCAGAAAATTTTTATTTGAAATATGTTTTGATTTTTTTGCAGTTGGTGAATTTTTTAGGTGTTCCGGTAATTTTGAATATTTTTGGTTAATAGTAAAATAAAAATAAAAACGTAATAATATATAGGATGTTCTATTTAAAAAGGAGAGGTTACCAAATTGCTATAATAAAATGAGTTTCCGGTATATTGAAAATATATTTAAACGATAACCTGTTTAAAGCCAAAAAACTTTTGTTTGAACAATTTTTTGAATTTTTGTAGGGTTGGAGGATTATTTAGGTGTTCCGGTTATTTTTACTAATCCTGTATAATTCTGCGGTGAGCGGCACTAATAAGCGGCAGGGTGGTGCCGCTCTGCCGCTGTGCCGCTCGCCGCTTTGAATCGTAGCCGCTTTGTCAGGATTTGGCTTTGAAACAATGCAACCATATACCATTAGCGGCGCCGCTCTGCCGCTCGCCGCTCGCCGCCCGCCGCCCGCCGTCCGCCGCCCGCCGCCCGCCGCCCGCCGTTTGTATCCTACCCGCGGCCTTACAATACTTTATCATACTACGTATGATAAAGTAAAAACAACATAATTTAAATATGTTTGAAAAATGCGATATCCGTTTTCCAGAATTACAGATCCCGTCATAAGGAGCATAAGGAGCATATATACCGCTCTAATCAAAACAGTGTTGAGTGTTTGGAAAAAATCTGTTTTCAACAGAAACGTACCGCAGGTAGTATATGCGTAAAAAATCTGATGTGGCCAGGCACATGACTTTATCATACAATATGTAAAATTAATAGTTTAGCTGCATGAGAATCTATTTGACTGAGATAAATCGTGTCTGCATTAAAATTAAACTAGTTAGCCAGCATTTGACAGATATTTTGATAGTCAATAGTATCAATCGAAGGTATTGTCAAAGCATCAGCATTTGACACTACCTACTGTCATCAGAATAATAGTTGTTTATCTCACAAGTGCCGAAAGTAAGGAATAGCACAACGAGCGGTGATGCGGCGCGTCACCGATGGCGGAGCGTCGTCGTCGCATGTGAGCGAGTCGCGCTATGTAGTTTTCGGCAGGAGTGACATCAACGTTTTTTGTATTGCTTTTTGAGAAATACGTATTTAAAAAAAATCAAAAATGGTTATATTTCGGTATAGAAAATGTTAGGTTGATACCACTTCTACGAAATGTCAAGTTTAAAAAGCTAATTCAAATTCTGACAGATTTATAGTCGATGGTTCTCCGAGTGTGACAGCGTGGTGACAGCCATAGACATTTCTGTGGTGACAGCACAAAAAAATATTTGTCAAAATCCTGGCTACTATGTAGCATATCAATGCAGATGCGACCGATCTCGATCAAATAGAATTTGCTCTTGCAGCTAAACTATTAATTTTACCAAAAAATGTCATAGGCATAAATTATTCAAAATTTCCTCTGCTTTAATTTATTATTTAACTATTTTGACGAAATTGCAGAAATGGCGGCTCATTTCTAAAATCCTTGAAAAAGGCTTAGAATAAACTACCAGTTCCTTTGAACCCTTTTGAACCAAAAGCTTTTCAGCTCTAAGTTTGGTCATAAAACTTCCAAATATGAACTTTCGTCCCGATACCTTTAGTAGTTTCTCCGGAATCGTCTCCACAAAAATCGAGTACACACATACGCACACACACACACACACACACACACATACACACACACACACAGACATTTTTTTGTACCTTGGTCAAAAATGTTCAGGGGACCCAAAAAGACCTATTTCCGCTAAAATCTCAATTTTTTTTTTCGGCATGATTACAATACTTTACCATACTGCGTATGATAAAGTAAAAACATATGCTATGCAATGAACGGTAAAGTTTGGGATATAAATATTTTTTATATAAATCGTTCATGAAAAATCACCTAAAAACGATAAATAATTCAAACAAAACACATACATAAAACCTTTATATTTTTAAGTTATTTTAATAACAGAACAAGTAGGTTACTATAAAAAAAATTATGAAAATGCTGTTCTGCAGACATAAACGTTTTAGACTCGCGACGACACGGGGCACTTTGGGACACTTTAACTTCACCGCCTTAATGACTTGCAATTAAATACGCATTCACACAGAATACGCGTCAGTGAATGTAAACAATATCCAACAAAGTTTCCAGCGCGATGTGTTGAAACTACGTATGTTGATGAATGTATCAGTTTTTGGTTAACCAAGTAAGTATGTTCTACGTCTGTTCGTAAGGCTGTACACAATTTTATATGTTATATTGTATAGTTTTATGTAGATTCTTACAATTATACATATATTCTTCATACATTACTTTTTATTATAAAACTCATGTTGGGGCACATTGAGACATTTCAACTGGGGCTGTTTGGAACAGGAAAATAAGGGGAAATGGTCCATTAGAAGTTTTATGTTCCACTATTTCTATATATTTAAATGTTTGGAATCAGCATCTACTCGAGTCGAACTTTGAAACTAATATACTCTCAAATTGACTGATATCAGCTGATATCGATATCAGCTTAGTTATTTTATTTTAATTTCGCGGCAATGTTTGAAATTTTATATCTTGGTTGTTATTAACAGTTTCAGGCTTAGTGGACGCATACGTTAAGGCTCCCGTCTCGTACCCTCAAAACTCCAAAGTAACCCACGCTTTAATTATTGCGCCAATCATGAAACGCTCGCTACCATTCGATTCTGTAGGTCATTATGCTACTGCCATCGGAAAGGATTTCAATATTTATGCCGATTATTTATGCAAATTTTAGTGTTAAAAAATTCTAGACTTCAGATATAGAAAAGCTTTCCGATGGCAGTTGCACCTGATTATTGTCGGCTGTAATACATTATAAAAGTACATTAAATGTTAACTATAAGAACACAGGTTACTTTTTTCGGAACTTGTCTAGAATTGCATCCTGGTGATATTTTAGTGAGTTGGCAAGAATGTTTACAATAGCGACAGTTCAGGTATCCAAAACTAGATGGCGCGACTTAATTGCGCATTTTACTAAACTGGTATTTATCAAGTATTTATTTGAAATAGCGATTGTGGAAGTACTATATATCAACTAGAAAACTCAAAACGACTCGTTTCAACATTTGTACAAATAGAAAGCACAAATACATTTTATATATCAATTACTATTATATTTATATACGTATGTTGTATTATAAATATATTATCAATAGTATATTTTTTATATTTGCAAATTACATATGTATATCCACATATGGAAGACAACTTAAATGGTTTCCGATATTTGTAAATTACTATGGTTTTCCAGTTAGTTGGTAGTTAGTTTATTGTTATTAATGGGTAAATCTATTCGATTTCTTGTAAGTAGTATGTTCAAACCACGTTCAAACAAAATGCATGCTACTTGCTAAGAAATTAATATATTAATATAAATTATATTATTTGCTAAATTTTGGAGCTCACTAAACAAGTAGGTAAATATCCCTGCAACATGTCTAGAATAAATTTCTCTGACATTATGTAATATTTTGACCAAGTTATAATTACAGCAATGAAAAATTTAAAAAAAATGTTATTCTATACTATGTTTTGTAAAATTTTATTAATATTCTTTTTGTAGTAGGTATTTTGTTGTCTTAATGTACAGTACACTCTCGCTAATCCAACTACGGTCTAATACGTACTATCCCCGGTATCCCGTAGTCCAAAAGGCCCACAACTCAGTACTATCTCGCAATCCGAACGCCCCACCTGCTTGTTAACCCTGGTCCAAACAGACAAATCGATGTATGCCCTTGCTATCAATGGGCAAAATTGTAAGTACTCCGAACAACTTATTAGTTCGAATGGGGTGATGCAAAAACGCACTCGGTTTAGTTTATGATTAGTAAATTTAGCATTGTGGTCGAAAATAATATGTATTTGCTGCTTACCAAATCTTACTTTTCGAAATTAAACAGAACACTTCAACAAAAAATCTGATGTGGCCAGGCACATGACTTTATCATACAATATATAAAATTAATAGTTTAGCTGCTTGAGAATCGATTTTATTGAGATAAATCGTAGGTATTGTCAAAGCATCAGCATTTGACACTAACTACACTACGTCATTAGAATAATAGTTATTTATGTCACAAGTACCGAAAGTGCGGAATAGCGCGACGAGCGGTGATGCGGCGCGTCACCGAAGGCGGAGCGTCGCCGTAGCACGTAAGCGCGTCGCGCTATGTAGTTTTTGGCAGGAGAGACATCAACGTTTATTGTGTTGCTTTTTGAGAAGCATGTATCTAAAATAAAATAAATAAAAAAATGGTTATATTTCTGTATAGGAAATGTTAGGTTGGTACCACTTTGACGAAACGTCAAGTTTAAAAAGCTAATTCAAATTCTGACAGATTTATATTCGTTCATGACACTGTAGATGTCACATCCGTACCAACATACTAAAATAAAACTACAGTCATCGCTATACTTTTCTACTCAATTTATCGTTTTTAGAATTAGATATAAAGACGAGTTGATATTTCTTATCAACAAACAATCAAATTGGTGATCTTACTTCATTTGAAATTTGTATTGTGTAATTTGCCGCACTTGAGCGGTAACGTTCCATAGCGGTTCTACAACCTCTGATGAAATCAGCTGTTTTCGACAGTTTTCGAATGTGACAGCCATAGACATTTCTGTGGTGATAGCACAAAAAAGTTATTGTCAAATCAAGGCTACTATGTAGTTTCATATCAATGCAGATGCGACCGATCTCGATCAAATAGAATTTGCTCTTGCAGCTAAACTATTAATTTTACCAAAAAATGTCATAGGCATAAATTATTCAAAATTTCGTTTACTTTAATTTATTATTTATCTATTTTGACGAAATTACAGTAATGACGAAAATCGTTGAAAAATGCTAAGAGTAAATAGCCAGTTCCTTTGGACCATTTTGAACCAAAAGCTTTTCAGCTCTAAGTTTGGTCATAAAACTACTAAATACGCACTTTCGTCCCGATACCTTTAGTAGTTTCTCCGGAATCGTCGTCACAAAAATCGTTTACACACGCACACACACACACACAGACATTTTTTTGTACCTTGGTCAAAAATGTTCAGGGGACCCATAAAGACCTATTTCCGCTAAAATCTCAATTTTTTTTTTCGGCATGATTACAATACTTTACATACTGCGTATGATAAAGTAAAAATAAATATTAAAGGGAAACTATAATCTGCTACAAAATATGTAACAATTTATCGTAACATGTTATTTACAACCTAACCTACTAAATCTGTTTATAACTATTATAACCGTAAACTATATAATCACCACTTAAAAATAAGATATTACAAACATATACTACAAACTCCTACACATCAATGTGGTTGATAAACTACACATCACTTTATAACTGAACAATAAAACTCCTCTATAAATCAAAAACAAAGACCGAAACGTACTGTCAATTATAGTAGTAGCACTGACACGGGGTTCCCCTACTAGATCGCAAACATACGTTAAATCGTCAAATGTAGTAAAAACGAAGCAAATTCAGATTTGGTTATAGTGGCGCCATCTACATCTGGTAACTTTTCTATTTCGAAGCTTAGTACAAAAGCGCGCCATTTGAATTGAGACGGGAGCCTTAACATGACTCACAATATGATGTTTACTTCATCATTATAATACACGATGTTTAAAATTAAGTTAAATCATCTTAAAGTAAGAAAATCGAAATAACTCAGATATTATGATATGTAGGTACCTGATGTATTTTGATACCTGGAAAACAAACGCTGAATAAATTTTTTTTATATCTTATAACAAAGATGATATTTATTCCCATTAGATCGGTAGGGCAGTCCACTGGAGAGTATTCCAAGGTGCAAAGTGAGTATATTCTAAAATTTCAAATACAGTTGTAGTCAAAATTACCGGAACAACTAAATAATTCTCTCACCGTAAACAATTGAAAAAAAGTTCAAGCAAAAGTATTTTGGTTTGAATGTATTTTAATATTCAGGATGTTCATCTCATTATGACAATTTCGCAACCTTTCCATTTTCTTATAGAACAACCTGTATATTTTTAATTTTTGTAATTCTAAGATTTATTCTAATATTTTTGTAGGAATAATTTTTGTGATAAAATGCGTCATTTTTGAGTTATAAGCAATTAATCAACACTTGAACTCCCACATACATACACATTTATTTTAATTTGGGGGTTTGAACATTTAAGTTAATTCTATTTAATTGTTTTGTTATATTTTTCTTGTTTTTTTATCAGTTTGGTTAAAAGAAAAGTTTAGGAGTTTTGATTAATTGCTTATAATTCAAAAAGGATGCATTTTATAAACAGTCTGTATATTAAAAATATATTTAAACGATAGCTTGTTAAAGACCAACAAACTTTTGTCAATTTTTTTGAAATTATTTACTGTTGGGGATTTATTTGTGTTCCGGTAATTTTGATTAACCCAGTCTATCGAAATAGTGACAAATAAATAGTTAATGTTATAATGTTCAATAACTTGTTACTAATATGTTTCATAAATAATCTTTGAAGAAATTCCTCAACTACCATTGTAGGTAGTTCATAAAACACTTTGACCTTCACAAGGTTACACCGTACAGTCAAGTCACTATTAGGCTATATGTTTATTGATATTTTGTTCATAAAATAGGCCGCTCTATCCCAATATAATATCTCCAATATTCCGGACGTGGAACAACAGAGTCTGTATAATAATATAAAAACTATTTACATTTTAAGTATATTTATCAGGTATAGTCTCAAATGACAGACGGCAAGATTTTTTTCGATAGCTATACACGATGTTCAATTTAAAACCATGATTTTTTAAGTTTGGGAATGTGATATTTGTGTTACAACACCCTGTATAAGATATAATAATGAACTTAAGGGCATTTTGTATGTCCATATTGATGGTTTGTACTCACCAAACACAGCGGCGGATCGTGCCAATTCAGAGAGGTAGTGCCAGAATGTGAGTAAAAATTTTAATTCGATATAAAATTGTAACCACTTGATCATTATGCTTTATTAGAGCATCACGATAAGCCGAATTTAATTGAGTCTTTATATTTGACTTACCAAGCATGGACAAGCTGAAAAAATTATTCATATGCACTTTAGATTTTTCATGGGTTTTTCATTTCTCCCATATATGGACAACATCGTCCGTGCCTTTTTTTGACCAAGTCTCGTCCCCTCCAAATAAAGCACATACAAAACAAAACAGTTTGTTAACTTCTTCACAACCACTTATCCAACTGTTTTTATCATAAACATTTTTATTAAATTTACGACAACGCGATTTTTGTTCACTACCACTAAGTTTTTCAACTTTTAAATCGGGTTTTGGCCGTCCTAATTCATTAATTTGCAATTTTTCTTCCAGCGAAATATTACTAAATGAGTTTATTAAAGTGCCGATTTTATCCATTTTCAATAGTACAATATATTTTAATTAACCATAAAAACAATGTCTATTCCAAACGAACTCACACAAACTAATACACAATTTTCATTACCAAACCAACCAAACATTTAAAGAAAAAAGCCGACATTAGCGTCAGACGTACTCAAAACAAAACAAACACTGAACTACGAATGGAGATATCGGTAATGTGCCTGGCACAAATTCTGCTTAGATTTCGTATTTACCACGTATGGTAACGCCGAGCATACCATTATCTCTCTGTCGCTCACATGTGTTGCTGGTAAGATTTCTCTCACTCTCTTGGAGCCAAATAAGAAATGGCACGGTACATGGTTGCCAAATGTCCATACAGACTGTTCGGTTCGTTGCCAGCTCTCTTCGTGTGCTTTGGGTTGCATCATAAATGCACTTGTGCGCTGAAGCGCGGTTGCCATTTCATATAAAAGAGAGATAAAAACGCATCGGAAAAAAAGAATAGATTAAAAAAGTTTAGGAGATAAAAAATTATGTTTTTCTAGAAAATTAATGTAGTGCCATGGCACTGTGGCACTACCCCAAGAGCCGCCACTGACCAAACATCAAATTGGTATCTTCAATAATAACCAAGATATTCACACTGTCCGAATGTACCCCATGCCTGCCCCAATGTGCCCGGACCGGGGCACATTGGAACAAACAGCAAATTCGAAAGAAGGTATTATAATTCCTAAAATAGCTTATTCAACCTAAAATGTCCAGTGTATATACCTGGATAAATGTATAAATTAAGTAGTATTGCCATTACCAACCAGTTATTGTGAAAAATAAGGCAACAATATGCGGATATCAAAATCCGTTCCAATGTCGCACATATAAATAAAATTCAGCAAAATACAGATTTTTTTATATTATTTTATTTACCAATTCATATAAGTATACAAAATATCTACAAAGTTTATCGTCATTTTTCTAGACTAAAATAAATTAAAACTTAGGCTAGAATAATAAATAAATAATAAATAAATAAGCAATAAATAATTATTTTCGAAGTATACTACGTTTTGGCCAAAGATTCACGAGTTGAATTTCCTTGCCTGCACCAATTTATTGATGTCGTTATATGTAGTGAGCATTGCTGGACTAGCTTGTTGCGTGGAGAGTTGTGGACAGCCTGTATGTTCTAGACATTCTTCGCCATCCTGGCCATCTTTGGCAGCTTTCATGTACTTGAAAAATCTTAGAATTTCCTGGTTGTCAGAAGTTGGCTTTTTAAGTTCATTGAGTTCTCTGAAATAAAAGTTTGCATTGGTAAAAAACAAAAACGTAAATCAACTATAAAAGATTATATAATCCCACAATCATATGTTAAGAGTACTGATTAATTGTACTGTTATATGGCCGGTATTATAAACGATAAATAAGATTTTACTAGGAACGTATCATACTGGCTCTTAAGTTAGCTCAGTAACTTAAGGCTCCGTTCGTAAAACATCGCAACTCCGAAACGAAATGTTCGATGTTTCGATGTTTTTTTTGCTGGGTCTGGCCAGGCTATCCCCCACCAACGTCAATTCGTAGTCACCAGTTATAAGCGGTGTTTAAAGCTCCAGACGTCTGCTGTCTACACCGGGCAGCAGTAATATGGGCTAATAAAATGTCTGGCAATTACGCTTTATTATCGCAATTATTATGTTTGGGTTAAAATTGTATTTAATTAAAAAATCTTGTTTTGTATCATGATTTGGGCTAGATGTTTTCAATTTGAAAAGAGCCAAAGATGTAGAAGTAAAATTATTTTTTATCTTTCCAAACAATAATTTTTCATCCAGCCCAATTCGTTAGTTATATAAGAAGTTACACTGAAACTTTCATAAACTTTGAATACGCGTTTTAGGAGGGGTAGAACTGGGTCTTAAACGTGAGTGCTTGTTTTCCTCTCCTGTACTTAATATCCATTACATATTTAGTGTTGAATAATATTAGATTAGTTTAAGCGGAAGTTTTATAATGGGTGTTA
Source organism: Melinopterus prodromus (assembly GCA_964023965.1). Classification (NCBI taxonomy): domain Eukaryota; kingdom Metazoa; phylum Arthropoda; class Insecta; order Coleoptera; family Scarabaeidae; genus Melinopterus; species Melinopterus prodromus. The sequence goes on along the minus strand of OZ030392.1, from coordinate 38,187,556 downwards.
TTAACCTTTTTGTGATACTTTATATTGCGCTGCTATTAGAAAATTACTCTATAGTATTAAATTTAAACTTTTAAACTCCTAAGAGTTGTGTAAACTTTGCCAACTCATTCATCAATCATCTTAACTCACCTGCTTAGTTGAGCTGATACTAAATTGCTGTAGGGGGCGTATTTGGCAGGGTTAGCGTACATCTTGCACACTAGCCTCTCGCGGCACTTCTCCAAATCTGGGGATTTCGAGTCGCCCAGCCCGAGCTGTTGAAATACCGAGTCTAGCCGTGACAACAAAGGACTATAGAACGGATCGTAACTTGTCAGGAGCAACGACGAGGGCGGAATCTTGTGAAAAACCTTGTAATCTGCCTTTTTCTGAGGTCTCCTTATATAATAGCTATCCGAGATGCTCGGCACGTACGATATCCTCTGGTTTTCACCGAACCTATAACGGAAAAAGCATATTACAGACCAGCGCCATCACAATGTTATCCTAATCAGTATATTCGCGAACGTAATTTTATGTTGGAGGCAATTAAAACGTTGAATCCGATAAAAACACTTAAATTTGAAAATGGCTTCCATTGTTGAATTTTAATTGAAACGACATTAGTCAGTGGATTCGATTCACAGTATTACCAGTGTTACTTTAGTAATAACTAAAGTCACTAGACACAACATTATAATTATATACCTGCATAGTGCGCAAAACTGGCTCCTGATGTAATACAAAGTACGTCGTCCCGCATCTCGAAATTTTAAGGGATGAAAGAGAATACCATTTTATTAACAATATACCAATACACATGTTTTGTGAAACTCCTACCTTGTTTTTATTGCCGAATATCGCAATCGAACATTGTTTGTAAATTTATACTGTCGAATAGAAATTTAGTATCAGAAATATTCCACAAGAAACTAAGCTACGTCATATAATATTACAGCATTTTTAGGAACATAGATCTGCACGCTCAAGTCTTGACTACATGTTTCATATGTTTTAATTGATCTCATAATGTAGTCTCATTTACACATGGGTTTTTGTGATAGACATTACCGAGTCAATCATATTTTTCGGAAAAAGCATATTACAGACCAGCGCCATCACAATGTTATCCTAATCAGTATATTCGCGAACGTAATTTTATGTTGGAGGCAATTAAAACGTTGAATCCGATAAAAACACTTAAATTTGAAAATGGCTTCCATTGTTGAATTTTAATTGAAACGACATTAGTCAGTGGATTCGATTCACAGTATTACCAGTGTTACTTTAGTAATAACTAAAGTCACTAGACACAACATTATAATTATATACCTGCATAGTGCGCAAAACTGGCTCCTGATGTAATACAAAGTACGTCGTCCCGCATCTCGAAATTTTAAGGGATGAAAGAGAATACCAGTTTATTAACAATATACCAATACACATGTTTTGTGAAACTCCTACCTTGTTTTTATTGCCGAATATCGCAATCGAACATTGTTTGTAAATTTATACTGTCGAATAGAAATTTAGTATCAGAAATATTCCACAAGAAACTAAGCTACGTCATATAATATTACAGCATTTTTAGGAACATAGATCTGCACGCTCAAGTCTTGACTACATGTTTCATATGTTTTAATTGATCTCATAATGTAGTCTCATTTACACATGGGTTTTTGTGATAGACATTACCGAGTCAATCATATTTTTCTTCGAGCTGTAAATAACAATAATATATCTGGTCCGATGTTGTCACCCGTTGCAGTCGCCGTCTGTTGCCCTGAACTAAACAAATCTTAATACTCTTTCTCTCATCCAAATATTAGAAATGTGGGTATTTAACAAATAAACATAAATAACTTGTTTATGTGCTGGGAAATAAAGGACGATTTTGAAAGATGGGAAGAACGTGTATGTGACATTATCTTGCTGCCTTTTCGTATGACGACAATGACTGACAGATTGAAATTGATAGATCGTTTTCATCTTCTGCGTGGAAGTAACCAATTTTATGTGATACGCCTAAAAACCGCCTACAAGTAGCAACGAACACATTGCATAGACATTGTATGGACCCTTTTTGTAGAGAAATTAATTATATCTAGAAATTTCCCTAATAACGCGCATTGTGATCTGAGCAATAGAACGCAAAATACTGTTAAAAAACAAACAATTCGGTCATCTATAGGTAACCGTGAATAACTCGCGAAGCAGTGTACGATTTGTTGCTTACATTGTTTGTAAATTTTTTACTTTAGTTACTTTTAGTTGCTTAGTTATTTTAGTCGAGTAAATATGGATTAAAAAGTTCATTTGCCCTACAAAAGCTGAGATAGAAACGATTTTAATATATGGCATTTAGTTCCAGGACCCGATAAAAAACTGAAGAAGATGCTGACCTCTTGATTCTCAACATAGCAATTTCCTTCTGATGATCATTCAACGCTGTTTTTATCATTGGAGAAGACGTCGATCTTTTAGTTCTGCTGACAACATTATGATAATCCAAAACCAACATTTACCAAACCGGGAAGAGATAACCCAACTGAGTACCTATGTCCGCGAATAGTTTTTTTTAAGAATGTTTACGTTTCTGCAGATGTAACTCGTTAGACATCAGACTTACAAAAAAAGGTATTGAATATACGAGATTAAGTCTTCTTCAAATTTGTATTAGATAATTTTTTTCAAGAGTCAACCGATGGGGCATTTAAAAAAACAGGTTTTTGTCCCTTCAATCCAAGATAGCGGACCGCGCTTGCCTCCTCCAAGGTCGAAAACATGGATTTTTTATCGGGCCCGGGAGCTAAATAACATATGTATATTAAAATCATTTCTATCCCACCTTTTGTAACTAGCGTCTGGGATGTCTGTCACTACATAATCCCGAACGTTCACGACCGCCGGCGAACAAAATTTAAATGTGGCCGTGGCTGTCAGGTGCGAGTACCGGTGGTCCAGTAAGCAAGTTTGTGTTCATTTGTGTTTACAGTGCTAAAGTGCTTGTCAGTTCCATGTTGTTAACAAGACATGTTAATTTTAGAAAAATACATGTAATTTAATAATTTGTATAGCAATTAATTAATCAATTTATTCAGCAATCAATTTATTCAGCAAAAATACTTGTAATTTGTTGGAAACTCCGAATTAACGTTCTGTTTTCGTATATTCGTGAATACAATTATGCAAGGTATCCTGCAACTTGGGACATAAAACTCCGATAAATAAAGAGACACGGATGGGCGCCGTGAGAAGTAATGTGGAGGTAAGCGACAGTTCTTACCTTCACGGGCGGCGAGCGTGTTTTAGCCAAGGGGTTTGGAATAACGCAACATTTTTCAATATTTCCAGAAAATAAAGACATGATATACTTATTCGTTTATTCCATAAACTAATAAGTATATCATCAGTATGATACATAATAATAGTCAACATAAAGGACTACCACTATAAATAGATACTAATACACTTAAAAATTACACTTAAATATAAAAAGTATTTATTTTTTAAATCGAATTTATGGCAACAAGTTGCAGGACCCCTGTATATTTTTTTCTTTTTTTAAATTCAGAAACGTATATTTTAGCTTATGATATGGCTGAAGATACTAAGTTTAACTCTTTCCTTTCCACACAAAATATTCAATTATTAATATTAGTTTTTGTAAATACTAAATACTATTTAGCTATTATAATTTCTATATTTTTGTTTCAAACTAAATATTGGTTATATTGGTAAATATTGGAACCTGATATAGATATAGGAAATGTTGTGTTCGTATATATACTTGCATTATTTTGCTATACATAATGGCATGGGCGTATCCAGGGTGGGGCAAGAAGGGCAGCCTTTCGTATTTTGGTATAATGTTTATTACTCTTTCCCTTATGGACACTATAGGCTGGTTATTTTTATTTAGAAAGCAACGATCACCTCCAAATCCAAATCCAAAAAAAGTGGACACCAATTTTTTCGAATTTTAATGGTTCCTTGCGAGGCCTCAAATTTACATAGGAAGAAGAATTTTTTTTGTTTTTTTCGAATAATTGTTCGGAGTTTGCGAAAACTTATGTTAAAGTTCTAGGACTTGTAGAGGACTTTCCAAGGAAGAATTTGACCTATTATACATATGGATTTGACGCCCCCATGTACCCCACAGTGCCCTGAAAACGACAGAAATGAAAAAATGTAAATTTTTCAGAAAATTTACCGTACTAATCATTTCATTGTCTTTTTTCTCATACAAAAATGGAATGTTTATAAACATTTGTCAGTTAATTTATGTTTTCAGGGGACTGTGGGGTGGATTGGGGGTGTCAAATCCATATGTATAATAAGTCAAATTCTTCCTTGGAAAATCCTGTACAAGTCCTTAAGTAATCTTACGTTTTCCCAAATGCCGAACAATAATTTGAATTTACCAAAAAAAGGCTTCTTCCCATGCATTTTCCCATGTGAATTTAAGGCATCGACAAGCACAGTTCAATCAGTTTCAACAAAAAAATACGTGTCCACTTTTTTTGGATTTGGAAACGATTTGGGCCCTTCTCCCATACAGCAAGCTAAATTTAGACAACTGCCCCCCTTTTGATTTGAGCTGGATACGCTCATGCATAATGGTCCTAATAGTACACTAGGTATATAATTTCAGGGCTTGATAATCTCTCTCCGAATGTTTCAACTGACAGTCCAGACATCGAGTCTGCTACAATTATAGCACAACTATCAACAACACCAATGCTATCAACAGATCTAGAAGCCGAAAAAAACAAGCTTCAAACCAGTTTTTTGAGGCATTTAGAAAATAGTCCGTCACCTAGTAAGTTCATATTAAAAAAAAGCGTGTGATACGCTTTCGCATACTTTGGCAGCAGTTCACAACGTGAAATACAATTTTTCCACCACAGATATCACAGAAAAAAATAATCAGCAAAAAGAAGGATAGACTACAGAAGCATTAAATATCTGTATTTATTTAAAAATAAATGCCTTTTATAAGAATTAGTGAATGTTTTAATTGATACAATATTCATGTACGAAAGTAAGAATGATGACGGTTCACTTAGTACATTCTAGAACTTTAGAATCATAGTTATGAAACGCGAAAAAAGGAGTACGTAATAACTATAAATTTAATATTTTCACACCGTGTGTACTTCATAGTAAATGATACTTAATTTAATAAAATACGAAATAACTTATTTAAATATTTGAATCATTTCGTGCGCGCGGATAAATGACTAAACAAAGAACGTTGAGTAATATTACTTATCAGCGTCAAAAATTATTATTGTTTAGTTTACATGTTCGGAATATCATCCATTGTTAATATTTATTTATCCATCACCTGCGTTTATTTCTTTGTTTATTAATTAACCGCGCTCACAAAACTTTAGAATATGTCGAAAACTAAAGCCGTTCGAAAAAATGAGGTATCGAGTTATAAATCATCCTGTATATATACAAAAATTGTCAATCAACTGACACGTTTTTGTAAGAATTGAAAATTTTTTGAGAATTTGATAAAAACGTTAATTGTTAATAAAACAACCGGTATATGCAATGAATTATAATTATGGATTATAATATTGGATTATAATAATGATTATAATTTCGTATGACCTCCAATATTTCTAAATAGTTTTTTCAGATAACATTTTTGCATAGCTTTGAACATAAAGGTACTCTTAAGATAATTACATTTTAATATTTGCATTATAGGGATAAGACAATTCAGAAGCATTTATAAAGAACACACTACATTATTTAATTTAACATATTCTATAGTTTTTTTACATCGGTATCACGCCCTTTTCAGTCAATTCTAATCTGGAGAGAAACTAGTGAGTCTGTCCTGTCAAATTCCAAGGACCAAGAGCATTCTACCGTAGCGTCCCGACCGATCCTAACGGCTCGCTAGCGCACGTATGCGCTCGGGATCATGTAGTGACAGACATCCTAGACGCTAGTCCTTTTGTAGGGCAGAACCACCTATTTACTGGACTATTACGTTATTTGTAATGATCAACTAAAGGTATATACACAAACCCAGCTGGGTTTGAATTTGTTTGAAGTGTATTTTGCTAATATGACTAGGGTTTTCTAATTCGACCATTAGTGGAAAAAATTATTAAAAAATTAAATATTTGTATCTGTGTATTTGTAAACAATCTGACAGGCCGGGATATCTTGATATGTTTTTACGCTAGATAAAAATAACTGTTATACACTAAATATGTAGACTACCATACTAATGAAACAATGTCACTGGTCACTTATCAACTAAATACCAAAAACAACATTTCTTTTACGTAGTATTTAAATATATTTAAAGTCCTTAGTAATCTGCATACAATATAATGATTTTTATATTTCACTTGAAACAAATCGATAAAACCCAAATGAATTATGTATTAATATGGCTCCTTAGTAATAGTGTGCAAGTAATGAGCGACTCTAATGTAATAGAAGTATAGGAACTCTCGACGTTATCAAGAGCAGCGGCACAATAGAGCGAGCACAATGAACGGAAATATTCAGGGATTCAATTACAGTAAAGCTATAGGAGTATGCTTTTCAAAGAACAAAATTAACAGCCAAACCTATCCATCGAGCTGCTAAAGTTTTGTTCATTGAAACCTGAAAACTTGACGAACTGAATTTGGAATATACACCATTTAACAGTGAGCAAATAAACTGTAGAGACAAGACAAAATTTCTAGAACGGCTTCACCGAATTTAGAAATTAAATCCTGTAAAATGCGGACAGAGAAAGTGCGTGGTATGGGGAAGCCCGACAACTACTTATTATTATATATGCCTACTTACTATTTTTTAACATAGCTATGCTGTACAATCATAAATTTATATATAAAATTTCTATTGTTTAAAAATAACATATCATCAGTTTACTAACTATCCAAAAAATAAAAGTAAAACGCTTATGTTAATGTCCAGTTGATGTTGCGTCCTTGCGTAGATACAGGTGTAGCAATAAAGGGGCCTAACTACATAAATCAATTTAAAAACAGTAAAATGATAAACCTTTATTGTGAATTTATTTTTAAAAAAATATATTGTTAAAAAAAGTCCTGGATCAATTTCAATTCAATAATCCATCTGACAATAATCACCAGATCTGGCACCTCCAGAAATGATTTAGTTTGTTACACCGCGGTTTTGACCAGTTATATTTGCGTAATTGTTTTCCTTATCTTGTTTCCACATTGAGGAATTTTGGGGCTGTTGCACAATTGTTAAAGTCTTATGGTTGCTGCTGTAGTTACAGCCGAGTGGTTAGCGCTTTCGCTACCGGCCGTAAGATGTCGCGGCAGGTACCGTGTGCTTCGGGCCGGTCAGCCCATTGTTTTGGCTGATTTACTCTCCGGTGGAGGATGGGAGAAATTTAATTTTTGCATTTTTGTGCTGGGCAAAAATTTAGCTTTCCATCAAGCCCTCATTTTGTGGAATCCGTGCAGTTTGGAGAATTAAGGTTCTTTTCGCGTTGTTTCTGGGGTGTACCACTTTTTGCACCCGTGACGTATGATTTTTATTTTTGGTGAATTTATTCGGTTTCTCGGAACTGTATGTTGGGATCTTGTTGACCGGGTTATTATGAGTCTCCTTGGATTTTTCTGCTCCTAATGACTGGTTCCCTTTTATTAAAGTCGCTCTAATTGCCTTTTTGCGAAGTTTTTGGTCCGGTTAAAGTGGGGGGCGAGGCTATATATAGATCCGCATTTGGTCCCTGTGGATTGTTGAGTCTTGGTTGTTAGACGAATCGCTGTCAGTCAACTTTATCCTGGAGTCTACGTGAAGCTGTGTGGAAGTGACTTGGAGTTGCTCGTTTGTTTGGTGCCTTGCTGGTGTACGAAGTATCTCTCGCTGTATGCGGAACCATCCTTCCCAGGCTAAGAAGTTTTAACCATTGTAGTGTGTTATATGGTTGGAACCCCGTCGCCTTTTGTGCGGATTCAGTACGTGACTACTGTTGGATTCACGGTTAAGCCCGCTCAAGATCTTAGGGTGAGTCTCTGGTTCGTTTATTACTTTGAGAATTGGTTCCTTATTGCGGGGAATATTTTTAGGCTTCATCGTCGGATATTTATTCGTCGTCGGATATTTATTCGTCGTCGGATATTTATTCATCGTCGGATATTTATTCGTCGTCGGATATTTATTCATCGTCGGATATTTATTCGTCGTCTGGAACTCTTTGGATATTTATTCTACGTCTGGTGGCGTTTATCCTTTTCTGTGGTGTCTTCGTCTGGGGACGTTTTCGTCTTTGGATCGGAGGACAACCCTTTCGATCAGAGGACCAGTTTCGTGGAGTGATAACTTTGGCACGACTTGATCGAGTGGATCTAGCGGACTGGGTGGCGTCCTGGAGTGGAGCGTCGGAAGCTGCGGAGAGTTTGCCTTGCTAGGACTGCGGGTGTCTTCGTGGAACGGGGACATTCCTTCGCTGCCGAGGTCAAGGTTTGACTTATATTTATATCTCCACCGGGCCCCTGCGTGGCCCTCGCCCTTGACGCAGTGCTGCCGAAGGTTTATTCGTGTCGTAATTAATTGTATTTTGCTTTCTTTGTATAATTTACTTTGGGTGAGCCGTTCACCACTATCGTGTCTTTGTCCGGAAGGTTTCTAACCTCACCTACCCCAACAAACAGCTGTTGCGGTGGACCGTTGTTGTGCGTATGCTGCAACGGTAGCTAGCCTCCCTCAACCTCGTTAATAATTTTTATTTGCTTTGAATTTCAATTATATAGATTGATTTAATTTGATTTAATTTAATTTAATTTAATTTAATTAGATAAGTTTATCTTATCTTTGTCTTTTCTAAATTTACTTGGTTGTTTATATTTGATAAACGTTGAGGTTAGGTTAGTCGGGTGAAGGTGTACCGGCAAAGTGTTTCTGTAAGGTTTGAGAATTTTAATTTACAATTTAATTTTGAATTTGAATTGTCCTGGTCATTTGGGACAATAATTTATTTAATATTGCCTTATTTTAATTTATTAATTTCATCCATTTTGACACTATTGTTAATCAAATTCCCAACGCTTTTCGGTCGGATTCATTTAATTTAATTTTACGTCTGGAGGAATATTATCCCAGATACGGCGGTGAATTTCGTGCTTGGCCAAGAACGTGTTCGTCGGTTGTCGCATTTATCTTTCGGGTTTTTTTTTTCAGGTTAATTATCGGCACTAACGTTGCCGAAGCGTTGCTATTTGATATTTTGGTGTATTTGATAAATTGTATTATTGTGACTCGTTCTGGTGTGGATTATTTGAACGGTGGTCGACCTTGCTGGTCAGTGGATATTTTCCCGAGATACCGCTGTAATTTCGTGTACTTTTTTTTACTTTTTTTTTGTCTGTGGGTATTTAATAAACTTGATTTTCCGGCAACTTTGGTTCTCTTCTTGTGGCATCATTTCTCTTTCAGCCAGCTTTCACAATCAAGCGATAGTCCACGGCGGGGTTTAGATTGTGTGGCGCCCATTTCGGAACACCTTGCGATTGGATGTTGTTTATCCCCACGCCCTCTCCCAGAGTTGGTCGGTGCAACCCCAAGGACTGCATGAGCGCACAGGTAGAGCTCAAGGTTCCGGAACTTATTTCTAAAATATTTTATAGCTTTCATCGGGACTAGAAAGTCAAGGTGTTTCATTGGCGCCCAACGTGGGGCCCTTCTTTGTTAATTAGGTCGTCCTTAGTTAATTAAATTTGGTTGTTGTCTTCGAGTTTTTTTTTTTTTTGCTGCCTTGCTGCTGAACTGCTTCCGCTTTGCTGCTTGGGATTTTTTTTTGTTGTTGTTGTGTGTTTTGCCGTTGGTGTAGCACGTGTGACCTCCCCTCTCCGAGCGGTTCTCTCCATTGTTGGTATTTATTTGATTTTCTTTCGTGACTGATTCTTTCTCTGTCGCCATGACCGCGCCTGCGATGAATGTGAACCATTTGAAGCGAGATGAATTGGAATTCGAGCTTCAAGTGCGAGGAGTTGACCCAACTGCCATGACTGTTATTGATATCCGGGCCAGCTTGCGGTCGATGATGAGGCTGGAGCGGGCCCAGCGTCCTCTCCATTACCCCAAGTACGTGTTCGATGATGAAAAGGATTTGGATGCCATCTCTGCAAAGTTTACCGAGCTGGAGCTCTTGGTGCAAACGATGGGAGAGGATCGATCCGGTCACCCGCGCTGCTGTTCCCGGGTACTGCATTTATTGGGCCGTGTGGATGGAATTCCTACGGAAGGAGTTGTGGGTGCCACTGCGAAGAAGCGAGGAGAATGGCTTGCTAGAGTCTCTGCTCTGTTGACACGCTTGCAAAGGAGATCTCGACCTCGGGATTTAAATTTAAGCAACTCCCTCCTTAGTGCTGACGGCGGGGATGGCACTGAGGTTGACGACGGTGATGATTCCGATGTAGGAGATTCCGATGAGCCTCCGGCGCGGGACACCAGCATGCGTTCATCGAACCCTAGAACGAGTGATCGACCAGTTCCCCTGTATAAGTGGAATCTTCATTTCTCCGGAGATCCCAAATCTATGTCCGTGATGGATTTTCTGGATCGTGTCCATGAGTTGAGTAGAGCTCGGGGTTGTACTGAGGAGGACTTGTATCGCTCATCGTTGGATTTGTTCACCGGTAAGGCGTTGTTGTGGTATCGATCGGCCCTTCGGAAGTGTAAGACTTGGAAGGAGCTGTCCGAGTTGCTAATGAAGCATTACCTCCCTCCCGACTACCGAAGTCGCTTATTCCAGGAGCTTCTGGGTAGGACCCAGGGACTCAATGAGCCTATCGTCGAGTATTTATCGTGTATGCAGGCTCTGTTTGCCCGGTATGGACAGATGTCCAGGGATTGACAGCTGGATATATATAGTACGACGAAATTTGGCCCCCTTTTATACAATGCAGCTCCCCCCGGTCCATAATATGGAACAGTTGGAAGCAGAATGTCTCCAACTAGAGACAAAGAAGTACCGAGCCGATCATTATCAGGCCCCTCCTCGTCGAAGTCGAGATTGCGTCGAGCCTGAGTTGGCGTGCATATCTTCTAGTTTGGAGGCCGTTTCTGTGTCTTCAGCTCCCCAGCGACCTCCGAGGGACCTCACCGGCGTGGAATGCTACAACTGTCACAAGAAAGGACATATGGCTAGAGAGTGCCCGCGAAACCAGCCCCGTCCCAAATGGTGCTATCGATGTAAGCGCCCGGATGTGACGATGCGGACTTGTCCCGATTGTAATCCTCCCCGTTCGGAAAACTCCGATCGGAGGGCCTGATTGGTCATCAGAGGTCCTCCATACACCCCCTTTCGACCCCCGACGCTGCGCATCGTGTTCTGCTTGATTTCATCATCTCGCATGCTTCCGGTGACTCAAGACCTTACCTTAACGTCTCAATTTTGGGCTTCGACATGCTCGGTCTGTTGGATTCGGGAGCGACCAATACCATCGTTGGAGAGATGGGCTACCGAGCTTTGTTATCTCTGGGCCTTGTCTTGGACTCGACTTCGCGCCGCGATTGTGCCGTGGCCAATGGTGATGTTTGTTCTTCGTTGGGAACCATTGCGACTCCTTTTTCGTTGATGGGAAGGACATGTGTGATAAATGTAATGGTGATTCCCGCTCTACCCCATAGGCTGATCCTGGGGATGGATTTTTGGCGCGGAATGGGTATAATCCCCGACTTGCGTAACGACGTATGGAGGTTCGTCGATGGTGCGACGGAGGTGTGTGACTTGCAGATGCGAGATGAGCTGACGCCGCCGCAGCGATTAGCCTTGAATGGTTTGATTGACCGTACCTTCCGGTCCATGGGCTCCGGAGTATTGGGTACTGTTACTTCGGTGGAACATGAAATAGTGACTGATTCGCCTCCTATCAAACTCCGCTATTACCCGGTTTCCCCTGCTAAACAGAGGATCGTTGATGACGAATTGGAGAAGTTATTGGAGCAAGGAGTGGTGGAACCCTCCAAGAGCGCTTGGTCAGCACCTATACTTCTCGTTCCCAAGAAGGACGGAAGCTACCGCTTTTGTGTAGACTACCGACGTCTTAATGCGGTCACCAAGCGGGACGCATACCCCCTTCCTTATATCTCGTCTATTCTTGATCGTCTGAGGGACGCCAGGTACCTGACCTCTCTAGACATAAAGTCAGCGTATTGGCAGGTTCCGGTCGCCGAAAAATCGCGCGAGCTGACCGCTTTCACTATCCCCGGAAGAGGCTTGTATCAATTTCGAAGAATGCCAATGGGTCTGACGAACGCCCCGGCGACCTGGCAACGCTTGATCGATAGCGTGTTGGGAGCGGATTTGGAGCCTTACGTGTTAGTATATTTAGATGACATTATTATCATTTCACCCGACTTTGACACCCATCTCTCAATCCTGGAAAAGGTTCTGGACCGTCTGCAAGCGGCTGGATTGACTATCAGTCAAGGCAAGTGTCAGTTCTGCCGACCCGAACTTAAGTATTTGGGGTATGTAGTGGACAGAAACGGACTCCGTGTGGACCCCGGAAAGGTGGAAGCAATTTTGAATATTCCGGTACCCCGGTCGGTGTCGGAGATTCGGCGGTTTGTCGGGATGGCGAGCTGGTATAGGCGGTTTGTTCCGGACTTTGCCTCCATCCTCGCTCCTATTAATGACCTCACGAAGAAGGGTGCGAAGTTTGTTTGGTCTTCGGAATGTGAACGGGCATTTGTTGCGGTGAAACAACATTTGGTCTCCGCCCCTATTCTAACGTGCCCCGATTTCGAGAAGCCCTTCTGCCTGCAGACCGATGCCTCCGCGTTTGGTCTCGGTGCGGTCCTTACTCAAAGTTTCGACGAGGGGGAACGGGTGATTGCCTTCTTATCCCGCTCCTTGACCCGCCAAGAGAGGAATTTCTCGACGACGGAGCGTGAGTGTTTAGGAGTTCTATGGGCCGTGGAGAAGCTGCGGCATTACCTCGAGGGAACCCGTTTCACGGTCATTACTGACCACGCCTCCCTAGTGTGGCTTAATAACCTGAAGGACCCCACCGGGCGATTGGTTAGATGGGCCGTCCGCTTACAGCCATTCGACTTTAATATCGTGCATCGGAAGGGAAGGGATCTCGTGGTGCCGGACTGTTTATCTCGGTCTGTGCCGGTTGCCGTTGACGTCGTGGAGATGCTGGATGAGCAGTTTTCCTCTACCACGGATGTTTGGTACCGCGGTATGATTTCGCGCGTGGAGGCCAATTTGTCCAAGTTCCCTCAATGGAGAGTGGAGGCCGGTAGGCTGTATAAGTATGTTAAATCGACCCGTTTTAGCCTTTCTGATCCCGGCGAGGAATGGAAGCTGGTGGTCCCGAAGGATTGTAGGAGTTTGCTGCTAAGAAGGTACCATGATGACCCTAGCGCTGGTCATGTGGGTGGATACAAGGTTTATTGGCGTTTGCGGGAGAGATTCATATGGCCGAAGATGCACGTGGATGTCGCGAGGTATGTGCGACGGTGTGTGATCTGCGCAGCGCAGAAGCCTGAGCAGCGTGCTCCCGCAGGACTGATGGGCACCCGCCCGGAAGTTTCTCGTCCGTGGCAGGTTATAAGTCTGGATTTTGTGGGACCTCTGCCTTGCGAGGATCATGGAGGACCATGTTTTCCTCGTGTATGGCGCTCCACAATACGTGATCTGCGACAATGGCGTCCAGATGAGGAGCAAGGACTTTAAGCATGTGTGACTCGTACGGCACGACAGTTTCCTACACTCCGTTATACTATCCCCGGGCAGATCCCGTGGAACGGGTCAACCGTGTTGTGAAGACAATGCTGGGATGTTATGTTAAGGATAACCAACGTAAGTGGGACGAGTACCTTGCGCCCATCGGTTGTGCCATACGCGCCTCGCGTAGCGAAACCACTGGTTATTCCCCGTTCTATGTAAATTTCGGCAGGCACTACGTAGGCTGTGGTGGAACCTTCAACCAGGCCTTAACCGAGGACCCTCCCGACGTTCCTACCAGAGTCTAAGGGTTTCAGGAACTCTTTCTGCAAGTTAAGAAAAAGCTTATAGCCGCCCAGGAACGTGGTCGCAGGGTGTACAATTTACGACGACGACCTGTGCAGTATGTCGTGGGTCAGCAGGTATGGCGAAGGAATAAAGCTCTTTCCGACGCGGCTAATTATATTAACGCTAAGCTCGCTGCAAAGTTTGTTGGCCCGTATGTTGTGAAACGGAGGATGGGTTCGTGGACGTACGAACTGGAGGATAGTGATGGAAAGTCCCGCGGAGTTTGGCATGTTCAGGATTTGAAACCTGCTGTTGAGGATGAGACTTTGAGATAAAACACCCGCGCTCTGCTGGAGGGGCATAAGAATACTTCAGCCGTGAGCCTGCGTTCAGTAAAAGTCTGATAAAGGGACGCGGATATCCCATTCCACCCACCATCGTCTCCTGGATCAGGAATAGGAATGCCCTCTTCCCAACGCGCGGAAGTGGGAGAGTTTTCTTGTATATTGAGTCTTTTTGATGAGGAATTTCCTCTCAAAAATGTTTTGGATTTCTTTTGAAGGTATGCCGGTGCCACCACCCTAGGGGTCGGGTGTTGCTAGGTTTTGCATTTCGATTTAACGATCAGTCTTTTTTTTTTTGGTAGGTGGTACATTTTTTTTGGAAGGCAATGCGCCTTGGTTTTTGTTTTCGGGGAACCGCCTGTGTTGCATACTGCTGGAGTTCGGGCCGGGTGTTGGGTCCCGTGGTGAATCTGTTTATGTCTTCTTGTTGCGTTTGTCCGGAGGTTGTACACGAGGGTCTAGCCACTCGGCTAGAGCGCAATGCAACCTCCAACTCCTATCTTTCTGTGTTGTCCCTTTTATGTTATGATTCACCATTGGCGTCGGCCTTCGGCTTGGGCATCGGCGGTGCACAGTGCGGTACCTTTTCAGTTAGGTTAAGTAAATTTCATTAGTTGTTTGTCCTCCGGTGCATTTTTAGGCGTGCGGGTTGTTGTTTCAGTTGCCGGTCAGGAGTAAACCGGAAAATCTTGGGAAGATTTCCCGTTGTGAAAGGAGAGGGGGAGTGTTACACCGCGGTTTTGACCAGTTATATTTGCGTAATTGTTTTCCTTAACTTGTTTCCACATTGAGGAATTTTGGGGCTGTTGCACAATTGTTAAAGTCTTATGGTCGCTGCTGTAGTTACAGCCGAGTGGTTAGCCCTTTCGCTACCGGCCGTAAGATGTCGCGGCAGGTACCGTGCGCTTCGGGCCGGTCAGCCCATTGTTTTGGCTGATTTACTCTCCGGTGGAGGATGGGAGAAATTTAATTTTTGCATTTTTGTGCTGGGCAAAAATTTAGCTTTCCATCAAGCCCTCATTTTGTGGAATCCGTGCAGTTTGGAGAATTAAGGTTCTTTTCGCGTTGTTTCTGGGGTGTACCACTTTTTGCACCCGTGACGTATGATTTTTATTTTTGGTGAATTTATTCGGTTTCTCGGAACTGTATGTTGGGATCTTGTTGACCGGGTTATTATGAGTCTCCTTGGATTTTTCTGCTCCTAATGACTGGTTCCCTTTTATTAAAGTCGCTCTAATTGCCTTTTTGCGAAGTTTTTGGTCCGGTTAAAGTGGGGGGCGAGGCTATATATAGATCCGCATTTGGTCCCTGTGGATTGTTGAGTCTTGGTTGTTAGACGAATCGCTGTCAGTCAACTTTATCCTGGAGTCTACGTGAAGCTGTGTGGAAGTGACTTGGAGTTGCTCGTTTGTTTGGTGCCTTGCTGGTGTACGAAGTATCTCTCGCTGTATGCGGAACCATCCTTCCCAGGCTAAGAAGTTTTAACCATTGTAGTGTGTTATATGGTTGGAACCCCGTCGCCTTTTGTGCGGATTCAGTACGTGACTACTGTTGGATTCACGGTTAAGCCCGCTCAAGATCTTAGGGTGAGTCTCTGGTTCGTTTATTACTTTGAGAATTGGTTCCTTATTGCGGGGAATATTTTTAGGCTTCATCGTCGGATATTTATTCGTCGTCGGATATTTATTCGTCGTCGGATATTTATTCATCGTCGGATATTTATTCGTCGTCGGATATTTATTCATCGTCGGATATTTATTCGTCGTCTGGAACTCTTTGGATATTTATTCTACGTCTGGTGGCGTTTATCCTTTTCTGTGGTGTCTTCGTCTGGGGACGTTTTCGTCTTTGGATCGGAGGACAACCCTTTCGATCAGAGGACCAGTTTCGTGGAGTGATAACTTTGGCACGACTTGATCGAGTGGATCTAGCGGACTGGGTGGCGTCCTGGAGTGGAGCGTCGGAAGCTGCGGAGAGTTTGCTTTGCTAGGACTGCGGGTGTCTTCGTGGAACGGGGACATTCCTTCGCTGCCGAGGTCAAGGTTTGACTTATATTTATAGCTCCACCGGGCCCCTGCGTGGCCCTCGCCCTTGACGCAGTGCTGCCGGAGGTTTATTCGTGTCGTAATTAATTGTATTTTGCTTTCTTTGTATAATTTACTTTGGGTGAGCCGTTCACCACTATCGTGTCTTTGTCCGGAAGGTTTCTAACCTCACCTACCCCAACAAACAGCTGTTGCGGTGGACCGTTGTTGTGCGTATGCTGCAACGGTAGCTAGCCTCCCTCAACCTCGTTAATAATTTTTATTTGCTTTGAATTTCAATTATATAGATTGATTTAATTTGATTTAATTTAATTTAATTTAATTAGATAAGTTTATCTTATCTTTGTCTTTTCTAAATTTACTTGGTTGTTTATATTTGATAAACGTTGAGGTTAGGTTAGTCGGGTGAAGCTGTACCGGCAAAGTGTTTCTGTAAGGTTTGAGAATTTTAATTTACAATTTAATTTTGAATTTGAATTGTCCTGGTCATTTGGGACAATAATTTATTTAACATTGCCTTATTTTAATTTATTAATTTCATCCATTTTGACACTATTGTTAATCAAATTCCCAACGCTTTTCGGTCGGATTCATTTAATTTAATTTTACGTCTGGAGGAATATTATCCCAGATACGGCGGTGAATTTCGTGCTTGGCCAAGAACGTGTTCGTCGGTTGTCGCATTTATCTTTCGTTTTTTTTTTTTCAGGTTAATTATCGGCACTAACGTTGCCGAAGCGTTGCTATTTGATATTGTGGTGTATTTGATAAATTGTATTATTGTGACTCGTTCTGGTGTGGATTATTTGAACGGTGGTCGACCTTGCTGGTCAGTGGATATTTTCCCGAGATACCGCTGTAATTTCATGTACTTTTTTTACTTTTTTTTTTCTTTTTTTTTGTCTGTGGGTATTTAATAAACTTGATTTTCCGGCAACTTTGGTTCTCTTCTTGTCCCTGTGTGACATCATTTCTCTTTCAGCCAGCTTTCACAATCAAGCGATAGTCCACGGCGGGGTTTAGATTGTGTGGCGCCCATTTCGGAACACCTTGCGATTGGATGTTGTTTATCCCCACGCCCTCTCCCAGAGTTGGTCGGTGCAACCCCAAGGACTGCATGAGCGCACAGGTAGAGCTCAAGGTTCCGGAACTTCTTTCTAAAATATTTTATAGCTTTCATCGGGACTAGAAAGTCAAGGTGTTTCAAGTTGTTAACTGGATTATGTCATCAGATATCGAAAATATCTGGTAGCTCATCATTTTAGATCAAATATGTCAAAAACCCGGAAAAAATAAGTAATCCTATTTAGTGCTCTGAACAACATACTAAAAGTCCTAAGAATTCCTAAGAAAATTGTAACCTTTTAAATACAAGTTCTAGGCAAATAAAATTGTTTAATTTAATTTGTTGCTTTAAGGGCATATATTTAACTAAAGAAATTCACAAAAGCAATGTTACAACTCTTAGTTACTCTAAGTTACACCTAAAAATGTAATTTAATAACGCAAAACAAAATGGAGAAAAGTCAAGTTTGCTTTAAATTCACGTATGAAAGCCTACTAAAGGTGACAAATAAATTCAGTTGTCAACTTTCGTTGATTAGAAGCATCATTAGAAGTAAAATGAGGCATCTTAGTGAAGTGCAAGTTGCTCGTGCAGTCGCCCTTATTCAGCATGGCCACTCTGTTCGACATATTAGCAGGGACCTTCGAGTTTTCCCATCTGTTATTCAGCGTTTATGGAATCGGTTTCGGGAGACTGGCCAGTATGTTCGAAGAGCTGGACAAGGTCCTAATCGAAAAACTACTCAAAATCAAGACCTCTCCTGTTGTGACGTCACAGGTAGCGATTTTTTAAAAAATCGTAAAACTTAAAATATTTTGAAACCTGTTAACATTATATAGTTGGGGTGAAATAACTTGCAAATGACTAATTATATTATACCATTCACCAATAAACCTGTATGTATGGTTCAGTACTACTGGCATGGTCAGCCAGCGTCAAGTTTTCATATAATGGTAATGTGTGTATGCACGCATTTGACTTCTAAACCTTAACCTATTACGATATATCATACATAGTTCTCTTTATTTAGCTTGAGGAGATGTAGTGTAAATGTTTACATAGTACTAAAGTACATTAACTGAAAGGTTATCCCTCTGTAGTCATTTTTAGAACATATAAAAACAACCAACCGAGAGAAAAGCAATTACCTAGTATGTAGAAATGAAGGAAACATGCATATACTTGCAAACACTTATCTCAGTGTATATCCCACTCTTAACAGATTCTGGTATATATTAAGTAAACCGTATTGGAACATTTTAACTCACCATTGCACGTTCGAAAAAGTGCATTCTTAATTGCTTATGGAAAATTTGGAGAAGACATCTATGTCGCGCAAAGCATGAACCTCGCGCTATATAAACCATACCACGTTGCGTGAGTTTTTGAAATCGACGCAAAACGGCCCTTTGGACGTTTTTGCTTTGACAATTTTCAAAATGTGAGTTAGTATTGTGAACGGGCCTCAATTTAACAGAATGCGTTGCTTAGCAACGACGCCCGAACAGTAGCTTTTGTTAATTTAAAATTTCTGCAGGTAACGTGGTATGATGAAAAGCACACACGCAGTGGAAATAGATGCAGGCCTTTCGGTCTCAATAACACCAAGTTGGTTGGCGTAGATAACGTACCATAACAAAGTAAGGAAGAAACAATTATTTATTTAAGAAAAAACGCGGCCCAAAAGTTATTATCTAGGCATTATCTAGGGAGTACCAGTAGTATTAGATTTGGCGATGACGCAAGGTTACTGAAAATATACAGGTTGTCTGATAACTTATAGGCATACGTTACTCAGTTTGCCACATAAAGTTAATGGATATGGAATTCAACGTTTTCGTTGAGCGTATAAAAAAAGTAGCCTGTCAGCAAGCCTTGTAACTTCTGTGAATTCATATAAATTTAAACGGGTATAACAAGTGACATATTCTCTGCTTTTTTACTGGCCTCTTATATTGGCCTGAAGTTGCTAGACAAGTGACAACCTGTAAATTTTAATGTGGTTGCTATGATGTTATATTCGCCTGTAAATAGTATTTAGTTCATGTGGGCACGGTAATAATTGCGGTTTTTGTCAGCGAGGTACAGGCAAAAAACTTAAATAATAATGGGTGAA
Organism: Melinopterus prodromus; assembly: GCA_964023965.1. NCBI lineage: Eukaryota > Metazoa > Arthropoda > Insecta > Coleoptera > Scarabaeidae > Melinopterus > Melinopterus prodromus. The sequence continues at coordinate 38,168,016 of OZ030392.1, read as the reverse complement.
AAAGCTTTTAATCAACTAAAGTTTAGGTAATATTAATTATATTAAAAATTACATTAGTTCAAGTAAAAAGTTTTGGGTATTACGTACCTATTGTATTACCACTAGAACATTATTCAGATTTCTATCTATTCCATTTGTTAACTGAAGTGAAAATTATGCATTGAATCATCGTTTATTTTCGTCCTCTAAAATTTAAATATATATATAACTATATAATTAGGATTATTCAACCATTTTTTGTTTAAGTGTTGGTACTTATTTTTGAGTTTTTTGTATGTAGACACAAATAAATTTTAAATAAAATTTTTTTATCAATCTTTTATTATGTGCTTTTGCTTGATAGGCAAGGGTACACCATACCATATTTCACATCATACCTATTGTTAAAATTATTCAACTTGAAAAGAAAAAGCAACATTATAAAATATTAAATTTATTGCGACAAATTATATTTTTTTCGCTTGCGCGAGACTATTTTCTTTAATTGAGCCAGTTTCTTTCTATAAATGATTCCATAGAAACAACTTTATATCAACTTGAAAGTTTTATTTTGCAAAAAAGTCTTTTTGCAAAAATGCTTTTCTGCGATGTACCGATTCATTGATCTATCCAATAGGCGGTCTATTGGTCCACTAGTATTAGGTATTACTTTTATTCTTGAAACTAATAAAACAATTTCTAGGAAAAATTGTGTTTATAACTTTTGAATTTAAATAAATAACGTACAAATTGTTAGAAAAAATACGCTACATGCCAAAATATAGTACATCCTGATAGAACAATAATTGTTCTAGGTTTATCCAAACAGTAACGGTCTTGTTATGTCAACGCAATGCAAATAGGATGTACTAAATGTGCAGATAATCTGGACTAATTGGGATTAATTGAAACTGAATGTGGTTCACTTTATTGATTTTGCAAATTGCCGAACATGGATGGATTTGTATTGAAACTGCGTACTTCCGTATTTTGGTATTTATTGGCATCATAAAGAATGGGCTACCGACCGCCACTTGTCCGCCAAGGTGCCAAACATAGTTCTCAAATGCTAATAAATTTGGATATATGGAAATATCCAACTTCTACTGGCCCGTAGACAAAAATAGTTCATATATAAACATTGTAGACACTTAAATCCACAGCAAAATATGTGTGGAGAATCGGAAACATTTTCATGTCATGCAAATAGTTGTTAAGTTTTTATAATTCTTTCGAGTTGCTTGACTTTTTGGTCTAAAAAAACATCATCCTTAGATGATTATATCATATTAGATTACATGATAATGAAATTTATTTGAAGTGATTTATGATTAAATTTGTTTGAGAATGGAAGTATTAATAAATTTCAGGACTTGAGAGATTGTTTTATATCTGATTTCTTGGCAGTTCAATTCCTATATCTTAGCAAAACAATCGATTTCTATTGTGTGTGTGTGTAATTATGAATATGTGTATATCATATTTGTGCCCAAAAATACGAAGGCTTGGTAATTGTTACAGCTATTACATTTACTATTACTGTCTACACATTTACAGTGGTATATTCACTTTGTCCTTACTAGGGTTTTATTAAAAATAGTCGTTTGTTGCTTGTTCAATTGTATTTCGTACACTGGTTTTTTATGACAATTTGATATATTATATACCAAGACACACATCAATACTTGGCCCGGCAACCAGAATGTTGTTGATTTTCACAATGTAATATAACAAACGCATTAAAATTAATTGGATGGGTGCGATTTAAGCGTGCATTAGTTAAATAGATAAAAGCATTAAAATAAATACTTTGTGCATTAAAAAAAGAAATAATGTGCATTAAATAAATATGAATATGTTACATAAAATAATTTATAGTGAGCAATATTTAATTCATTTTGTGCCCTAGACTGGCTGAGTTGTGCATTAAAATAATACATACTCAGCATTAAATAAATATTAATATAATTTAATAACCGTTTATCACAAACAAATTACGCTCGCGAGTTTAATACAATAGTACAAATAGTGAATAACAACGGATACTAAACCCAAGAGATAACTTCAATATACACATCAATAAAGCAAAAACATCTCATTCAAAAAGTTTACCCCCACAAAACCCCCCGACATAGATACATTTCAACATCGTACGAACCCACGCTGCATAAGTACTTAACGAACATTTTACGGGAATATAACACTAATATAGTTACATCTACAAGAAACACCATTGCAAATTTTCTTACTAATAATAAGGACAAAACCCCTGCAATTGAGAAAAGTGGTATATACAAACTGACATGTTCGGACTGTACAGCTCAATACATCGGACAGACGGGACGTAATTTAAAAATCAGCTATAGAGAACACAGCAAACAGAAAACATCTACATTTAATAAGCACCTCATTGAATACAATCATAAGTCTGATGTAAGTAATATGCAGCTTTTACATAATGTGAAAAAGTCAACAAAATTAAACTTATATGAAATTTTGAAATAAAAAGGCATATTAATCAGGGAGCCGATATAATAAACGAAATTACCGAAATTGACGACGCTTATTTATTCGACACATTTATTTAACATCATGCGACAATGCTTACGCATGCACATTGAACATCTTGCATACGTTGTATGCCTCATTAGGCCTTGTGACTCGTTGGCGTTATGTTGTGCTCGTTGTTTGTTGCTTTTGAAATTCCTTTGACAAGTGAGTACCTGGCGTATATGTTTTTAACATATGTAATTAACACGATGTCCTTTTCAGATAGCCTGATGATGACGTAAAAGTCGAAATCGATCGCTAGATTTTTTAATTAAAATTTGCAAACAAAACCGTAGATTTATTACATGAAAATATCAATATGTTACATAATTTTTTTTATGACAATTATTTTCGTCTGTCATGTTTCACTAAAATTGGTAAAAAATAACTTAAATCATTAATTACACAATCAGGAGAAAAAATATCAAAACTAACTTTGTTTTTGTAATACTAAATTTAACGTCTACATACCTACATAGCGATAGTAAATATAATATTTTCATTTGTAGGTTCTATCTCTATTATCGGATTCATAAAATTAAATATGGATAACCCGTGGTGTTATGAACATAACCCAAAAAATATAATTTGAATTAAAACAAAATCTGATGTGGCCAGCAGATTACCTACTTTATCATACTATACAGCAGTGCCTCGTCATGGCAATCTCGACGCATCTGCGTGTCGAATTCGCGTGCAACGCAAACGCTGATGTTCTGACAATACCGTCAAAAGAATCAAAATATCTGTCAAATCCTGGCTAACTAGTTTTAATGCAGACAAGAAAAATAGAATTTGCTGATGCAGTTAAACTATGAATATTAGCAAAACATTTTATATACAAAATTTCAAAATTTATAGTTTAATTTATTATATAACTATCTTGACAAAGTTACTGAAACGGCGGCTCATTTGCAAAATCGCCGAAAAAATGCTAAGAGTAAACCTCCATTTTACAAGAAATCCCAACCAATCTTTATGTAATTTCGAAAAGAATTTTTTTCTATTAGAAAACAGACGTTTTCATTAATTGTTAATTGTAAAAATATTACATTGTTTTTGGGTTGTTATGTATGTTTTGTATGTATAAAAACCCCGCACAGGTGTTATGCATGTTTCATTTTATAAAACTAATAATTATTAGATAGCAAGTTAAAATTGTACACGGACTAACCGTATTTTAAACGAAACATAGTACTACGTAGTACTACGAAACATGGTACTTATCTACTGAAATACAGCGGAAAAGCCAAAACGTACTACTATTAAACAATGTTGATTATCATAGCAACCAAAAGAAAAAAAAATATTGAATTGCACAGCATCTAATTCTACTAAATACGTGTGCAAAGAGAATTTTTATTATATGTCGTATTACGACAGTTTCTTAAACAAAAATAAACAAGTATAACAACAAGCAGTAGATTAAGACGTAGGATACATATGATACAACACACATATTCTTATACATATTATAAGGGTTTAAACTATTACTAAAATCGCCTTTCCTCAGACACGCGCGATTTGGGTTATTTGAGGTTATGATTGTAATTAGAATTATATTTACACTATGAACTGATATATTCAAAGAAAATATAACAGTTCACTTCCCTGTCAATCCAATTTTTATGACTCAGTTATAAAGTTTTATTTAGCTTACACCAAAACCACAGAGCAAGGACAGGACTAAGCTGTACGATACACATAAATGCGCTACGGGTTGCAGAACTTAATGCACACTATAATCAGTCCAGGGCGCATTATAATTTTCTCATGGCACAATTTAGATTATTGAATGCTCTTACCAATCTTTCAAATGCTGATTTATTTAAACTATTGAAGATATATATTTTTAATTAACATTCATTATATTTTCAGATGCACATTATATTTTTATAGAGGTAACGATTGTATTGCACATTTATTTATTATATTATTATATTAAGTGCACAAATATATGATGAAGGGAACATTCAAATATATAAACGTAATATTATTTATTCTGATGCACATATTATAAATATACTGCATATTTATTTTTTAAATTCTCAAGACATGTTTTGCATTGTTCAAATATTTTTTGTATTGGTCAAATGTTTTTTGTATTGGTCAAATATTTTATCAAATGCTTACAATAAATGCACGTTTCATTTTATATATTGCGCAAATAATTTGTACTGTAATTAATTTTTTTTCCTGATATATCAGAGACCAAAACTAAAACCGTTAAATATATTGTCATTTTTTTTTTTCATACAGTAATTTAAAATTTTTAGATATATAGGTTTTTGAGTCAAAATTCGAAGTGTATGTTTTTAATATCTTCAAATCTACAAGTCACCGACTTGGTATCTCTTAGGGAAGACGCCCATATACACGACTGTCGAATGACATCTTAAGATAGGACCAGTCAAGATCGCCATGGTGCCCTCTGCAACCGGATGAAAAACGGGCACGCCAATATTTATTATTTTTACCGCGATTAGTACTTACTTATGGACTTGAGATTTGGCTTACCTGTTTATTGCATCCGGCGCTTCGGATGATGTTCCTGTATTTAAGGTTATGGTATTGTCATCGACTGAATATTCTCCGTTGATGTCATTATTGTAGGGACTGGTGTCCTTAAATTCGAAATCTTCTATTGTTTGAGCTCCTGCTCCGTGTCCTGCTGATGATCCTGACACACCGCTGAATGTGGACAAGCCTTTTCCAAGCAGTTTTCCTAAACTGCCCAAGATCGATGGCAAGAACATTGCTATGAGAATAGATTTGACTATTTGAGCTCCGATGAAGACAGGCAGCAGAAGCTTCTTCAACGCAAACGCTAAAAATCCAAGACCAAATCCAGCCATGAAAGAACTTTTACCTGTTTCGACTAAAAATAGACAATAGTTTGAAAATATAGAATATCTTCAATCTCTACTGATCTTTGCTAATCTAGTACAATAGCGAAAACGTTTTCTCTTTGTAACTTATGATTAGGTTTTGTCAACGGTTATCAAAACTTTGAGATGATATAACGTATAGGTGTGACATACTGGCGTAGTGAAACATTTCGCTAACAAGTTTTGGAAGTTTTCAAACATAAATAACTTAGTAAAGTAAATATACGAAAGTTGAGGAAAGGTACAATACGTGCCTCCGACACAATTCTGTAGCGGAGGCACACGTATTCAACAAATATTTATGAATCATAATTATTCCGTTTGAAATTTGGTAAACTAATTTCCATTGGCAATTAAAACTTTGTATACTTGAATAGATGTGTTTAATTAAATTGCAAAATGATATCGCATTGAAGTAGGACCTGGTTTCGGAAGAACCTCAAATATCCCTTATTTTCTTTCGATAATTTTGATAATTAAGCGCCTGGAAGCTTCATACTTATTTTATACACACAAATCAACCAGTTAAGGGGACTAGGCAGTCAAAAAATCGATTTTTTTTTTATTTCAAATTTCAAAAATAAAAGTGTTCCCGATTATAATGCTATTACTCTTATGTCGAAATTTTGAAAATTGTTGATTTGGTAGCAAAAAACGCGAAGCGGCGCGCTCACCTACTTCCCGCGCTCGAAGTCGCCAAACGTAGCACAGCGGTAGAACCGCCCGGCGAATTCTCAGAATTAACAACCCGGTTTCTTAGTATTTTAGAGGTATACAAGAGTGTATTAACTCTGCCTAAACGCAAAGTTGCAACTGCTAGTCAGTCTCGATCAAACACTTCTTCCGAGAGGTACATCGTTAGTACTGTTTTGAAAACATTATTTGCAGTTGTGTGCAAAATGGAGCAGCCGGGTAGAGCTGATCAAAAAAATCGTGGACAAAAAGTTAAAAAGCGGCAGTTTTACGGCAACCAATTTACAAATGAGGAAGAAGCATCTACATCACACAAAAAACTGAAAGAGACATCTTTTTCTACTAGACCTGATTCCGAAATTGCTTACGAAATCATAAACTTTGCTACTGTTTTTAATCTAATTGCTTCTTTTGTTGTGTGCAAAACGTGCGGTGAAAAAATCAATTTTGAGAAGTGTTATCAGCAAGGACTTGGCTTTAAGATGAAACTTAAGTGCTCCAAATGTGATGATCGATTTCTTTACTCTTGTCCAATATCGAAGAACAGCAAGAGTACTATATACGAAATTAATTCAAGAATAATGGTTGCAATGAGATACCTAGGTGTCGGATATAGTGGACTGGAAATATTTTGCGGTCTCATGGATCTCCCGGCGCCTTTGGTTCGTCGCAGCTATGATGCGTTTATGAAGAGAATGCGCAACACTGTGAAGAATGTTTGCCTACTATCATGCAAGGAAGCAGTTTCTCAAGAAATTTCGCATTATGATGATAGAGAAAGCTTAGTCGTTTCGGGAGATGGAAGCTGGAGGAAACGCGGTTTCCAATCTCTGCACGGCATCGCAACTCTTATTGGACATTATATAGGAAAAGTACTGGATGTAATTATTAAATCATCTTATTGTGCCGCATGTAAATTATGGGAAAACCGTTGTGGTACAGAGGAATATGTTAAATGGCTAGATAGTCATGAAGACGAGTGTCAAATAAATCATGAAGGCAGTTCAGGCAAAATTGAAGTGGACGCGATCATAGAAATGTTTTCCAGATCTCAAGACTTGTATAGTGTAAAATATAAATATTACGTAGGTGACGGAGACTCAAAGACATTTAAATCCATTTCGAACAAACAGCCGTATGGTGACAACTTTGAAGTGTATAAAAAAGAATGTGTTGGGCATGTTCAGAAACGTATGGGTACTAGGCTTCGTAACGCGAAAAAAGAACACAAAGGTCTTGGTGGAAAAGGGTAGTTGACGGATAAATTGATTGGCGAATTAAGTAAATATTATGGTATGGCCATACGTAATAACTGTGATGACGTACTTAAGATGAAAAACGCAATTATGGCAACGCTTTATCATAAACTATCGACCGACGATAAACCTCAGCACGACTTTTGTCCTAAGGGAATTGACAGCTGGTGTACATGGCAAAATGCAAACAGCGAAAATAAACTTGAAACATATAAACATAAGCCTGCTGTTTCAAGTGAAGTACATGAGGCTATATTACAAATATACGAAGACCTTTCCAACGAAGAACTTCTTAAAAAGTGTATCGGCGGATACACACAACGAAAGTTTAAATAATATGGTTTGGAAAATAGCTTCAAAAAGGACCTTCAGCGGCCAGGAAATTGTAGAAATAGGGACATATTTATCAGCAGCCATATTTAATGATGGCTGCTCTGCATTGTTATTCACCTTGAAAGAGCTTGGAGTGAAAGTAGGAGAACGTGCTCGTTGTTCGACGCGGGCCTAAGTTTGGAAAGTAGCTCTAAAAGCAGCCGTATCCAGAGGAGGATAAATGAGCAGCGACGAGCTGATGATGATGAAGCACTGGAAACATCTTATTACTCTGCGGGAGCTTATTAAACAAGGTATGCATTAGTAATTTAACTTTGAATTCAAGAAAAACTTTAAATCCGTTTTTCTGAAAATTTTTTTCTTCATTTTTCCCTAATATAGTCGTGAACGGAGGGGCGGAACAACTTTAAAAAATCACAGAATTTGTAAAACATGTGTTATTTCCTACTGAACCTCCGAAAAATTCATATAAATTCTCGCTTAGCCACGAAAAAAACAGAAGTTGCGACCCTATGTCCAAATTGTCGTTTTTCAACAAAAAAAAACATGTTCTTTAGCCACCAATTTTATAATTACGTACCAATTTTTTTTTTCTTTTAGGTTCAGTAGAAAACTGCTGGTTCAAGCAACGTAACACCGTCTACAGAATGAAAATATCTTCAGAATCAAATTCAGAACCAGGGCAAAACAAACAAAAAACAGGATAAAGTTAACCAGCACATATTCAGCAAATATACATATATACATATTATTTTATGATGTAGTTTTTAAGTGTACGATGCAAATAAACTTTTTGCAAAAGGACACACTTGTATTTGTTTTTATTTATTTTTACTTGAGTCACATTTTTTTTGTTTGTTATTACTATTAACGACTGCCTAGTCCCCTTAAAGAATTCCGTGGAAATATAGATTGCCAAGAAATGCTATTGGGTTTACGACGTCTACTGTACGGCGGTGAGCAAACTAAAACTTATTGACTACCTAATGAAGTGCTGGGGACGGTTTTGGAATATCAGAAAACCAATTACATTGGTTTTTTTTTTTTTTTTTTTTTACTTTGTTGACGCTTACCTGAATAACTTGAAAGTTCCAACAAAATAATATATTGTATGTCGCCATTTATTTTTAAATAATTTAAGGGCGCATGCTTACTATTATTAAAAGAGTTCATATCATACAACAAACAATATCCCATATCCTATATATGTTTGCGATAATATAGTTGTAGATTCCTACAGATAATTTTTAAAACAAATTATCGGCATAAACAATACCTTATTCTGGTAAATGACCTTGTATGTAAAGTATAGTAGTTATCTAGTATACCCGCATAATAGGCGCATGTAAGTATACGGATAATCATTTTTTAACATTGTTTCTTTGGGAGATTATCAGAGAGTGCTATAGAAAGGCCTGTAGCATATCAGCAAGATTCTGCTAATATGTAGGAATTCTATAAATTTGAACGGTCATACCAAGTGACATATTCGCGGGTTAATTTCATGTCCTCTTATTGGTTTAAAGTTACCAGACAACCTGCATATTCTAGTAATCTTGGGTCTGAACAGCATTACCAAATATTGGCTCACAAAACATTTTAATTAAAAATAGTCTTAAAGCACGGAGCTGCTAAATTTGAGTTTGGAGCACAAATGTGAGTGGATTTTTACGGAGAAAACAAATAAACAAGTATAGCGAAAAAATTAAGAAAAAAATTGCAAAGAATAATCTAAAATAAGAATAAACGTACTATATTAAAATGGGCCTCAAATTAGTAAAGCAACATCGGAAACGTCGAATTGACGTCACGTGACCAATACTCCTATATCGCTACATAAGACAGAAGTTCAGGTGATGTTAATTTAAAGTCATCCGACTTAGTCCGACCGTGTATATCCTGCTATTGTTTTGCATGTATGCCCTTTTATAAATGCAATATAACAACTGGTAAAAGACCTGGCGCTAAAGGTATTGTTTATTAATCATTATCTAGGGGATAGATGGCTCCAAATGAAGATGTACATTGAAAGAGCTTTAAGGGTGTTACTTTACTTGTTCCTGACGGTGTACGAGCGGCTATGAGACGTTAGCTGGATATATTAAGGTACCTAAGTGGTCTTATTTTAATTATTATTAATATATGGTAGTTTGGTACATCCACTATCAGTTATCAGATGTTCGATTTTCGTAACAATAATTGAAAGTTTTTTGTTCTGGCAAAAGTTTGTCCGACACTATTTTCATTTAGCACGTCAGTTGCGGGGAGGTAGTCTGGATTTTACGTTTTCCACATATTCAATAGCGCTGGTCCAGTGGTGTTCCTTGGATTCAGCGATTGCTACCGTCAACGCCGGATTATATAGCCCCGGATGACGTTACGCACAATCAAACACTTAACTGTCACGCCCTACTCACATTTCCTTTCCTATTTTCTTTATTTGCCAACCTATTTGGAAGATCTCAGCACTATGAAGGTGACGGGAACGGGAACCTTTCCTGTCGCTACGAATGTCGCAACGTTAAAAAAAGATCATCCCAAAAGAGATCTATTTACGCAATCCAACGCAGAGACAATTCTCAATTTAAAATGTTGTACACAAAATCTACTTCCTGGACGGACACGAAGACACACGTATGCATATTACCTTTGCTGATTTGGCATTCGATGCTATAAAATCGCTACTGTCTTCTGTCTTTGCCTAATCAAGACAAACGTCAACACTACCGATTTTAATGCACCTTCCAATTCACATTAAATTAACTCGATCATATCTGAAATGGTGCACAACCATACATAAAGTAACATAACATTGGATTGAAACATTCTGTTGCTCCAAATATGTTTTCAATATTCATTTCAGATTTTTAAACAATTTTTCTTTGAATTTGCTATATATTATTGAAAACACGAGGAATTCATAATGTGTACCGTTTTCATTGCCCACAGTGTATCATATAGCCCGTCCAGAGTTCCTTATTCCAAAAGGATGATGGAACCCAAACAACTAGAGGCGTGCCACAGACGTGTGCAATAATAATGATAATTGGAGCCAGACGATACCGCTGTGTTGGTGTAAGCTGTTGGTGGAGTTAAGGCGTGAAATATTATTATTATTATTAAGTATATTGTATATAAATTCTTCACGGTAGCAAGCAGATTGGTTTTAAGCCATTCGATTAAGAACATGTTTATACATATCACTTTGGATTAAATTGGAGCGGTCAGAATATGATTGAAGCGGTATTTGTGATCAGAATTTGAAGCAACGTGGGCTATCAGGGGGGGGGGGGGAGTAGCGATTAAAACTAAATAATGGAGTCATCGTAAAAGTTTAAACTTAAAGATAGATTAAATAGTAAGATAGATTTAAACACCCAGACGAATTCTAGGTTTCGGGTAAATATTAACAAATATTTATACCGATTTGATTTTTAGTTTGGTAAATAAATATACTTTTACGTGTTTGTGATCAACCTGAGGTCAAGCTGATCATAACATAATTGTTTAACATAAACAATTATAGAGATTAATTATTTAGCCATATTTATTTCAACTAAATAAATGTTTGGAATGTGCCTTTTTAAGAACTTTAGACCGCTGCAGACCGTGTTTTTCCTGAATTGGGTCAATTTTTTATAATATATGAAGCATGTTAAGTTCGAAGAAGGTAGTACACAAATGTCTAATTCATTAGTTTAAATGATACAAAAAAATATGCCAAGTTGAAAAGTGCGGTTTGAAAAATGATAAACCAAATTATTTTGTCAGATTCCATTACAACTAGAAAACAAACATTCTCCAAAGCTAAAAATATTCAATTTTGCCATTGCAATTTTTATTCGGTTTTAAGTTTAATGATTTATGACAGGATAAAAATAAAAGTAAATATATAAATCATAGGTAATATATCATTATTATAATAATAATGATTTATATTATATTATCATATATTGATTTCCGGGTGGAAACCGCGTTGAGGACTTTGAAGCAGTCGACGTTTCGCGATCGGTTGCAAGGCATCTGCTGGACTAAGTTATCAAATCAAGTGCTAAGAAGATGGTTTGTTAACTTGGTCCTGAAGCAGCCTCTTCCAACAGACCGCTAAACGTCGACTGTTTCACAGTCCTCAACGCGGTTTCCACCCGGAAATCAATATATCATTGACCCAGACCACGGAAGTCTACAATCTAGATATTATTATATTCTATTAATATTAAAACCGCAGATTTTATATCACTTAATATGTCAAAACCAGATTGGCAAAATAATGAGGCAGCAAACTTTTGAGAAATTTATTTACCTCTTACCGTTACATATTTGATGACAACTGAGTCAGATACTTTTTTTTGTGAAACAAAAATTGCACAAATTGCCAAATATTATTATTAATTTTTTGTATAATTAACGTTAGGTACGTGAGGAACTGCTAAGTTGCAATCATTTTTACCTAAAAACTAAAAATTATAATCCTTTATCTTAGAACACGATATATAGAAGAATCTGGGTACACAGTCAAAGCCGGCAGTAATGGTGTCCCTTGAATAGATGACCATCGCAATCCTGGAAGAAGAAGGTTGGCAGGAGCACCCAAATACCAGACCAGACAGATGTGAGCGGGGCAAATCGCATACGATAGCAGCACGACGACTTTGAAGTATTGTATTTTGAAGAGTTGTTTTTGTTTTATTGTATTGTACATGAAACAATTTTTAAATTTTTGTATGTGGTTTTTTATGTATTGAGTTGTTTCGTATGTCGTATGAGCAATTATTGGCTAAGAGGGTTGTAGGTGTAAATTAAATCGAGGTTATAATTATATTCGAATTGGTTTTATGGAATAATAATGTAGATGGCCTGAATTGCTCAATTCTTGCAGTGCCCACGCACGGGTTTCAGACGCCGAGTTTGCACAAATATCAAGTGAATAACGTCGACGTTTGGTAATCCAAATAATGGTAGTGACCATCTCTGGACAATTGATGTAAGTACCCACATAGCGGAGTATTGGGGAGAATTGTTTTTTTAGTCTGTATTCACCAGTGAGACATTCGACACCCGCACGAGAAGGCAGTGGGCTGCCTACTGACCTGTTTTCTTGGAGAATATTGTCAACAATTATACACGCTTGTAAAACCAGTGTGAGTTTTGTGTAAGAGCTACGGAACAATAGGTACACACCTAAAATAATTAATTTTCTAATTGGGTGAACTAACGACTGTATGTGGATTCAAAATGAATTCAAAATAATTAATATTTTCGAAGTTTTGTTTTCGGTGTCAATGGTGTCTCTAAGCGGTAACTATTGTAGATAAATAAAATTCCCTAAAAAAACATCTACAAATGAATAACAGGCTAAATAATTTCAGAAATTGAAATGATAGTTATGCATTCACACCACTAATAAAAAAAATATACATTTGATAGGCACTTGGTTGTAAAAACTACTGTATTTCAATAGCTATCTATCAAGGTATAAATCTTAACGCCTTCAAACTTCAGAGAAAATGATAATAAAACTTCGGGGAGTAAGTAGTCGCCCACTGTTAAGTCGGAAAGACACACGGAACAGAATGTTGTTCCTTGTCTTCCAACTCCTAAATTTCTTCAATGTTATTTTGACAATTCTTGAACATTCCGAGACCTACCCACGTCAACAAGCCGTGCCCCTGTGCAAGTGTTCGTATCAAAACTATTATGTTGAGACAATTGTTTCCCTTTCCGTGTTAACTCATAGTTGTCAACTTCATCACGATTTAATCAATCGCAAAACTTTTAAAATATCAATTCAATTACTGAATACGCAAACATACTATGTATTTACGGGAAATGTCATGGAATTGCCGCTGAATCTCAAAGAGAATACCATAGTCGCTTCCAGGAAAGGCACGTTTCGCGCGTTAGTGTTTTTGGTGTCCGTACAGACGTATGGCAGAAACTGGTACAGTTCAACAACACAAAGCCTGGTCCAAGCCACCTTCCACTGCGACATACCAAGCTGTAAAGCCCCTTTATTCTTGCTTATAGTTGGGTTAGTAAGGGTTGGGTTCGAACAATCTTCGAATGCCCTCCTCGCCATATTCGTCGTCATTGCTCGTCATGGCTCCTGGCTGTTCCAGGCTCTATGTGGCATTGAACGTTAATAGTCTGCCATAGGTCTGTACGTAGCCCCTGAAATACTAACGTGCGAAACATGCCTATCCTGGAAGCGATGATGATACTCTCTTTCAGCTTCAACAGCAATGACATCACATTGGGCGTAAATAAATAGTAGGTATGCCAGCATATTCAGGAATTGACTGGAGAAACATTTTAAAAGTTTTATGATCGATTAAACCGCGAATAAGTTGAAAACTATCAGTTTACACGGAATGCTTTGCATTTGAATGTGTGAAATAATTCTACGAATTTAACCCAGTTTTCATTTGTCGATGATTTCTTTAAGGTAATTTTGATTTATCAACAATTGTTATTCTTTAAAGACACCATTGACAGAGAAAAAGAAACTTCGAAATCATTAATTATTTTTAGTATGTCCGGTTATGACTTCACAGGTAGCATTTTCTTAAAAAATCGAAAACATTTGGATCGTGCATTTGGGGTGAAATAGCTTGCAATCTCTACTATAACGTGTTTAAAGGAAAAATTATTACACTATTTGAGTAATTTTTGGTAATTTTACCTAATTTGCCTTATGTTTAAATTAAAACCAAAATGCAGTGATTTGCTCGCGAGACGCTGGACAAAATGTGAAAAAGGCGGTACTGTCTGGCCACCTGCACATCGTCAATAGAATTTTGACCTGCTGGATGCGTATTAACTACCACAGTGCGTCGCGATGTTAGGTTGGCTGTGTTCTCTCTGAGAACGGAGCATTTAAAAAGTTAAGTTGTTCTTTAAATATCTCTTTCAGTGCTGCCGTGTACGTATACAATTTAATTTTCATGCTTACCGGCGCAGGGAAGTATGTAAGCTAATTCAGTTTGCTTAATGCACAGTGTGTTAATAAAATTCACTACAATTACAGATTAATTGTTTTGCTAGAACAGTGTATATAATTTGATGACTGCTTAGAATGAGCAATTCATTGATTCCGCTACTCAGGATTCAATAATAATGGAATCAAATAATAATGGAAAAATAATAATCAAAATAAATAACAAATAATAATCAAAATAATAATGCAATCAAATCCTTAGTTACTATACTTTGGAAATTGGATTATGACGGCCAGATCACATCGTTTTTGGTACATATCAGTATAATTTACTGAATTGATATGTTAATACAATTCTGCTGTTATCCATTCCTGATTAAAAAACCATTATAAACTGTCTTGTGCAAATAACTCCATTGATTTTTTAGGCCGGCATGTACCTTATAGAAGGAAAAAAAAACCTATATTTGAACACCGCCTGACTACGGTAGGGGGAGGCGTCAAAGGGCAAGGACAAAAACTTAATATGTTAGTCAGGGCGTCAATATTTACTGAAATACCAATCTTTGCCATATCTATTTTTTAAATTTATAATTGGGCTAATGCCTGGTCTAATACTAAACAAAAGGCGTAGGCAAATTGCGTAGATTTTATATGCTCACTTCCTAACTATTGCCCAATTATTGCTTTATTATCTAGCTATTGCTTTATTACGGGGCGTCTAAAATAAATTATTGCACAGGCATTCTCCTGTCTTCCCCGGGCAAGTTACGGAACAATCCGTGAACCCAACCAGTAGTGGATGAACTGGTGCGGCAAATTTAACGTTATATAAGTACTAACTGTTCCCGTAGCAATCGCCGTAGTACTGCGCAGACGTATCCTGTAATTAATGGTTTAGCTGGGGCATCTGTGAGAACATTGGTTCACTCCTAAAAGTTCAATTCAGTGCTTGACATTCTCACAAAATTTATATCCCCACCGTAATACGATACTCTAGATTAAATCTCACCGCATATAGCGGGTGATTCAATTTCGAGGCTCACCATGGGGATCTCGCTTATTAGTGGAGACAGAGCCTATGTTTAAATTTGGCAAAGTTTCGTATTCAATTATAAAAAAAGAAATTTACGCTATCATTTTTCATTTTGAAGATAAACGCAAAAAAATAAATGCTAAGATATCGTTTTTTATTCAAAACCAAACTAAAATAGCAAACCCAACGCTGAGCGCACCGCTTGATCCAAGTGCATTTTGTTGACGTAGTTTCGTAACGAGTCCGGTGGTCTGTAACCAAGCTCCAGTTGGGTACCGGAAGGTTTTTTATTATTACACCATTA
This sequence comes from Melinopterus prodromus, assembly GCA_964023965.1. Lineage (NCBI taxonomy): Eukaryota > Metazoa > Arthropoda > Insecta > Coleoptera > Scarabaeidae > Melinopterus > Melinopterus prodromus. The sequence goes on along the minus strand of OZ030392.1, from coordinate 38,152,040 downwards.
TTTAAAAAAATAATGCTAACATGTTATACATTGCGGAAATGAGAATAGACACGACTATCGGAAAAGGCCAAATTTCAACATGGCGCCCATAAGAAAAACAAAAGTTGGCCATGGTTACGCCACCATCTTTGATGTTTTTCAAATTAAAAAAACGACACTGCATTCCTTGTTAAAAAGTAGCTGTAGAATGTTTTTGTTTCAAATATCTAGCTACGTTTGACATTTTTCCCCGACTAACATTTTAGTTTTTTGCCGATATCTTCAAAACGAAAAACGTAGCTTAAATTTCTTTTCTGGTAATTGATCAACACAAAAATGCGAAACTTTGCCAAATTTAAACATAGGCTCTATCTCCACTAATAAGCGAGATCCCCATGGTGAGGTTCAAAATTGAATCACCCGGTATATACTCATATAATTAGGATTATTCAACCATTTTTTGTTTAAGTGTATATTAAGTGTATTTTTGAGTTTTGTATGTAGACACAAATAAATTTTAAATTAAATGTTTTCACAATCCTTTATTATGTGCTTTTGCTTGATAGGCAAGGGTACACCATACAATATTTCACATCATACCTATTGTTAAAATTATTCAACTTGAAACGAAAAAGCAACATTAAAAAATATCAAATTTATTGCGACAAATTATATGTTTTTCGCTTGCGGGAGACTATTTTTTTAATGAGCCAGTTTCTTTGTATAAATGTTTCCATAGAAACAACCTTATATCAACTTGAAAGTTTTATTTTGCAAAAATTTAGAGATTTTGTGATTTGAGATTAACACCGAAGAAACAAATAAACCTTAGATCCAAAGCAATTGGTTTTAAAAATGTAAATTCGCGTTAAATTACTTGGTGTTGGTGTTTTGTCAATTTACTTTGTCCAATTATTAGCATCAATGGATTTTATCAATTGATTTTACTTATTCCAGTAAATGCATGTCACACCATGTTGTTATAGCCACCAGAAGAAGTAATCATCATCAAGGGTTCAATATAATCTAATTTTAATTCGACTTTCATACTTACGTTTAAAGAATCTAGACGCTTCAGTCACATTGACATTAACTAAATGATTTTCGGCATACTGATCCAATTTCTTATAAAAATAATTCTCGACGTCCTGCAAACGTCTTGATTCGTCACACGTACTATTTGTAAAAGAGCTGCTATGCGATGCTTGTGATTCATTTTTTGCTTCCACGTCTAAACCCGGCATAATCCTGTAGTTGTTTGAGCTGAATAATTCATCGACGTATTTAAACAGCTCCTTATCGATAATGGCAATTTTGTGGTCTAATAAGTTGTTATCGGCAAATGCAAAGCAAAATTTCGTCTCCATAGCGATATGGAATATTAGCAAAGACAAAATAACGCGATTGCCTTCCAGATGCTTCCATTGTCCCATCTTGCACTCAGCATGTCATTTGTTTATGTCTGAAAAGAAGAAATTGGGATATAAGTATATATAAGTATTAAAATATCGACATAAGCTTGTCTAGGATAATTTTTAACCTACTAAAGCATTTGAAAGAGTATACTGTAAAAAGTATAAAAAGTATAAAAAGTGTTGTAAAAAGTGACACTCGTCTGGTGCAATCATTTTTTCTATGTTCTACATGATCATAAAGTGACATTTTACAGCTTAATACCGGGGCGAAAACATCTTCTTCATGCCCGCGCGGGCATTAAGGTTTCTTAATTTCTTAATGCCCGCACGGGCATTAAGCATTGCTATGGTTTATGTGTCAGATACTTCAAATATTTGACATACAAATTGTACATTTTTAATCGTCAATGGAAATGAAATATCTGAGGAGAGTGAAGGGAGTGACAATTATGGACAAAGTGAGAAGCGACAGGATACGAAAAGAGTTCGGAATGGAACCGATTGCCGACCTGGGACCCTATTCTCGTCATCTTTTTGAAGCGAATGCGTGAGTTTGCGAATGGAGTAGGGATATCACCGGTTGCCCGTATCTATGAGCAAGTTTTCTTGTTGCTAAGAACAATAACACACGCGCCACGCCCATACGTTCCCATAGGTTTGATTGAAAAGTATGGGTGTGGCGCGTGCGTTATTGTTCTTAGCAACAACCTAGATACGAACCAGAGGGCAACCGGTGATATCCCTACTCCATTCGCAAAGTCACGCATTCGCTTCAAAAAGATGACGAGAATAGGGTCCCAGATAAAGAACCAACAGCTGAGATGGTTTGGACACCTGATCAGAATGAACGGTGATAGAACAGTAAAGAACATCTGGGAGGCGAAGGCACTTGGAAGGAGGGCGAGAGGAAGACCAAGGAAGAAGTGGGACCAATCAATAGCAGGCACACTAAGGGAGAGAGGTGCGGAGTGGAGGGATGCAGTCGGCTTGGCGAAGAATAGGGTGGAGTGGCGGAAGTTTGTGCACAAAATGAAATAAAAAGAAATGTGTAAACATGTAAAACTTTAAACCTTTACACCTAACAAGGTAGAACAGGATATCGATTATATATATATATATATATATATATATATATATATAATCGTCAATGTCATATTAGTCAATGAGTAACAAAACCATAGTGAATCATAATCTTTTCAAGCATTAGCTCTTCGTCCCAATAAACGATAAACTAACATTGTTTTTAAAACACTCTTTTGAAGACGACGGTTACTCAGTTTGATAATTCATTGTCTGCATCAGTCTGTACTGATGTGACTGTAATGTCACAACTCCGTATTGTTTGTGTTGTTACTGAAGTCCGTAGATACGCATGTCACTTGATTACGTCAAAATATTTATTAGTATTATTCAATTTTGAGAAACAAAACCATTGTAGGACATACAACTTGTATGTACCACGGGCATGACTTGATGTTTATACCCACGGGCGACATGGGAGACTTGCGGGCCTATCGGCCCTCGAGCTTTTTAAACGGCCACCCTGGGGGCATAAACATCCGTTTAATGCCCTTGGTACATAAATAACTATTCAATTACAATATCATATTGTACAAGAAACCGTTTGATTTGAAACACGCTTTCGAAAATCCGCAGGCTTAGGATGACCAAGCGATTAATAATGTTCGGCATCCCCATGATACTTTGCCTGGAGCCAGAGCGAAGGTGGGGGTCAACAACCAATCAAACCGAGCCCTTCCATATTATCTGTTTTACGTGAAAGGGATGGTCTACCAGCCAGTCATTCTGGTGTTGGAGGGAACAATAAGCAAGCTTGACCTCAGTGCACTGAGGCGTACCACTGCAGTGGTACGCTATGTACTCAGATGATTGCATAGCTTCAACTAGAAGCTTTTCCCTTGATTTAGCAATAAATTAAGCTTAAACAAAACATAAATATGGAATTCACAAAACTACAAACTGCATTTGCGTTTCAGAATGAAAATCTAGAATGACCGGACTAAGATACTACTAAACTATGAATAACAATTAACCTTAGATCAACGAATAGCTAATTTTATATAACTTATTGAAGTGTTTTTTTTTGCGATTTGACGTCATCCGCTCAGATGACATTAGTAATGCCCGTTCTAATGTCAAATGATCGGTTGAGATCAATTAGTTGAATTAGTTGAATCAATTATAATTGATTATACTAAAATAAGCGTTCATTTTCTCGTACATGTTCCAAATACATTTTGATAGTAAATTTTGTCCGCTAAAATGTGGTATTTTTAGTTTTTCGTTTAACTGAGTGAGATTCGAGGAATGAAACATGACAGGCACAATGTTTAAATGGTTTTTACTTAATAACATATGATACGTAATAACGTGATACGTTATTATTAGTGACACGTGATACGCTAATAACTATGACACTAAAGATTTTAATATGTTACTAGTGAGACCATAACCTATTGATTAGTATCAGATTAATCGACTGCAATTAATCTTTAGAATACAACGTATATAAAAAATCTATAATGACTGGACTATCTGGGTAAAATTATTAATAATAAAACAACGAAAATTACGAAAACTAAGGAAAGTACAAAAAATTTGAAAATTTGTGTATAGATCTATTATCAATAAAATCCAAAGAATATGGAGCCAAGCTTGGTTATTACGTCCTGATAGGTTAGACATATGCATGTTCTTTTTTTAACAAAGAACTTTTACGAGAGGACCAGTACTCGTATAATTTGTGAAGAATGGACACAAATTCCTTAAAAAATGGCACAGTTTTATAGAGATAAAACAAGAAAGCAAAACACAATTACGTCAGTGTATTTTATCAAGATTTCTGTTGATGGGCTTACTTTGATTTATTGCTAAAGGGAAATCATTTAAAAGTTTGTCGTACAGTACGCAAATTACGGCTATTTCAAAATTTGTGCCAGATGTTTTAACGGCAATTCTTCAAACTAATTTTTAAACACCGTAATCCAAATAGCCGACAATGATAACACTATGCATAAACAATACGTATATTTGTAGCCTCTGTCCCTCATGATATATTGTTGGGAAGCAATTGATAACGCCTCAACGCGCAAGCGTGGTACTTGGGAGAGAAATTCCCAACTAGGTCCGGTACTAATTTGTAAACTATCTTCTCGTATGACAACTTTAGGAGTTTTTGCTGCACTTCATTATCCAATTTTATAGAAGCGCGTCTAGTTTTGAAATTTGGACCAAAACTTAACACCTAAACTAGTATAATGTAATTCAAGTTTAAGGTCTCTCCTACATGCTCCGATATATGTCGCCAACGGTGGTTATCGGAATACGACGTGTATCGTGATTCAGCTAACTGTATCAATCTCAACATTTTGTCTTCATGTGCTGGCCCACGCTACGTGGGGCAATCCGATGGCCAATCTTGGCGACATACATCGCAGTATGTGGGAAAAGCCTCAGAAGTGGAGCAGGACGGCGATTACTAGAGCGGAATGGTGGCAGAAACCCCCTATAATTTTTTAATTTATTAAAGGCAGGGCCGGCGGGAGAGGTGGGTACGGTGGGTAGTACTACCCACCTGAAAAATCTGTAGATGAGTAATTACCCACCTGAAAATTAGAGAGAAAAGTTGAAAATATTTGACCGATGTTCGTATTCGACTATGATAATAGCGTTGAGTGAAGAATTATTAAGAAGCGCAGCGAGGTAGCTTTGCGCGTAACAGTGAATCGACCTGTCATTGAGATAGCGAATTGCGAGCGGCCGAGTGCTCTTGCGGACCTGTTATCGCCGTACTGTGAGGGTCGTGCATCGGATATGGTCTGTATTGAACGCCGATGCGCCTATGACATTGTCCAATTTGGATGTTCGTTGCAATTTTGAATTAGACGAGGTCACAAAACACTGCAATGTGACCTCGGGAACTCTCGGGGACAAAGACCATCGAGCAAAGCCCGTTATTTCGTATTTAGCCTCTAATCTACCGGTTGACAGCTCTCCCAGTTGAGCTACAGAGGATGTGGAAATTTATAGGTTTTATTTGTCACTTCAGGACTTGAAATCCAAACTTGGAGGGTTCCTGGTTCAAGTCCAGGCGGAGGTGTTTTTTCCAAAAATTATCCTCACCTGGATTAATTATCATTTGCTTCTTTAGTTGATTCTACATTACTGACGAGTTTACGTAATAACCATGTTCCCTTGAAAGTATTTTTTTCCATTTAGATACATAAGTTGATATATTACACGCAGGGTAAAAAAAAAATCGGTACAAATTTACATTTGCTTGTATTTCCAATAGTATTAAGTCAATTCAATTATTTCTTTAACATGAGACTTTTGTTATATTGTGAAGATACTATAATTGTAATAACAAAACGTTTCCATCCCATGTTATGTTACTTGGTTTGTTGCTAGTTAATATTTATGATATCTGGTAAATTTATTGTGAAATAAAATGTTTACCTAACCAGATGAGTAGACATTGGTCTTCAATGTCAATAAGCAGTGGAGTTGGACGTTTATCAGAACAAAACAAAAACATTGCACAGGCATGAGAAAGCTAATTGCGTACTTAGGTTATCTTTAAACATTGTAGAGAAACCAATGTCAACTTATTGGTTCCTTATAGGCGCCTTGTTTGATTTTAACCTATTAGGTGGTATTTTCTTCAATTTCAATTGTGATGTATCACACTTGTTGTTTAGATGGAAATTTTACACCAATGTTACTATTTTGTTACTGACACATAACTTCAAACCAACTCTTTTCATTCTTCAGGATCATGTAGTTATTGCATTTTGATAACAAGAGCAATTCCAAGAACAAGATTTAATTTTGAAAACACTCTTGAAAACAAAAATCTTAAATCATCTTTCAACATAACTCAATTACGCAAATGGATGTGTCGTGCCTGTGCACTGTTTTCGTTACAAACGTCCAACACGAACGCTTCTTCAGTAAAAACAAGACTATGAAATATTAAATTTTTATTAATAGTTAAATTAGAACATTATAAACTCAAGAATTTTTTTGTATTATAATAAAATGACGTAAGATTTTACCTTGATTGTATTATATAACATATTTTGCCTCATAAACTAATCAACCCGATCAGTAGTAAAATCTTTCAGCAAGGTTCGGAGAAGTTCTAGCACAATGCTCTCCCATCTGAGCTACTTATACCTATGACATTTGTTAGATATAATTGTCATAAACCGTATAATTGTTATATAATCGTGTGAACCCTACTTCCAAGTAACTGACAATTGATAGGTGTACGTCAAGATTGGTTAGTGTTTGGAAGTAACTACTACTTCCTTTCCTTGATGTATGACAATTATATCTAACAAATGTCATAGGCCTCAGTAGCTCAGACTCTCCCATCTGAGAAACGCAAAGGTCTCTGGTTCAAATCCAGCTTGTGGTTTTAATTTTTGATTTATTTGTAATTTACATCCAGCGTGTATGTCACCATATTATTAACCTAAAATAGTATTTTGACAAAGTATGTCGTGAAACATTTTCAGTTATAATTTAGTCTGGATATGACAATCCGTTGTTGGTGTAAATCCTACTTCCAAGTAGATGACATTTGATAGGTGAGTGTTTGGTAGTAGCCACTACTTCCTTTCCTTGACTTATGACAGTTATATCTAACAAAGGTCATAGGCCTCAATAGCTGAGATGGGAGAACATTGTGCTAGAAACGCAAAGGTCCCTGGTTCAAATTCAGGTTGTGGCTGTAATTTATGATTTATTTAAAATATACATCCCGCCTGTATGTCACCATATTATTAACCTGTACATAACTCGGCTTGTTAATTGCAAATATTAGCAAATTCATTAAAATTATATTTTGAAACAATTTTATCCCAACTTTACAGAATAATAAATGATCGTGATTATAATCGAGAGATTTATATTTTACTACAATATATTGTTTAAATTTATCTGACAGTTAGATTGGTAAATATGTACGATAAGGTAATTTACAATGTGTATTTTATTTTTCTCTCGCCCCGTTATCCGTCACCCAGTTGTCGGTCGCTGATGTCGTGTACTTGTTGTCCCGCAGGAAGTCTTCGTCAATGATAAAAGCTACTGTTGTATACCATGGATTCATAGTGTTTCTGCAGCGACTGATCTATCTTCTATTATTTAAATTATTCACATATGTTAGATTAGTTAAGATATAGTAAGTATGTAGTATTAACCTTGTAATTGTTGATTGTGTATCTGTCCGATGCTTACTATTGCTTGTATGACGAATCGTCGTTTGAAATGCACATGTTCATATTCAAATATTCCTATTCGCTAACTCGGTACAGGAAACAACCGTAAAGATCCATTTAGACTGGTTACTTTTGGTGTACGTCTTGAAAGAATCATCCAAAGTGATTAGTGTAGATTGCCTTTCATGTTTGTTTCATCCGAAGTGTACATCAAAGATGAATGATGTCAGTAGTTGAGCCCCTCCTGACTTTTGAGGAAAGAGACGTTCATCGAACCGATGATTCTTCCAGAGTAAGCGCGCAGTGAAGAATGTAAACAAACGGGCTCGGTCGCAAACACTATTCGGTAACTATTTTCACAGTTCACATGTGCCTGATATGTGGACACTAGCCACGAAACCCAACATTTTCATGGCATTCAAGCCAGCATTAATTCGTGTAATGGATGAAAATATGTGAACAAGGATGATTCATTCACTCTGGGTCTTTCAGTCTAATAGATTCAGTTTGGATGTTCATTCAAAGTGATAAAGTCTAAAAGGTGCTTTATAAAGTTAAGTCTACGACCCACGCTCAACCCATAAGAAGAGTCATTTTCCATATCAACCTCCGAAGGGTGCAGACTTCTTCTCTACTCAAGGTCCAATCGTGTTACCCCAAGCCTCTGTCCATTCTCAGGCATTTTCGCTAACAAGCATCGTGAGAGCCGGCTGGTATTCTTCGACTTATTTCTTAATGTACGATTAAACATTAAAACATCGTCCGGGAGTATTATTTTAACTAACTAGACCAACAGTGATTAGTGATCAGGAGTGGGACGAATAAAGGAACCGCTTCAGTAAGAACAGGGTAGGAATACAACAGCACCACATCGTTACCTGTTTTTCGTTCATGATCACCAGTTTGGATTTATGAGTTTTATTTGGGGTTTGTGAGGATTTGCGAGCCGACAGATAGAAGTAAACAGAACAAATTCAACAGATTCATTTAAACTGGTGATATCTATTGCAGTTTTCAAAGCCTGATCCACCATACAAAATCTCATGTTTTCCTATTCAGGTCGAACTAGTGGGCAATTTGGCAAGTGCAAAACGGATACATGTTCCAGATGAACTTTTCATCTTCATCTTATTAAAATTACTCAATACAAATTAAAATACAACATTAAATTACGTTAGTAATAAAAGAACCATATTGAGAATTTCAATGCAAACAAATTTAAATGACACAAATTTGTATTCGGCGTGCCAACTTCAGCAGCGACTTGACCACTTCAACGTTTACCGTGTTGGATTCCAATTACACAAAAGCAGACCAGTCACATAACGGTTTAAACGCTCGCTGTAACTCGCTGTACAAGGAATCAACTTTCATTGTACTTGAACTTGTTTAACGTTCACGGCACTTCAGTTTTTTTTTGTTTCAGTTCGCCATCATCACACCATAACGACACTAGACATCGGTCTACTAGAAAGTTGTGAATGAAAATATAAAAGCGTAGCATAATCAACAAAGTTTGCAAATTAAAATCAATATGTTTGTAATGAGTTGATAGGCGTTCATAGAAAATGTCTCCGTGATTACATCTGCACCATTGGTGACCTTTTTTTTGGTGACCCAATTTTTGTTAATCCGATTCCGGAGAAACTACTAAAGGTATCGGCACGGAACTTCATATTTAGAAGTTTCATGAGCAAACTTAGAGTTGAAAAGCTTTTGGTTCAAAAGGGTCCAAAGGAACTGGGTGTTTACTCTAAGCCGTTTTCAAGGATTTTAGAAATGAGCCGCCATTTCTGTAATTTCGTCAAAATAGTTAAATAATAAATTTAAGCAGAGGAAGTTTTGAATAATTTATGCCTATACATTTTTTAGTAAAATTAATAGTTTAGCTGCAAGAGCAAATTCTATTTGATCGAGATCGGTCGCATCTGCATTGATTTAATACTATATAGTGACCCAGGATTTGCAAATTTTTCAGTCTAATGACAGTACCGGTAGTGTCAAATACTGATGTTTTGACATTATCTCACAATTAATATTGACAGTAGTTAATTATCAAAAGATCTCATATTGCGATACCGTGTACCATCGTTGCCTGATGGCGTCGGATAGGCAGCATGTTCAGAGTGTCCAAAATGCATGTGTTCTGTTTGTTTTTGGTTTGACGAAGTATGATCATGTATCGAATGGGCTGGGCCACTTGGGGTGGTTGAACATGGATAACACTAGGATGTTACATGCTGCAATATTGTATCATAAGTTGCTATCCACTAGGATCCCACAATACCTCATGCGGAAGATATGCTGTAGAACGGATGTCCATAACCTTAATTTAGGATTCGGGGGTTTGTTTGCTCCAGCTGCCCATCACACTGAGCTGTATAAACGGTCATTATCTTACCAGGTCAGTCACATATACAATGGTCTCAGGGAAGATATGAAAAGTTTATTGTTAAACAGTTTTGGGGGAAAGGTGAAGCGTGATTGGTGAAAATCAATCATTGAATGATGTCATCCAAAAACTCAATGAACAAATGCAATTATTGAGTAATGAAGTTGGTGAACTAAAAGCAAAAATTGTCGAAAGTTCAGTTTCTCAACCAAAACAACCTCAGAAAGAGTACTGTACTGACGAGGAAGAATTGACAAAAGAAACTGAATGGGCAAGAGTTAACAGCAAAAATAATAAGAAAAGAAAGATGAATACTTCATTGAGTCCACCTCAGCTTCGACAAGCAGGCCCAATAACTATACAATCGGAAGCAAAAAAGTACCAGCCCCTCCCCCAATAATAGTGGACGGTATTAAAAATTATGTAACGTTTTACGAAACAATTGGCGAACAAATTCAAACAAAAAATTTTACCACAAAAATAATGAGTAAAGAATGTATTAAGGTAAACGTACTTGACAAAGAGCTCTATAAAAGTGACAGACATACTGAGAAAAGAGGACCACATTTGGCACTCATTTGAGAACAAACAAGATAGGCCAATTAAAGTCATGGCTAAAAACTTTCATCATACGTGTCAACCCGACAAAATTGTGAAGAACCTAGTAACACAAGGATATAAGGCAGCAGGGGCTGTTAATAAACTATGCGCAGAAGAAGACATAAATAAAATTCATATATAACCAATATACTGGGCTGCAAAGTAAGCATCGAACCGCTAAGAAAATCCAAACTAATCCCACAATGCAAAAGGTGTCAAGCGTATGGGCACACTCAACGATATTGCAACAGACCCCCGAGGTGTGTTAAATGTGCAGGAAAGCATCTCACGAACGATTGTAAGAAAGCAAATAAGAAAGCAAAATTACCCCAAAGAGATAACATATCTGCTCTCTGAGAAAAGAAAGGCAAGAAGAAAATGGTTCCAAACTAGAGCACCACGAGACAAGACGAGATTAAACAACCTCACTCAACAACTCAGAAGAGATATTAAAGAACTAAAAAATGAATCTTTCAACGCCTATCTGAGGGAACCATCCAACACCAGCGAATCACACTATTCGCTCTGGAAGGCAACCAAAAAGCTCAAAAGGCCAATAATTCAGATTCCACCGATCAGAAAAGCTGATGGAAGCTGGGCCAGGAATAATGAACAAAAAGCCCAAAGGTTTTCTGACCATTTAGAAAACATATTTCAACCTCATCATGGAGAAGATGAAGAAATCCATATGGAGGAGAATGACCAAGAATGCACGCAAATCATGCTTACCACACCAACAGAAGTTCAGAACTTAATAAAAAAGGACATTAATCGGAAAAAAGCGCCAGGCTATGACTTAATAACTGGAGAGGTACTTAAAGAACTTCCAAGGAAGGCCATAGTTAAGCTTACAAATTTTATCAATGCTGCCTTCAGACTAAGGTATGTTCCCAAACTGTGGAAGGTAGAAGACCTATCTCTCTGCTGCTCATCATGTCAAAAATCTTCGAAAAATTACTACTCAATAGATTGAAGCCAATAATTGAGAGCAAACGGCTTGTTCCAGACTATCAGTTCGGATTTTGGGATAAGCACTCTACTATTGATCAGATACATCGAATAACCAACATAATTGAAAAATCGTTAGAGGAAAAAAAGGTTTGTTCTGCAGTCTTCCTAGATGTGGCACAGGCTTTTGATAAAGTCTGGCATGAAGGACTGAACAATAAATTAGGAAGTATTCTCCCAAAACAGTTTGCACAACTATTAAAATCTTACCTGACTGAGAGATACTTTAGAGTCAAACAAGGTGGTGCATGCTCTGTCCTTAAGGAAATAAAAGCAGGAGTGCCGTAAGGTAGTGTTTTAGTGCCGGTCCTTTACCTACTCTACACCAGCGACCTCCCAGCACTAGAAAATAATACTGTCGCAACTTTTGCTGACGACACGGCTATCCTAGCTGTTGGGAACAGCAATGAAGAAACGACGAGAAAACTCCAAACAGCTCTTGGTCATTTTCAGGTCTGGACAAAGAAAAAAAGAATTAAACTGAACGCACTCAAGCCAGTACATGTTGACTTCACGAACAAGAAAATACAACACATCCCGGTTACTATTAATAACCAAATAGTACCGTACGCAAACACAGCCAAATATCTCGGCATGACATTAGACGCCAGGCTCCGCTGGAAAGCCCATGTCAAAAGGAAAAGAGAGAAACTAGGAATCCGTTATAGAGAGATATACTGGCTGCTAGGAAGAAATTCTACGCTGTCTGTACATAATAAGCTTCTCTTGTACCAGCAAATTCTAAAACCCGTGTGGACGTATGGTGCTCAACGCTGGGGTTGCACCAAAAAAAGCAACATTAAAATTGTCCAGACCTTCCAAAATAAAGTATTGAGATGCATTGTCAATGCGCCTTGGTACATTAGGAATGATGATCTCCACAAGGACCTTAAAATGGAGTTTGTTTGCAAAGAAATCCAAAAATTAGCAAGAAGTCACGAGGAAAGGCTTCACCATCACGTGAACGTTGAGGCCATCCAGCTCCTCGACAACACCGCATTAGTCAGAAGACTCAAGAGAAAGAAGCCTTTTGAGTTAGTGTGAATGTGAGATAGTGATAAAAGCAGAGTAAGTGCTGGTTGTAGGTGTTAGTTCCAATAGCAGAGTCAGTGCTACGTAGTGCGCAAGAAAAACGTGCCCAGTATACCAGGACTAACTGAGAGACATCAATGGGTGCCTGTTAAGTTAAGTTACACCAGTAAAATAAGTTAGAATTAAGTTACTCATTACTCAATTATGACTAGATTGTAATGCACTTATTGAATAAAAAAAATCTTTGTTAATTTTTAGTCCTAGGTAATAAGGTTTTTTTTAAATTTCTAGATGTTTTTGATATAATAATGAAGACTGTAACAGAAAATGTCAAAATATACAGGGTGTTCTATGTAAAATTCAAAAGTTTGAGGTTATATCTCAGAAACTGTAAAGTTCCATCAACGATAAGAACGCCAATGATTTCACATGGTTGCAAAATACTTAATTCCAAAATTTCGTAATAGTCGGTAGAGCCGTTTCGGAGATTTTGTCGCTTTTATTTCCTAACATTCAATTGTCTTTTTCTCTAAAATTTTCTTATGTAAGGCCATAAAAATATTATGCTACCATTAAGACAATTAAAAGATCTACCAGGTTCACTAAAAAAATACAGGTTGGTCATTTAAAAAAAAACGATGGCGTCATCTGTTAAAAACAATTGAAGGTACAAAAATTAATTTGATATCATAAGGTGTATTTTGATAATTATAAATCGACGTGCACGAGGATTTTTAAAAATAGCAAACTGTTCTTGCGATTTGGTCATGTTTCCATACTTTACGCGCTCACTGTATATTATACAGATTGTCCCAAATTATTCCTAGCAACTTCAAGAAACATGTCATTATGAGCTTAAGTTTGCATGTGAATTGTTTTTTAAATTATTAAAAAGTTACCGCCCGCCGTTTGCAATACTAACAAATCAACTTATAAGAGAAAATGAAATACATATCAAACAATGCGAAAATGATGAAAGATCGCAATCAACATTAAACACGGTTATAAAGTTAACAAAAATATGGAAATAATTAAAATTGAAATCCACACAATAGTTATTTTGTGCTGTCACACTCGAAAACAGCAGATTTCGTTCGCGGTTGGAGTGCCGCTATGGAACTTTGCCGCTCTAGTGCGGCAAAATACAAACTACACATTTATTATAAACTAAGATCACCAGTTTGATTGTTTGTTGATAAGGAATATCAACCCGTTACTATATCAAATTCTAAAAACGATAAATTGAGATAATTGTAAATAAAGTATAGCGATGAGTGTAGTTTTAGTTTAGTATGTTGGTACGCATGTGACACCTACAGTGTAATGAACAAATATAAATCTGTCAGAATTTGATTAGTTTTTAACCTTGACGTTTCGTCGAAGTGGTTCCAACCTAACATTTTCTATACAAAAATATAACGATTTTAGATTTTTTAAAATACATATTTACTCGTAAATAAGCACAAAAAACGTTGTATAACACTCTTGCCGAAAACTACATAGCGCGACTCGCTCACATACGACGCTCCGCCTTCGGCGTCGCGCCGCATTACCGCTCGTCGCGCTATTCCGTACTTTCAGCAGTTGTAACATAAAACATTTTACCGCTTCATTTAAGAAATTAAACTTCATTTTAAGTAAAAAAATTCATTAATACTACAATTTACTTATTAAATATGAGGTCCTGGTACTATGTATTACGTACAGTAATTATGTACTTATAGTCTAAGATCCCGCTATACAACGACCTTCACCGAGATGCTTATTTGACGTATTTTTTATGTTATTAAATATGCCAATAAATATATCCTATATGGGTTGCCTAACAAATTTCAGTCCAGAGTATTTTTAATTAATATTATAAAAAAAATTTTTTTTTAAACATTGCACCGGTGTGATTATTAAATAATTTGATACCAATCGAAAGTTTGAAGCCCATAGAATATGCAAACGTTAGGTTGCCTATTTTTTTCCGGCCACAACCACGGGTTGCCAGGTATAAACAGGTAAATCTATACTAGCATTTTGCAACGGTCTGATTATTGAATCAAACTTAGATAAAATGAAAGATTATTTCATAAGGAACACGGTGGTATAGGGTTGCCTGCGAAAAATCAGTCCCGAATTACGGTTGTCGAATTTTAAATAATAAAATATCGCCGCGAGTGAATGTGTGTGAGAGAGAGGTCCCAGACCAACCATCCCATGCGGTAGAAAAGGACGCAGCGTAGCAGCTGTTTAAAGTCCGCCCATTTAAAGAAGGAGAGTGCGCATGCTATTTGTGCTTGGAAATGAAAAGGATAGCGATAGACTCGTATATGCTGTGCATTATTTTGGAGTAGATTGTCGCTATAGATACAAGTGAAAAAACGTGCTGCTATTTATTGTTGGAAAAAATGGCCAAAAAGTGTTTTTTGTGTGATTCGGATGACGGAATAATTGATTTTGATGATGAAACTTTTGAAAACTGTGCATTAAAGTTAGCTTTTCGTAAAAAAAAAAATTTTAAATACAATTTTGTTGAGCTACCCAGTGCGTCACTCCAATTTGTAGGTTATCATACCACGTGCTACAAAAAAGTGACTGTTTTGAATAAAAAATATAACGAAGAATTTCTTAAATTTATCGCTGAATATACAGTAAGTACATAATAATTGAATCTTTAAAATTATCTAAGCTAATACATCTTCTATATTTTTGTCATGTTGAAGTAATTGCTAGTAAAACTCACTTATGGTTTTGTTAATTTTCGACACACATATTTTTTTGTAATTTACTTAAAAAACGGTAGTTGAAAATTGAACAAGAAAATGTTCTGATTTCCTTTTTTTTTTCGGAATAATTAAATGAGGATGTTTTAAATCAAGTATTCTTATCAAAAATTTTTTAAAATTTATAATCAAACATTTTCATTTAATCGCAAAAATTGTTTTTTTTTTGGAGCATACCGATGTATCTACTACTGAAGAAGAACCACAACAGTTGAATCCTAGTGTCGATTCCTGTGCTACAGTTGCTGAGGATGAAACGAGTAATGTTGAAGACCTGCCTCAAACTTCTGGGGGCTTTGACAAGGTAATAAAAAATTATTTTTTTTAAGCTTTTTTAAAAAAGTGACATGAAAATCTATTAATTGAACTTGTATTTTCATTTATATTTGTTTTCTTCCATTTTTACTCAAAGAATGATTTAAATTCTTTTAGGAGCAGTCAACATCAACAGCATCGACATGAGCAGCAACGACATCAACAGCAACGACATCAACAGCATCGACATCAAGCAAAATTATTTGTCTTATTTGTGACCACAGCCAAAAAAGATGTGGAAAGAAGCTGGTTAATCTTACTTTCCCCTAAAGGTGACCAAGTACCACTACAGATCAAAAATATCGCCGAAAATTTAAGCGATTCGGAGATTCTCTCCAAACTTCAACATCAAACTATCGCGTACCATCTGCCTTGTTACGCACTGTATCAATCGAAAAATAAGCGGTCCACGGAAGAATCTACCGATTCCACGTATAGTAAATATCGACAGTTACATCAGTTGGCTTTTCAATCCATATCAAATTTTATTGAGACAGAAATAATTGAAAACAACCAAGTTATGTACTTGGCTCAATTATTTTTAAGATACCAAGCTTTATTGCTAGAGTTTGGAAATCATGAAATTGATTTCGATGATATTCAAGATTACCGATGTGAAACCTTGCAAAAAAAGTTAATGAAGAAATTTGGTAATCTTATTACGATTGAAGCGTCAATGGGAATACGTAATAAAAAAATTGTGTACAAAACAGACATGGACGTTTCTGTAATGGCTAACAATTTTAAATTTTTGGAGACAAGAAATGATTATGAGTTTGAAAATGTAGCATATTATTTGAGAAGTTGCATTAAAAATATAGATGTTCATCCGCTTTCTCGCAACATAACTGCTGATGATGTCATTCGTGGAGAATGTGACATTCCTAAGCAATTAATAGATTTTATGCGAAACCTTATTGAAGGACCTAATCATTCTGATGAAGATTCGAACGGACTGAAAGCTAAAATAACGTCAATATGTAGTGACGTTATTTATGCTGTCACTAGGGGTGCATGTAAGCCCGCAAAAAGTTTATCTCTTGGATTGGCAGTAAAGTCTTTAACCAACTCTAGGCAAGTAATTACGATACTTAATAGGTATGGCCACACAATTGGATATAATTTGGCAGAAGAATTGGAAACCGAAATGACGTATACATCGATCCAAGATAACAAAGTTATACCAAAAGGCATCACTGCAGCAAATGGACACAGCACCCACGTAGCGTTCGATGATTTCGACCGCTTCGTTGACACAACTTCTGGAAAGGACACTATGCACGACACAGTTGGCATTATTTATCAATTCTCTAGTAATGGAACTGATAATTTTGATGATGGTGAAGCTACAACTTCACCAGCGCCTCAAGTAAAGGACAACACAAATGAAGAAGGGCCTACCCGCAAGAGAAGGCGTTTCAATGAAATATCACGAGAAATTCGACCATATTATTCGAAACCTAAGGCAAGTATGCAGCTGATTACTGTAGATTCGTTTACCAATACAACCGAGTTATGCAAAGGTGCTACAGAAATAGCTACAGATAAAGATTTATTATGGATAATGTCGTTATCAAGAATTGATTCTGTTCCTATGTGGTTGGGTTACAACTGTATGATATCTTTAGACCACAGTGAGAAGCAAAGAGTTGAATATTTGCCTCCCATAAATTCATCACCAACGTCGTATGCAGTAGTCAATGAAACATTAAACATGGCTAAAGAAATCGCTGAAAAATATCAGCAGCCAGAAATTATTGTGACATATGATTTAGCGATAGCAAAAATGGCTATGCAAATTCAAGAACAAGAAAAACCGCTATACAATAAAATTTTTGTTAACTTGGGAGCGTTTCACACAGAGATGGCATTTTTTAGAGCCATCGGAAAATATATTGACTCCAGTGGATTAGTGGAAATACTGGTGCAAGCTGAAGTATTAGCCGGCGGCTCCATGAATAGCTTTTTGGACAGCAAGCACTTCAATCGTTGCAAGCGCTTACATCCGCTAACCGCTGCCGCATTACAAATATTACATTTTGAACAGTATTTATCGACAACTAATGTTACACTTGAGGCAATGGATGAACTGCTGCAAACGCAAATACAGAATGCATCAAATCAAACTGCTTATGACGCCAACGAAACTATCGAGTTACCAGATGTATTGAGTCGAATTGTTAACGGTTATAAAGAATTCTGCAATCAGACTTTAATCGGAGAAAAAGGGAAAACTGCTCAATTTTATTACCAGTACTGTGAGTTAATTAATTTATACCATCGGTTTTCCAGAAGTATCCGCACCAGTAACTTTGAACTGTACGTGGACTCGATTTTCAACATGGCTGATATTTTTTTTGCGTTAAACCAGCCCAATTATGCCAGATGGTCCTTGTTATATTTGAGCAATTTAATCAATTTGTATACTAATAATTCATCTTTGGTGGCTGAATTTCGTCGAGGTGCCTTTGGAATTAGACGAACTGCAGCGAATTTCGCTCGATCACCGGTTGACTTGACGCTAGAGCAAACCATCAATGCTGATGCTAGCAATCAATTGGCTGATAACCTTGCTGCGGATTCAATATCTGCACGTCAAAGATGGGCACTCAGTCATAGCATGAGGACGAAGATATTAACATCTATCAAACAAAATATCGGATTAACGAAAAAGGATGATACTTCGCACTCATTGCAACGAAGTAAAATTAAGAAAGACAAGAAAAATCTTCAGAGTATCATTGAAGCAATAAAATGTACGATGAATCCATTTGATGACACTATTGACAAAGATACATTATTCAACATTTCAACCGGTAAAGCTGCATCGAAAGAAGTTACTGATTTTCTGCTGAACGTAAAAACAGCAGGCTCTCAACAAAAATTAAATTTTATCTCGGAATGCTCTTCAACTCCCGGAAGATTCGATAAATCAATAAAACGAAACAAAATCTGCAATTTTGCTTATCAATGTATGACTAAAGTCTTGAGTACCAAAGACAAGAACAAGAAAGTATTGTTGAAAATGGAACGAGATGTATTTGGGCGACTTTTGGCAATAAGTCTAAACAAAAAAATTAATCTCGAATTTTGCCTAACTTTTCCACTAGCACCATTGCCCCCTGCTCTTTTTGCATGTACTGGAGAGATGTTAAAAACTTCAAAATCAACGTTAGCAAAGGTTTTGAAATCCAAAACTAAAATGGTTGAGCCAACTCATATCAACGTTGAAATAATAGATGGTTTTTATTACTTGCATATAATCGGAGCTGCTATAGCTCAAACTTTTGATAAAATTGCCGAGTCAATAAAAATATGTTCAACAAACGCGACAGAAATACATTTAATTTTTGATCGCTACTTATCACCGTCAATCAAAGATTCCGAACGTGAAAGCAGAAAAGAATTCGATATTCCGTACAAAATTTCAGGACCTCAGCAAACTAGACCAAAAAATTTTTTGCAAAGCCTTAAAAATTATCGCTTTAAAGAGGCTCTGGTGCAGTTTCTGGCTGATTATTGGCAAAACGACAATTTGGTAACGATAATCCAAAACAAAAAAATTTTTTAACCGTCGACCATCACTGTTACTCTTATCAAGTTCAGGAAAATTCCGTAAAAAAAACAATAACAAAAAATATGCAACCTAACGTTTGCATATTCTATGGGCTTCAAACTTTCGATTGGTATCAAATTTATTTAATAATCACACCGGTGCAATGTTTAAAAAAAAAATTTTTTTATAATATTAATTAAAAATACTCTGGACTGAAATTTGTTAGGCAACCCATATAGGATATATTTATTGGCATATTTAATAACATAAAAAATACGTCTCATTAAATAAGCATCTCGGTGAAGGTCGTTGTATAGCGGGATCCTATACTATTACATTATTCATATCGAAATGAGATATATGATTCTTTCTCATACTCTCGTGCCAAAACGACTCGTAGGTATTTGACTGAAAACATTAAAGCGATCGTACGTGTACAGTTTTCCTGTTGCCAATACTTTTTACGTTTTAAAAGTTATATTGTAATTGTAAACTTACTGTTACATAACAATGTGCGATATAAATAAGGCTTGAATTTGTATAATCACCTAACCATACTAATTTCCAAATTAGCTTAAAAATGTAATTACGTACTTCTAATAAATTGCAAAGGAACATTTGTAGTTGGAAGTGCATTTAATTCTTAATTGGGAAAAAGTACAAGAGAAACGCGAGACCGTCACTGGAGGCCATATCGAAAAGGAACTTCAAACGGTTTAACTCTGCCATTCAAAACGATATTTTTCACGACGGCGATTCTACTTCTGATGGCGGAAAACGCAATTCTTGTTCATTTTAAAATAGTTTATTACAGTCATATCATAGGTTGATATGTGACATTTCTGAAAATGCAACACCAAGTGTTTCAAGGTAAAAACATTATGGTAATACAATTGATATGCATTCAGACCAATTTTTAATGGATACCTATGAATTTTGTTAAATAACAACGTCGGTTCTTAAATAAGATCTTTGCAGAAATTGCAGAAAAAAGATCATTTGCACAACCGATCCGTGGCGGTCTATCATACAATAGTTTGTCTACAAACGCATTGAACATACTAACATGTAAAGTGAAAATGCGAAATAAGATGGGGAGTAATTAATGTCATACTGACATTTATCAGGTATTTATGAATGGTTGTCAGAAAACACTTTTAGCTATTGTGTTAAAAATTGTCCATTATCGTACTTTGATAATGTTACGTTCTCTCCATGAAACTATTTCTGTGTTTTTTTTGTACTGGTCGTATCGTAAACAACATAGACAATAATTATTATGAGCAATACATTTTTTACAGTTTTACTTGTGAGCCATCAATAGATAGCTAATGTACTTTTTATAATTTTAACAGCTAAATGCTTAACTAGTAAATTGCAAATGAATAAGTGAGGCTGAACGTGACAACTAAAAACTATTTTATTACACAAGAATCAGTTTGCCAGCATAAATGTGTCTCTATTTTTATGAACATTTAAACACGGTTAGGTATGTATAGCGATGTAACGGTAAGTACTTCTATAACTTCTATACTCTTAACCACAGCCATAAACCTATGAAGATAACCGGCATCACTAATTATTTTAATGTACATTTTGGTTGTTTCAGGCCGGCCTCAGAAAGTGCCCACATGACTATGCCATATACGGCTATAAAACTTGGCGGCACGAGTGGTGTCAAGACCGTTTCTTGTTAAACATATAATAAAACTTCATACACCTTATATTAACCCCTTCACGCGGATAAGCACCAATTGGTGCGATTCTGGAACTTTTGCCTGGGCGGTTACGCACCAATTGTGCGCTCAGTTATGTTGCCAGTTACGCGCACAGTTTAGTGTTCTAGCTGTATTTTCTGCGTTGTCCCTACAACGGCATTTCTCTGTAACGTGTCAGATATATTCCAGCAGACGGGCGAGGGATGACGTCGAGAATAAAGCTGGAAAACTGTCTCTGGTGTAGCCCTATTGGGCTGGTGGTGTACAGTAAAGCGTCGAGACTTTGCGGGAGCGAAGGTTTATTTCTGTTTGGATTGGAGTGCTTTTGGAAAGCTTTTTTTGTTCGAATGATTAAAAAAATTAAAATTATTCGCGGTTATATTTACATATTTCTTCTAAATTGAGTGTTTGGCGGTCTTTCATAGGGTTGGGCATAAACATCGATCTAGTCGATTGTTTGATCTGCTTATTTTAAAGATTGAATGATCGATCAGATCGAAAAGATCGATCATCAAAAGATCGATCTGATCGCTCACCAACAGATCGATCTGATACATCATGATCGATGAGATTGACCACAAATTTCCAAGATCGCCCACCCCTAGTCTTTCAACTTCATAAAAAACAACAGATGATCACCTAACGTCCGCCAAAATGAATTGAATATTGAGAAGATTTTTGTTTTTTTTTTCGTAAAGTGTTTTTGCGGTACAATTCAAATCACTTTGTATTTTTCCGTCTGGTTTTGTTTGACTGCGCACACATTGTTTTCTGATATGACATTGTCTAAACATTGAATATTCTTCCAGAAAATGTTGACCAATCAGTCTTGTAGCGCTGGGCTACGTGGATGGACTCCCATGTGCTATTTCATGATCAGTTCTACTGTCGTACTTATTAGTAATAGCTGTAATTAGTTTCAATATGAATTGTAACAGACTGTGGACCATCATTATTTCCTTATTTGCACTTTGGGCGTCGGGCAGTCTTCGCCTTTTCGACCTCTTCTTGCTTCACAGCGGCATCATAGATTGTACTTATTATGCAATGTTGTTTTGATCTCATTTCATAATCATGAATTTTTGTCTGAATCTAACATTAATTTCTACCATTTCCCAGTGCGTAGTTTTACTTTGTGTAGCTGTTATTTGTGTGTCCTGTGTTGGGTTGTTGTCGTTGTAAAACAATGTGGACTGTATTACATGTTTATTTGTCGAAAAAACGTTCGCTTCCAAGCCGATACGCCTTACTACTACTACATCTGTGTCCCGACTGACTCGCCTAGCAACCGCTCTCCCCACTCTCCTATACGAAGTGCGCATGAACTAGTTCTAGAATTTATACAATACTAAACATTCTGAAAATGTGGCCGCCAGCTGTTTTGAAGTGAACTTTGCACTCCTGCTCAACCTACCTTTCCAGCGCAGCCGTTGCAGTCGCAAAGCGCAGTTGATGGTTTTCGTTGTGCCGATTTATAGTGCAGTGCTATCTATTATCTATATACGAGGCTTTTGTAGCAGGTAATTATTTTAAAGCAATACACAGTACTAATTATAATCACAGCAAAAGGGAAAACGTATATGCGTCTGCATGAGTTTGCATATCAGGCTATACGTGTATGTATTGTATGTATTCTGTTGTATGTATTTTTTTCCTTTTTTTTAGATTTTGTATAATACAATTATGGCTAAACGCCATGTGTGTGATGAACCGACTATAACTAGCAGTGATGATACAGATACCGATTCTAGTTTTCATATTTCGCAAAGTACTAGTGATCAGCTGGAGTTGAATGATTCGGACGTAGAAAACAACTCGGAAGACGGTGAAAATTTGGAAGATGTTTGGTGCAATTCTTTACCACCGCGGCATCACTTCCCCTTTTTAGCCAATGACGGACCAACAATAAATCCGGATATTTCTGCCGATGATGTATTGGCTATTTACGAGTCTATCGTAACGGAGAAAATTATAAATTTGATCAGCCAAGAAACTAATAAGTATGCCGTGAAGTACATCGGCGAGGCCGCAAAAATGCGAGGAGGAATTCCCAAGAAAAGTCGTGTACGTCAGTGGAACGATGTCTCAAATGAAGAAATAAGGCTTTTGGAGGGAATTTTACTTTTGATGGGCATTGTCCAGAAGCCCACATTCATATCTTATTTCAGAAAAAAACCATTACTAGATACACCTATTTTCAGGGGAATGATGAAAGAAGAAAGGTTTTTATTGATAATGAGGTTTCTGCATTTTTCTGACAGTGCAGATTCGAACAACAAGCTCTACAAAATTGAAAATTTGCTGAATTTGTACAAAGAAAGTTATCAAAAAGCTTACGTGCTGTCAAGGGATATTTCTATTGATGAAAGTCTCTTGCTCTGGAAGGGTAGGTTGAGCTGGAAAATGTATATTCCACTGAAACGTGCAAAGTTTGGAATTGAATGTTTCATGTTGTGTGAAGCTAAAACTGGCTACGTATATAATTTTATTGTATATACAGGGAAAGGGTCCGCTATTTCTGTCAACATTCAAGCTCTCGACCCAGCTCTTCAGAACCATTCGTCAAAAATTGTTCTCTCCCTAATGGATAATTTGATGGATAAAGGATATTTTTTGGGCGTGGACAATTATTATACGAGTGTACCTCTGTTTGACTACCTTACTACTCGTAAAACAGATGCTATAGGAACTTTTAGAAAAAACCGTAAAGGCTCCCCAAAATACGTAACATCTACAAAATTAAAAGTGGGAGAAGTTGCGGTTAAATTCCGAAAAAAATTGATGGTAATGAAATGGAGAGACCGAAAGGATGTTTGCATAATGAGCACAATCCATGATGCCAGTATGAAGCCAGTGAGGGCTAGAAGAGGCGGGGAGAAACTGAAGCCAACAGTATGCATTGAGTATAAGGACATAATGACTGGTGTTGATCTGATGGATCAATTTTTGTCTGCAACGAATTGTGCAAGATGTTACCTGAAGAAATATTACCGGAAAATTTATTTACGATTTTTGGATATTTGTGTCCTAAATGCATATGTAATTCACAAGAAGTTGAATGGAAAGTACACTCTGCTACAGTTTAAATTAAAACTAATCACTGCAATTTTTGAAAAGTATGGCAATAGCACTGAACACGAAGTCGCTCGTGTTGTTTTAGTCTGACAGTTTTTACCACTCAAGCAGACGGCGGTTGTTTTCACTTACACTTGTTTTCACTTTTCACGTACTGTGAATACACTACGGGTGCTCTGCTTTTAATCACTTCCGCACTAGTTCAAATGGTTTAGTTCTTTTCAGCCGACGCACTAGCTCACTGTTGTCTAGCAGCTGGATGGCTTCAAAGTTTTCGTGGTGGAGTAGACGATCCTCGTGCTTCTTAGCAAATTTTGACATTTCGCTAGTTACCATCTCCATGCGAAGGTCCCGATGAAGATTGGTGTTTTTGATGTACCATGGTGCACCAACAATGGCCCTTAGAACTTTATTTTGGAACCTCTGAATGAGGTTGATATTGGACTGCTTAGTGCATCCCCATAACTGTATTCCATACACCCATACTGGCCTTAATAATTTCTTGTATAGTAGGAGCTTATTTTGCACTGACAGGGCTGACCTCCGTCCCATTAGCCAATGCATTTTGCGGAATTTTAGGTCGAGTTCGTTCCGCTTTTTCTTGACATGTACTTTCCATCTAAGCTTGGCATCCAGTGTCATGCCAAGGTATTTCGCTGTATCCGCGTATGGAATATCGTTCCCATTAATGGTTACTGGAATATAGTTAACTCTCTTATTGGTGTAGTTTACATGCGTGGATTTTCCTTCATTTAGTTTGATGCGCCATTTCTTTTTCCAAAGGTTGATTTTGTTTGAAGCTAGCTGTAATTTTTCAGTTGCTTCTTCGACACTGTCACTAATCGCCAAAATAGCCATGTCGTCTGCAAATGTTGCCACTGTGGTTTCTCCCGGAACAGGAATATCATAAGTATACAGTAGGTACAAAAGTGGTGTCCAATACACTTCCTTGTGGTACTCCGGCATTGATATTGCGTAGCGAGGAGTATTCGTCATCCTGTTTCACCCTGAAGTGACGATCTTTCAGATATGATTTTAACAGTTCTGTATATTCACTAGGAAGCTGCTGTTCCAGTTTCTCAAAGAGTCCATCATGCCACACCTTATCGAAAGCCTGAGCCACGTCTAAAAATATTGCTGAGCAAATTTTCTTTTCCTCAAGAGCCTTTTCTTGGTAATTCGGTGTACCTGATCGATTGTTGAATGTCGAGCTCGAAAGCCGAATTGATGTGATGGAATAGTTTGATTTTTCTCAAGAATTGGGTATATTCTCTTGCTAAGTAATTTCTCAAACAGTTTTGAAATGGTTGGTAACAAAGATATAGGCTACATCATTTGGCGGTTTACCGGGTTTGGGTACCATGATGGCCTCAGCCACTTTCCAGAATGAGGGCACATATCTTAACCTAAGTGCAGCGTTGAACATTTAACATCTTTATCACGGCTTTTTTCGGTAGTTGCTTCAGCAGGGCTCCTGATATCAGGTCAAATCCCGGTGCTTTTTTCGAACTGAGGTTGGTTTTGATTTCGGTCATTAGTTCTTTTGGTGAAATATGGGGTATAGGCTTTGACTTCAGTGCTGTCCAGGTGATAGACCCGGGAAGTTCAGGGGTATGAGTTTCATTCGGTGTAAATGTCTTTTCCAAGTGATCGGCTAAGATATCGGCCTTGATATTGGCTCCTTGTTACTTCTGGCCCAAGATCGATCTTCCTTTCTTATCGGGAGAATTTGCAGTATCGGTCGCTTTATGTTTTTGGTGGTTTTCCCTAGAGAGTAGTCCGTAGCAAAGTCATTGCTGAGCCCTCTCCAAATGCCGACCAATAGTTTGCTGTTTAATTTCTTCGGTAAGTTTGCGAAGTTTCCATACCATATTATTTAGTTCTGTCTTAACTATGGGGTATCTTGTAGTTTGCCAACGTTAGCGAATTTGTCTCTTCTTTGCTATCAATTCTCTGACTTCTAAAGGATAAATGTTGCTATTGTTGATATGGTAACTTATTTGGGGTGTAGCTAACCACGCAGCTTCCTGTATATCGCCGTGGATACTCTGAACTGCGTCTTCCAATTCTTCGGGAGTTTTGAGTGAAACTGACAAGTTGATGTTCTGCTCTAGGCTTGTTTTGAATGCTTCCCAGTTTGTAGCTTTTGTTGTCAGAGTTGGTCTTCTTTCTTTTCTAATTACCGATTGACTTAGAGTTAAGATAATTGGTGTATGGTCAGAGTCAAGATCTAGTTCCTCGGTGATATCAATGAAGCTAGATGACAGATTTTTTATTACAAAAAAGTCTATTAGATCTGGAATCTTGTTTCTGTCAGTAGGCCAATAAGTTGGCTTACCTGTTGACTGGACTTCGCATCTGTAGCTTTGGATTGCATGTAGCCGTGAACCCCAATATGTATTCTTGGAATTAAAGTCTCCCCAAGTATGAACTTCCCAGAAAAAGTCTGCAAAAGATCCAGATACTGTGTTCTCTTAATGTTGTGCCTCGGAGGTGAATAAAGAGCTCCAATCGATATTATTCCACATTTTGTTTTGACTCTAACAGACGTAACTAGAAATTCATCTTTTTCGATTTTCTCGTCCTCATAATGAGATATATTATTTTTAATTAATACTGCGCTTCCTCCTCTTGCCCAATTGCTGGGGCGAATAGCGTGATAGAGTATGAAGTCTCGAATTTTTAGGTAGGATTCTTTTGTGAAATGAGTTTCTGATATTAGGCAAATATCAATTTTATGTTCAGTTAAAAATGGGTATTTCTAAATTTCTCAGTAAAAAGGTATTTCTATGTTGTAATAGCCCGTTAGCGTTCCAGGAAAGTATGCGGAGACAATCAGCCATTTTTATGGAATTTTTCAAGCTTGTCGACTCTGGCAACAATGGGATTAGTAACATTTTCTTGTTTATTCAGTTTTTCCAGTATTAATTGCAGTGTTTTGCTGATTTCTGGAAGCTTGTTTACGGTTTGGTCCATTTTTACCTCAATACTTTCTATTTCTACTGGCTTAGAACTAGAGGTCGACTTACCATCTACTATGTTGGCATAAGATTGTTCACCAGATACCTCTTTTGCCTTGATAACTTTTCTGTTTACATGCTTTGTTTTCTGCTGTTCCGGGGGAGAGATTTTCTTAAAATTGGCGTTTTTAATCTTTTGAAGTTCAATCGGAACTACACAACCCCTGTAGTTTGCAGGATGACCTTTACCGCAATTATAGCATTTTGCGGGTTCCTCTTTTGACTTTGTGTAGTTCTGGGTATCGTGCTCCCCAGCACATTTTACGCATCTGGGGTCTTTGTGGCAGTATCCACGAGTGTGACCCCACGCTTGGCAATTCTTACATTGTGGCAACAATTTAGGATTTTTTAGTGGAGATATTTCGACTCTCATTCCATATTATATCAGTTATTCCAAAGATTTTGTTGATATTTTCGGTCTTGTCGAAAGACATCTAAAATTTTATGTTTTTCGCTTCATATCTTCAATTATCTTTTCCTTACTGCTGGTTTTATGCAGCTTTTACTACCACTTTAATTGGTCTATCTTGCTTATTTTCGTAAGATGACCAGTTTAGTTTTCCTTCCTCGAGAAGGTTGGTGATTATCTTGTAATTGTCGATTGCATCAACATTAACTATTAGTACGCCACTGTCTAGTAACGTTATTTTATACTTGTTATCAATTTTGGTATTTAGCAGCTCATATACTTGCTGTTCTCTCACCTTCTATTCCTGTGAGTTTTGTTGTTTTTTATCTTGATTTTGTTCTGGTGAGTGGCGTGGAGGGGTTATAGAAGAATCTGAGCAAGTCGAAGTATCCATTTTCTTCCTCTTCGTAGTGTTCTCTTTGCCCCGTTTAAGAATCCACTCAGTTTCCTTCGCTACTTCATCCTCATCAGTGAAATATTCCATTACATCTGGTTTCAGTGGTACCGCATTTTCTGCGTCCTTCTTTTCTTGGTCACTGAATTTCTTTTGGAGTTCATGGAGTTGATCTTGCAACTGCTTCAAAGCAGATTCCAACTCGGTTTTAGCAGATCTTTCTTTTTGCAACTCTTTATATAGCAAATGCTCATTTGCTGTTTTTATTTCGATGGTTTGCGACATAATTTTTTACACTTTAAATTGCACGCGTATTAAACGCATACTCAGCACAACACTTAGCAGTTCATTAAAACAGCTTGACACACATTCCGAAGAGCGATTTGTTTACGCACCCAGCTACATGATATAAGTTTAGTTATATTGCTGATTGACAGAAATATATTCCTCGCTCACAAACAATTAAAACTTGATTGCAAAACACGTCCGATTGCTTCGACTGCACGATTCAAACTGAACCTTTTCCCGCATTTACGGAAAATTGTTATAAATTTTGTAAGATAGGAATGCGCCGCGCTTAGTAGATAGAACCACAATAGGTCGGGCACGTCAGCAGAGCAACTTTTGCAATGTGAAATTCATTATAACGATATTGTTTGGTATTTTTTGGTATTTTTTTATAAAAAACTTCTTTTTTTGTGCTTTGTTAGTTTTCGAGATACCTAGACGCCGCTGACGTGCCGGCAATTCAACGGCGCACTATATAAAAACAAATGAATTTGAAAAATGTGAGCAGGCTATATTTTTTTGCTTATTTTTTTCCAAAGGGGATTTTTTTTGTTGCTTTGTTACTATTCGAAATATAGGGGTGCGCCGCTGACATGCCGGTAACTCAGCGGCGTACTATGTAAAAACAAATGAATTTAAAAATGTGAGCAGCCTAAATTTTTTTTGGTTTAAGTAAAATCTCCGGGAATTCATTATCAGATTACTTACTACATTTTCTTGATAATTTTTAGCGAAAAAGATTTTTTTGCTTTGTTAGTATCCAAGATTTAGGGGTGTGCCGCTGACATGCCGGCAAGTCAGAGGCGCACTATGTAAAAACAAATGAATTTGAAAAATGTGAGCAGCCTGTATTTTTTTGCTAATTTTTTGTTAACTTTATACCAAATTTCTTTTTATTTTGTTATTATCCGATATATAGGGGTGTGCCGCTGACGTGCCGGCAACTCAGCGGCGCACTATGTAAAAACAAATGAATTTGAAAAATGTGAGCAGCCTGCATTTTTTTGCTAATTTTTTGTTAACTTAATCCAATTTTTTTTTTACTTTGTTGTTACCCGATATATAGGGGTGTGCCGCTGACGTGCCGGCAACTCAGCGGCGCACTATGTTAAAACAAATGAATTTAAAAAATGTGAGCAGCCTGTATTTTTTTGCTAATGTTCTGTTAAGTTTATCCAATTTTTTTTTACTTTGATATTACCCGATATATAGTGGTGTGCCGCTGACGTGCCGGCAACTCAGCGGCGCGCTATGTAAAAACAAATGAATTTAAAAAATGTGAGCAGCCTGTATTTTTTTGCTAATTTTTTGTTATCTTTATACCAATTTTCTTTTTACTTTGTTATTATCCGATATATAGGGGTGTGCCGCTGACGTGCCGGCAAGTCAGGGGCGCACTATGTAAAAACAAATGAATTTTAGAAATTTTAGCAGCCTGTATTTTTTTGCTAATTTTTTGTTAACTTAATCCAATTTTTTTTTACTTTGTTGTTACCCGATATATAGGGGTGTGCCGCTCACGTGCCTGCAAGTCAGGGGCGCACTATGTAAAAACAAATGAATTTGAAAAATGTGAGCAGCCTGTATTATTTTGCTAATTTTTTGTTAACTTTATCCAATTCTTTTTTTTACTTTGTTAATACCCGATATATAGTGGTGTGCCGCTGACGTGCCGGCAACTCAGCGGCGCGCTATGTAAAAACAAATAAATTTAAAAAATTTTAGCAGCCTGTATTTTATTGCTAATTTTTTGTTAACTTTATACCAATTTTTTTTTACTTTGTTTATATCCGATATATAGAGGTGTGCCGCTGACGTGCCGGCAAGTCAGGGGCGCACTATGTAAAAACAAATG
Source organism: Melinopterus prodromus (assembly GCA_964023965.1). Classification (NCBI taxonomy): domain Eukaryota; kingdom Metazoa; phylum Arthropoda; class Insecta; order Coleoptera; family Scarabaeidae; genus Melinopterus; species Melinopterus prodromus. The sequence goes on along the minus strand of OZ030392.1, from coordinate 38,121,965 downwards.
AATTTGAAAAATGTGAGCAGCCTGTATTTTTTTGCCAATGTTTTGTTAACTTTATCCATTTTTTTTTAACTTTGTTATTACCCGATATATAGGGGTGTGCCCCTGACGTGCCGGCAACTCAGCGGCGCACTATGTAAAAACAAATGAATTTCAAAAATGTGAGCAGCCTGTATTTTTTTGCTAATTTTTTGTTAACTTTATACCAATTTTTTTTTTTACTTTGTTATTATCCGATATATAGGGGTGTGCCGCTGACGTTCCGGCAAGTCAGGGGCGCAATATGTAAAAACAAATGAATTTGAAAAATGTGAGCAGCCTGTATTTTTTTGCTAATTTTCTGTTAAGTTTATCCAATTTTTTTTTGACTTTGTTATTACCCGATATATAGTGGTGTGCCGCTGACGTGCCGGCAACTCAGCGGCGCGCTGTGTAAAAACAAATGAATTTAAAAAATGTGAGCAGCCTGTATTTTTTTGCTAATTTTTTGTTAACTTTATACCAAATTTTTTTTTTACTTTGTTATTATCCGATATATAGGGGTGTGCCGCTGACGTGCCGGCAAGTCAGGGGCGCACTATGTAAATACAAATGAATTTGAAAAATGTGAGCAGCCTGTATTATTTTGCTAATTTTTTGTTAACTTTATCCAATTTTTTTTTTACTTTGTTAATACCCGATATATAGTGGTGTGCCGCTGACGTGCCGGCAACTCAGCGGCGCGCTATGTAAAAACAAATAAATTTAAAAAATTTTAGCAGCCTGTATTTTATTGCTAATTTTTTGTTAACTTTATACCAATTTTTTTTACTTTGTTTATATCCGATATATAGAGGTGTGCCGCTGACGTGCCGGCAAGTCAGGGGCGCACTATGTAAAAACAAATGAATTTGAAAAATGTGAGCAGCCTGTATTTTTTGCCAATGTTTTGTTAACTTTATCCATTTTTTTTTAACTTTGTTATTACCCGATATATAGGGGTGTGCCGCTGACGTGCCGGCAACTCAGCGGCGCACTATGTAAAAACAAATGAATTTCAAAAATGTGAGCAGCCTGTATTTTTTTGCTAATTTTTTGTTAACTTTATACCAATTTTTTTTTTACTTTGTTATTATCCGATATATAGGGGTGTGCCGCTGACGTTCCGGCAAGTCAGGGGCGCAATATGTAAAAACAAATGAATTTGAAAAATGTGAGCAGCCTGTATTTTTTTGCTAATTTTCTGTTAAGTTTATCCAATTTTTTTTTTTACTTTGTTATTACCCGATATTTAGTGGTGTGCCGCTGACGTGCCGGCAACTCAGCGGCGCGCTATGTAAAAACAAATGAATTTAAAAAATGTGAGCAGCCTGTATTTTTTTGCTAATTTTTTGTTAACTTTATACCAATTTTTTTTTTACTTTGTTAGTATCCGATATATAGGGGTGTGCCGCTGACGTGCCGGCAACTCAGCGGCGCACTATGTAAAAACAAATGAATTTCAAAAATGTGAGCAGCCTGTATTTTTTTGCTAATTTTCTGTTAACTTTATCCAAATTTTTTTTACTTTGTTATTACCCGATATATAGGGGTGTGCCGCTGACGTGCCGGCAACTCAGCGGCGCACTATGTAAAAACAAATGAATTTCAAAAATGTGAGCAGCCTGTATTTTTTGCTAATTTTTTGTTAACTTTATACCAATTTTTTTTTTTTACTTTGTTATTATCCCATATATATAGGGGTGTGCCGCTGACGTTCCGGTAAGTCAGGGGCGCAATATGTAAAAACAAATGAATTTGAAAAATGTGAGCAGCCTGTATTTTTTTGCTAATTTTCTGTTAAGTTTATCCAATTTTTTTTTTTACTTTTTTATTACCCGATATATAGTGGTGTGCCGCTGACGTGCCGGCAACTCAGCGGCGCGCTATGTAAAAACAAATGAATTTAAAAAATGTGAGCAGCCTGTATTTTTTGCTAATTTTTTGTTAACTTTATACCAATTTTTTTTTTTACTTTGTTATTATCCGATATATAGGGGTGTGCCGCTGACGTGCCGGCAAGTCAGGGGCGCACTATGTAAAAACAAATGAATTTGAAAAATGTGAGCAGCCTGTATTATTTTGCTAATTTTTTGTTAACTTTATCCAATTTTTTTTTTACTTTGTTGATACCCGATATATAGTGGTGTGCCGCTGACGTGCCGGCAACTCAGCGGCGCGCTATGTAAAAACAAATAAATTTAAAAAATTTTAGCAGCCTGTATTTTATTGCTAATTTTTTGTTAACTTTATACCAATTTTTTTTACTTTGTTTATATCCGATATATAGAGGTGTGCCGCTGACGTGCCGGCAAGTCAGGGGCGCACTATGTAAAAACAAATGAATTTGAAAAATGTGAGCAGCCAGTATTTTTTTGCCAATGTTTTGTTAACTTTAGCCATTTTTTTTTAACTTTGTTATTACCCGATATATAGGGGTGTGCCGCTGACGTGCCGGCAACTCAGCGGCGCACTATGTAAAAACAAATGAATTTCAAAAATGTGAGCAGCCTGTATTTTTTTGCTAATTTTTTGTTAACTTTATACCAATTTCTTTTTTTACTTTGTTATTATCCGATATATAGGGGTGTGCCGCTGACGTTCCGGCAAGTCAGGGGCGCAATATGTAAAAACAAATGAATTTGAAAAATGTGAGCAGCCTGTATTTTTTTGCTAATTTTCTGTTAAGTTTATCCAATTTTTTTTACTTTGTTATTACCCGATATATAGTGGTGTGCCGCTGACGTGCCGGCAACTCAGCGGCGCGCTATGTAAAAACAAATGAATTTAAAAAATGTGAGCAGCCTGTATTTTTTTGCTAATTTTTTGTTAACTTTATACCAAATTTTTTTTTTACTTTGTTATTATCCGATATATAGGGGTGTGCCGCTGACGTGCCGGCAAGTCAGGGACGCACTATGTAAAAACAAATGAATTTGAAAAATGTGAGCAGCCTGTATTTTTTGCTAATTTTTTGTTAACTTTATCCAAATTTTTTTTTACTTTGTTATTACCCGATATATAGGGGTGTGGCGCTGACGTGCCGGCAACTCAGCGGCGCGCTATGTAAAAACAAATGAATTTAAAAAATGTGAGCAGCCTGTATTTTTTTGCTAATTTTTTGTAACTTTATACCATTTTTTTTCTTTGTTGTTATCCGATATATAGGGGTGTGCCGCTGACGTGCCGGTAAGTCAGGGGCGCACTATGTAAAAACTAATGAATTTGGAAAATGTGAGCAGCCTGTACTTTTTTGTTAACTTTATACAATTTTTTTTTTACTTTGTTGTTATCCGATACCTATATGTATAGGTGTGTGCCGCTGACGTGCCGGCAACTCAGCGGCGCACTATGTCAAAACAAATGAATTTAAAAAATGTGAACTGCCAAACATTTTTTATCAATTTGCTAATTTTTTATCGAAATACATTTTTTTTCTGTTGTTAGTATCCGAGATAAAGGGGTGCGCCGTTGACGTGCCGGCAACTCAGCGGCGCACTATGTAAAACAAATGAAATTTAAAACGGTTAGCAGTCTATATTTTTGGCTAACTTTTTGCTAATTTTTTACCAAAAGACAACTTTTTTACAAAACAAAGCAAAAAAATCGTTGTTAGTATCCGAGATATAGGGGTACGCCGCTGACGTGCCGGCAACTCAGCGGCGGACTATGTAAAAACAAATGAATTGAAAAAATGTGAGCAGTTAGTTTTTTTTTTTTAATTTCATAATTTTTTTCTAACAAAATATTTTTAGTCTTCTAGATTAAGATATCCATATACACGATTCTTCCATATCGAAAAGTTGTGGGTAATCATATTGTATAGGGTGTCCCAGGCTAGGAACAAAGTACCTTCATTAATGGCCTGAAGCAATCGAAATACACGTTTTTTCCATATATAAAAGTTCTTCTGGTTCTACAGCCAGAAAATATTTTCATGCTTACAGGGTGTCCCACAACAACGTACCAACACAAGCTTATGTTTTTTTAAATGGAACACTAGGTGTATTATTGCAGTTTTGGAGAAAGATTTTTATGGTAATCATTTTATCATCAACTTATATTAGGCTATTGTCTAATATTGTGAAATCAATCACAAAAACGTGCAATTTAAAAAATATTCTGAGGTACTAATTAAGATGAAGAGACGAGAAAGCTCATTCTAGACAGTAAAAATATCACACTTTTTGAGAGATATGGTTTATTTCAGATTATAATATGAATTATATAAAATAAATAAAATGTTAAATGTCAAATAACTTAAGATTTATTAGTTCTATCATCAACAGATAAAAAGTTATCAACCCACACGTTTTCAATATTGAATAAGTAGGCTTTCACGGCCAGTATTGCTTAACGACACACAAGAAGACAGCAAAAAGTCGGGAAATTCAAAATTTATTAAATTCTAATAATTAATCAGACAGTTAGCAACAAATAAATGCAACACAATTATAAACTAAAGAAAATAAACAAAGACAAAAAACAAAGTGAAGAGGCAGGTAAGTTTTCCACTACAAATGTTCAAGTTCAAGTCTTGTTTCAAAGTCCCTCTGAACATTTTCTAGTGATTCCACTGAAATATTGTGAAAACTTTGCCTTATGCTGGTCTTCATGTCTTCTTTAGTGGTGGGAATATTCCTATAAACTTGCTCCTTAACATGCCCCCAAAGAAAGAAATCACACGGCGTTAAGTCAGGTGATCTGGCTGGCCAAGGTGTTCAGCCACCATGACCAGTCCAACGACGTTCAAACATATTATTTAAATAGTTTTGGACTACTCTAGAGTAGTGTGATGGAGCCCCGTCTAACTGCAGTATAATTTCTTGTCTTATCGTTAAATCAACTTCTTTCGACAATATCGGCAAATTATGTTCCAAAAATGTTTTGAAATCTTGCCCGTTGAGAATGCCATAAAAAATGGCCCGACTATGTTAAGATTAATAATTCCTCCCGTGACATTCAGTGACCACGCATTTTGATTGTTAATTTGTCTTACCCATCGGGGGTTTTCCGTGGCATAATAATGCATATTATGACGGTTTACCAATCCATTACTTTTAAAAGTAGCTTCAACCGAAAAAAAGGGTTTTTGAAATATAATTTGGTTGTTCATCATTTTTTTGTAACATGCTTTCACAGAAAGCTATCCTGATTCCAAAATCATTCCCATGTTGGTGTAAACTTAAGTGGTATGGGTGAAATTTATGAAGTTTTAATATTCTATGGACCGAGGTTTTGCTGATCTGGAGTTCTCTACTCAGTTCTCGTGTACTGACATGCGGATTTCCCTGTACGCTCAATAAAACATTAAACTGGGTATTTTCATCTCCAACTACATAACTGTTATATCTACGTTTCAAGGTAGCAGTACGTCCAGTATTTTGAAACCTAACCAATACATTTTCGAGGAATCGCCTACTGGGGATTTGGATATTTGGGTACATTTCGTCATATACTCTTTGAGCGAGTAGAGTACCTATTCCTTTGACATTCTCCTAATATGAAAGCATGTTTACAAGTTCTGCATTATTATAATTCATTATTGCGAGTAAAAGTTATTACAAGCTACGAGTAGACGAATAGACAAAATGCTAAATTTTAACATCCGTGCGTTTGTCGAATTTTATCATGGCAACTACATATTTTGTATTAATTTAAGAATTCTTGCGTAGGTAATAAATTTTAAATTAGATACTTAATAACTTTTTATCTGTGCATGATAGACCTACTAAATTTGGCATTTTCAGAAAGCTTGGATATTGAACTTTTAAAATTCTTAACTTATTTGGCATTTAACATATCATTATTTATTTTATATAATTCATATTATAATCTCAATTAAACCATAGCTCTCAAAAAGAGTGACATTTTTACTGTCTAGAATGAGTTTTCTCGTTTCTCCTTCTTAATACCTCAGAATGATTTTTAGAAAATGTCACGATTTTGATATTTATTTCACAATATCTCGGAAACAGTTGACAATAGCCTAATATCAGTTCATGTTAAAATGATTACCATAAAAATCTTTTACCAAAACTGCAATAACATACCTAGTGTTCTATTTAAAAAACATAAGTTTGTGAATGCAAAACCTTTTATATATGAAGAACCAGAACCGTGTATTTCGATTTCTTCAAGCCATTAATGTACTTTGTTCCTAGCCTGGGACACCCTGTACAGACGAAAAATAATTTTACAAGACGTACCAACACAAAAATATATTTTTTTTCAATGGAACAGATGATTTCATTAAAAAAAATTATTTTGAGAATTCTAAATATTTCTGAAAAGAACAAGGATAAACAAACAAAAGAACTTATTTTGGATACTAAATATAGCGCAGTTTTCGACAGTTATAATTTATTTGCGATTACAATATAACTCATCCCGAATAACTGGAGGTTTGCTAAATGTCAAATAACTTAAGAATTATGAAAAATAAATTTTCTTGTTTCCTTATTCGTTGTAAGTTACATCCGAATATTTTTTTTTGTAAAATTCAGTGTTTTGACATTAATTTGAGAATAACTCGGAAACAGTTGATAGCAGCTCCTAATACAAGTTGTTGTCAAAGCGATTAGGATACAAATCTTAATCAAAAACTGCAATATTATATCTTGTGTTCCATTAAAACCTATAAACCTTCCATTTGTGTTCAATTTTGAAAATTTTACCCCCATTGCCTGCATTTATAGTTCCCTATTTTCCCGAGTCGACGTTGTTTCAGTACAAAAAGTTGTTTTCCTTAACACGCCATTTCCTTGGCGTGTCTTCGTGTGTGTAGTGATTTTAGTGTATAATTTAAAATGTAATGAGTATTAAGCTATCTAGAACGCGTCAAATGTACTAGAGTGCATCACCACTGTGTTGTGGGAGGTTTGTTTTCGGCGTTGTGCCTCAGTGGAACTAAATAATTCAATCTATATCTGCTTTTTTGCCTCCTCATACACAACAATTGTAAGTAGAAATTTTCCGTCATTCAATTATTTTACTCATTGTGTGCTCTCAAATTGTAGAGTGGGTCATGATTGTTTGCCAACAAGTAGGTCTATACTTCCGCCAAGTATGATTATTATTAATATCGTAAAATTACCATCGGTATCATATGCCGACGATAATTTAACTTTTGTGATTTAAGCTGTAAATTACCGTTATTAACGTTCGTAAATTACTATTAATACCAGTAATTTATTTGGTAATTTACCCGGTAAATTACGCTTTAACATCCCAGTTTATTATCTATCAAAAGCACCATGTTTCAGATGGAAGCGCATAACACATTTTGGGAAGAATTTATTAACAATTACAGAAATTGCCTTGTTTTCATATTCCCTTGTTTATGATACTAAATCTGTCTTGGCATTTTCCTTCTTTTATCTGAATTTGTCAAACTAACTGTAACACAAATTGCAACAATGTGTTGATTGAAAAGGTGCAAACAGGCCATGTGGAGAAACACAAAACATTCAAGTCACGGGTGCACATGCGACCACGTCTCAATATGAATGTTCCTTTTGCTGAGACCGGCTACGGCCGTCTTAGATGGACAATTCCAAGCTAACATTATTTTTCGCTCAAATCTTAATAAAGTTAACTAGTTTCTTAATAAGGTTGATAATTTGTCGGTTAACGGCGGCATCTCCGATATATTAACCGGTGAATTTGAATCAGAACCCCGAAGAATGCCTGAAGACCGCAAAACATCGGAAAGCGCATAACATCACAGTATTTATTCACACTTGTCAATTAAAATGGGCAGTAGATGTCTAGTGACATCTTTCAAATACAAAGTTCTCGCAGACTAAGAATTTGCTTCCCAGACATAAAGAGTAAACTACAGTACTTGCCTAGTAAAAAGGAACTGCCTAGTAAATTGCTTATTCGATGTTTATAATACCCGGCCTAAGCCATCCAAACTGAAGCGAAAACATTTTGTCCCAAAAACTATTTCCATGTAATTAAGCAAAACACAATATACTAACGAAATGAAACCGATAATAGTCCGGGAGGTAATAACAGAAATTTCCGATTCATTTTCGCAAGCTTCATTTCTTGTGTATGAGTTAAGTGTGTAATGTATAATAGTAATCTGAACGTCTGCCGGCGCACCTCCGCGACAGGGGGTTGCAGGAGGGTTACAACCCCAACAAAAAAAAATAAAAAAATTTATCTACGCCCATACGTTCCAAACAAAGGGCAACCGCCGATATCCCCACTCCGTCTCACCTAACCATTCGAAAAGTCTCGTGTTCGCTTCAAAAAGATGAAGAGTAGACTCCCTGGATACGGAAAGGTGTAAAGAAGTCGATTCTGAGTTTTTATGGTTCTAATAGAGAAAACTACACTCTTTCCAATGAATCCAAAACCAGCTTGGTAGCTATTTCAGCGGCTGTTATTTGCGTGTTAAATTTTTTAGAAAACTTTACACGCAAATAAATAACACAGAAGTTTTGTGTTTTCGCACATACGCCCCTTTTCCGTGGTCCGAGTCACTTATGTTGTCTATACATATGGTGGAATCGTTTTATAAAATATAAAGTATAAGGTTTATTATGTATCGTCACTGCAAACCATAAAAAATTGTATACAAAATCCACCTATATGTCGACCAGAAGGCTACGGCGTTCCAATGTTTACATATTTTCTCTGGTTATAATATGTGGTACGACATACATCTTTCCAATACTACATTTCTCAAACGCAAGCATCCGTTGATTACATGTCAGCATCACCTATGTACGCCAGAAGTGTAAGTGTTATTGGCGATATAAATACTTATTTTCCGGTATCTAAACTACTTCATGTCAATATTTGCCCCTAGAGGTCTCGTTAGCAGGTTGTTAGTTCGTTTGAACTTTAACAGAATGGTTTAGTGGGTACTACCTAGAAAGCAGTAGAAAACAGTCCCGAAATAGCAAATTTTCTGTTTAAACTGTTTCTCTAAAAATAAGTATCTAATGATTATTATGATAGCAAAACTTGTAGGTTGTTTTTCGTTTGTAAAATATTCGAGTTCTAAGTGAGTGTGAATAGAATTGCATTTCATCTGCGTAACTGTAAATGTATTTATAAAAAAGGCTCTAGTAAAAGTATGTATATTATTTTCTATATTCATACTTTCTGCTCATATGAATTTATATTAAGAAAGATTATCTAGCTGTATATCTATTATTATTATTATTTATCTTGTTCTAACCGCCTATAATAGGTATGCCCTTTAAAAACAAAAATTCTCTGAAAACTTGATTGTATTTTTAACTGAACCAAATGAAATAACAAATTTGCAGGACTGAAATTTTAAATAACTTGATAATCTACGAAAATTTTGTTTAATGCTATCTTTCAAGACATCAAAAATATGTTTACAAATTTTTAGTGCTGCACCAAGAAACACGTAATTTTGTCAATGTATGCAACGTATATAAAAAGATTGTCGTTCAATCAATAGAAATCAAATTTTTTACCGTGAATAACTCGCAACGCAGCCACGATATCAATGGCGCCCTTCAAATGTTATTTCGTAATGTACAAAGAACAATGTATATAAAAATTCAGCTGGAACTGAATTTTTGTGCCATTCTTATGTGGAATTGATTGATATGTAACACATCACGGTCCTAATATAATACATTCAGGGCAAAAACAGAACAGTAAAAATTTACGATTATTCTTACTTCCGATAATAATTAGCACATTCAAGTATTTTTTTAAAAACAAATTATTTATCTTGTGTATATTGATAACATCGGATTAATTTAATGTAAAATTAAAGGTATATTAACATTAGTAGGTAATGTAATTTGTTTGCAAAAATAATAATGGAGATTTTAAAGTATCCGATACAGGAGGTTTTTCTGGTAGATCGTGTTTTACTTTATGCTATATGCTCACAGGCACTTCTCAAAAATATTTAGTGGATTGCATTCATAAAAGAGTTACGCACTACTAACCTAGATATATATGCTATTACTATATCTAAATTGCAGATTTCCGCGATATGAGTCAATGATATATTGATTTCCGGGTGGAAACCGCTTTGTTGACTTTGAAATAGTGACGTTTCTCACTCTGTTCCAAGAGGCATCTGGAGAACTAAGTATCGAACCCAGTGTTTTGAAGATACTGGTGCACTAATATGCGAAACGTTGACTGGTAGTGAACAACGCGGTTTCCACCTGGACCTCAATATGTCATACCATATAGCTATTCTAATATTTTGACACCACAACCGTTAAAGCAATCGAAAAGTTTCTAACATAACATCAAATGGAAGTAAATTACAGAAAAATTTCGAGATCATAGTCGCCTATAGAGTAATAATATTCAAATTTATTGGAATGAAATCTCAACTATGTCGAACACTAACTCAATTATAAATGGTAATTTAAACATTAAGTCACCCAAACCGAACCGAAAACCTTTCGCCCCGAAAACCCATTTCCATGTAATTAAGCAAACATTCTACAAAAAAAAATAAATCGATAGCGTTCAAAGCATTAATTTAATAAAAGTGATAGTCCGTAATATTAACGGATGTCGGCAGGATGTAAAGAATTTGGACTATCTGATAAACATACCTACCGCACATAAAATTGGAACTTTGTCCGAAATTTAGAATCCTGTTTACTCGACCTGCTTAGTTTTATCTTTAAACTACAGTACGAGCTTAACTACATATTTTATGGAGCAATATCACTAAATTTTGAAGAATTAAAACCTCTAGGAAGGTATGTATTCGGAAAATTCATTTTACGAATGAAAACTTTCCTTTTGAATTATGATGAATCTTATATGGGAAACAATTCAGTCGGTATTACCCGTAATTGGTATTTGATAACATTATCGATAATATTAAAATTATAAGACCCTTCAATACAGGGTGTTTTTTAAAAATATGCTAATATTAAAGGAGGTTATTCTTGGGTCCATTTTGAGGAAAAAAATCATATGAACAAATGGGTCGTTCTTTTACAAATCCTACACCTGTTATGACGTCACATTTTAGATGTCGCTTAAAATTTTTTTATAAGTTGTATGCACTAAATAAGTTACCTTTCTCCTTTAATATCTTACCGTCGATAAACCTGTTTTCCATTTGCACTAAATAAGGTTATACCGAATATTTGCCAAACCTTGTCATATTCAAAATTCAATATCTTTGGTTCTAGTAATCGTATCCCATTTTTGTTTTATTTTAAAGGTTGAAATATTTGCTAGATAACTGCATACAATCATTATTTTAATTTATATATGTAAAAAAATAAAAACAACTGAATTTTTTAAATTATTATTTCATAGTCGCCCCCACAATGGATATAATCGAAAAAATATATATAATATCCGCTACGCTTTGACGTAAAAAATCCATTTTTTCTAGGATGGAGGCTCTTACAGTTCAAAAGATATTAAATTTTATCTGATGTAAGCCACGCGCGGCGTGTCGAAACTCAATGAAAAACTCAGCAAACGACTACGTCAGGCGTGTGCGCGACGTTCTTGAACATCTCGCAAACAGCAGGTTGGTTCAACACGCTAGTGCAGTTATTGTTTAAGAATAGAGTTAGTTGGAGTGCTCTATTAGGTGCTGAAAATTTTTATTTATTAAACGCCTTTAAAAAATGTAGTTTTCTAACTGTATCAAACGTCCTAAATTTCGAACCGACAGATATTTCAATCCATTCAATTGCATCCGCATCCAAGAATAAAGTATAATAAACTCTCAGAAAAGTAATAAAATACCAATTATTGGCAATAAATATACCTGTAACATCTAGGTAAAAATTATCACGACTTTTTTTTAAAACGAATGAATTTCATTCTAGCATCAATAAATTGTTATTTTGGAAAATATTCTGAATGTCCTGGTGCAACACATTTGATCGACGAATCACTTATCGACAATGGATGAACGTCGACAGAACGAATCACTTTGCAACTAATGATATCCTCAGATGATGAATATTTACAAAAATTGAAGACTGGTTTATAAAAACTACTATTGCATTAATACTTAGTGAAAAGCCAAAATGATTTTATGAACAGCAAAAAACAATCCTTTCAAGAAGTGCAGTAAGTGCAGTATTATCTGTGATTTTCCTGAGAACTATGCTTTATTCTTTAAATTTGGATGCGGAGGCAAATTGAATAGATTGAAACATCTACCGGTTTGAAATTTAGAACGTTTGATACGGTTAGAAAACTTCGGCATTTTTAAAGGCGCTTAAGAAATAAATATTTTTAGCAGCTAATAAATAAGCACATCCTCCTACTGCGTTCTTAAAAAACAAACTACACTAGCGTGTTGAACCAGCCTGCTGTCTGCGAGATGTTCAAGAACGGCGCGGCGCGCACACGCCTGAAGTAGTCGCTTGCTGCATTTTTGATTGGGTTTCGTCACGTCAGAGAAATTTTAATATCTTTTGAACTATAAGATACTCCATCCTAGCAAAAATGGATTTTGTACGTAAAAGTGTGGCGGATGTTTTATATATATATATATATATATATATATATATATATATATATATATATGTATACGTGTTAAGTTGTCACCTCCGGGATATAGAGCAGGCCACCTTGGCTCCGGGTGTTCCAGATAATATATTATTGATCTGATTGCATATTTTTAATGAGGGGAACTTTCGCTACGCGAGCATCAAAAGAGGGGAAACGATTTTTGATTTTTTAGTAAGTCATATATATAAGGTACACAAAGGGTACGAAGTGACCTCCGCAATTTATATATGAACGGAAACTGATGTGTCGCTGATAACTCCAGCGGTGTTGCCAAACCTACGGAGGTCACAATAGGCCATTATTATGTAGCATGTATATGATAGGTCGTAAACTCGCTTCGCACAAAATAAACACTCACTTTTAGTAATAGTATTAAAAATGCTTTATTACAAATTTAGCACTAATATGAATAATATATATTACCGAGGATGATTAAGCATTACACGGCAATATTCATGGGACTTGGTTATAGTTCCTAACAAAACAATTGGTTTTATGAGGGCTTTTCCTTAGCATTTTATACATTTATTTATACATTTTAATACCCTTAGGTATTAAAATGTTTTTAACTCGGATAACTAATTTCTAAGTGTAATATGGCTACCGTGCAAAAGCGAATTACCCTATTTATATGTTTTGTTGCGATGTAAGTCAAACTACCAAAAAACTTATTATTTTATTTTTTGATTATTTTTTTATTTATATATTTTACGTCGGCCTTCGCAACGTTCGTCAATGTACAACGCTGAGGACAGACTACAAATACAATGAATATATGTGTGAAAGTCCAATTTAAATTTATTAAGTAGTTTTTGAGTTATATCGATACTAACTTATAATTTTGTACTTATTTCTTTTCCCAGTTAGGGGTTTTTGACAAAAAATAGAAAAAGAGCTGTCACCGTCGCGCCGTCAACCTTCATGCGTGGTCAGTGCTTTATTGTTAACCTATTCTTTACAAGCTCTCTATTGCCGTTTAAAATTGTACAAAGTCCGTTATTGTGCTTTGTCTAAATACGTGCATTGACGCTAAAACCATGGAATAAATTGATTGGAATAAATAGAAACTGTTACTGAAAAAATTCTCGGGCACGCCAAATTTCATTTTCCATATACTTACACATTTTTATACCACACCCCCCCTATTTACTATGGTATGGTCTATTGAGTTTGACCAGAGTTGGGCATTTGGTAATCGAGTGATTGAGTAACAAGTGATGATAAAATTATTTTAATTAGTTAACTTAATCATTACTCTTTGTGATGAGTAACGATTGGTCACTCGTCAGACTGAGTCAACTTACATTTCCAAATCACATTTAATGGTACATTGGTGTATCACTTTCAAAAATTAATAATTTATCCCGTATTTAGATTGCAAAACATTTAAGGAATACCCTGTAAAATAACGTCACAAAGAAATTCGAAAAATTAACTATTAGCCAATGGTACGTCCTTTTAAAGAGGAGAATGTGGGCACACTATAGAAAATAATTTGTGAATAATATTGAAAGATGTACGTATCGGAGATGGTTAAAAAAATCCGTTAATTGTGATATAATCGACTTCGACGAGCCGCTCGACTTTTGGCTGTGGAAACGTTAACTTTTCGAATTATTTTCTGACAGTTTTACAGTCAATGTATTTCTTAAATGTTGTGCAATCAAAATAAGCAATAAAATAATACGTCATTTTTGAAAATGGTACACCAGAATGTACGCGTAATAAGTGGATCACAACAGAATCGGATATAATTCAAAACAGTTATTATTAATGCATTTAGATTCATTTAGGACATGTTATACGCCACTGCTTTTAAAGAAAGTAAAAAAAATATTTTTGTAATCGTCATTCTTTTCTTACCAAAACGTATGGTTTTTTAATAAAAAATATAATGCATTCATTTGCATCTCGAAACTTCTTACGAGAAAAAGGCAATTTAAATAAAATACAACTTTAAACAATGATTTATTTCAGAGAATAATTTTTAAACGATAAAATTATAAAATAAAAGTAATTTAAGCACATTTTGGGATGACAACTTTTTTTAACCTTTAGTTCAAAAGTTAAGAGCTTTAGGACTTATGTTCATATGAATTTTTTTCCTCAAAATTGACCCAAGAACAACCTCCTTAAATATTGGCATGTTATTAAGAAGAACCCTGTATTAATGAAAGTCTATTAAAAATTTCTATGGTCAGGGATGTCGTAGTAAACCAACGTTACCAGCATACCGCATGAAAGGTGAACGCAACGAGAACAGGAACCTGGTACCAACTTTAGAAACAGCATAAGTGACATTGCTCGTGAGAGGTATAATAGGATATTAATTAAGAAACAATCAACTAACGAAGCGAATGATAATTAATCCAGGTGAAGATACTATTTGGAAAAAACACCTGCGCTTGGATTTGAACCAGAAGCCGTCCAATTTCCGGTTAACTGCTTCGAGAGTTCCTAGTTCGAATCCAGGCGGAGGTGTTTTTCCAAACATTATCCTCACCTGTATTAATTACCATTCGCTTCTTTGGTAATCGAGTGATTGAGTAACAAGTGATGATAAAATTATTTTAATTAGTTAACTTAATCATTACTCTTTGTGATGAGTAACGATTGGTCACTCATCAGACTGAGTCAACTTACATTTCCAAATCACATTTAATGGTACATTGGTGTATCACTTTCAAAAATTAATGATTTATCCCGTATTTAGATTGCAAAACATTTAAGGAATACCCTGTAAAATAACGTCACAAAGAAATTCGAAAAATTAACTATTAGCCAATGGTACGTCCTTTTAAAGAGGAGAATGTGGGCACACTATAGAAAATAATTTGTGAATAATATTGAAAGATGTACGTATCGGAGATGGTTAAAAAAATGCGTTAATTGTGATATAATCGACTTCGACGAGCCGCTCGACTTTTGGCTGTGGAAACGTTAACTTTTCGAATTATTTTCTGACAGTTTTACAGTCAATGTATTTCTTAAATGTTGTGCAATCAAAATAAGCAATAAAATAATACGTCATTTTTGAAAATGGTACACCAGAATGTACGCGTAATAAGTGGATCACAACAGAATCGGATATAATTCAAAACAGTTATTATTAATGCATTTAGATTCATTTAGGACATGAGTTCAATTCACTTTAGTCAAAATAAAAATATAAAACGTTTATTAAGGTAAGTATTTATTCTCTATAAAAATGCATATTTATTATAAGATAAAGTTGGATAAATTAAAACAAAGTATACACACATTACATTTACCGTAATGTGGGTTTACTTTGCTAATAAAATCTATTAAATTGTATTTTCCTTTTCATATTTTTAAAACAATATCATGCAGTCGCTATACCGGCAGACAAAATAGAAACACTTGTTTCTACGATTAATGAGTGGTAAGTGATTCTTAGATTTATGGTTGACGAGTGATTTCATTAATCATGAGTGTTACTCATCTCGGGTTAGTTGAGTGATGCCCAACTCTGAGTTTGATGCAAAATTGTCGATCGGTCTGTCCGTCTGTCTGTGTATTCGATAACAATACAATTGTTTATTTTAGCACTGGTGTGTGCTAGTACTTTTTGTACAGAACGATGCATAGAATTCAAAAAATTAATTCAATACGGGTGTTCCATTTAAAAAAATTACCTTTCTTAGGAAAACCTGTTTCCTATATTTTGTTGCAGATT
The DNA here is from genome assembly GCA_964023965.1 of Melinopterus prodromus. Classification (NCBI taxonomy): domain Eukaryota; kingdom Metazoa; phylum Arthropoda; class Insecta; order Coleoptera; family Scarabaeidae; genus Melinopterus; species Melinopterus prodromus. The sequence continues at coordinate 38,105,734 of OZ030392.1, read as the reverse complement.
ATGATCAACCGGTGTACAATTTGGATAGCCTGCTGTTTTTCCTTAAAAATGCCAATAAATCAAAAAGTATACAGTGGTAAAATTTTGAGAGGAATTAAAAATTGTGCCGAAATATAGGTTGTTCCATTTAACACAACATAAGTTTAGGTTGGTACTATGTTATGGAACAGCCTGTATACAGGCTAATAGTTTTACAATGTGCGTCTCGGCTTTGTGTATATATGAGTGAAATCAGTATTTCGCCCCAAGAAAAATGGGAGTCGAACATACATCTTTCCGCAACTGTAGCTTGTTACCTTAATTGATATCTACAATGATAATCAATAAACTAAACTAGGTGCTGTACTATTCAGGCCTACCACTACAGTTTACTGTGACAAGAGGGTATCTATTGGAGATTATAAAAAACAACAAATAAGCTAAAAACCCAGGCACCCGGAGAACTGTGTGGCTACTGCTACACATTTTTGTATAATACATAACTGCGAAGAGTAAACATTTTCATGTCTATGTCGGTCTTTTCAAGTCTCAAATCTTCAAAAAACTGTATGTACTATTTAGTCGTATTAACTAAAAATTCCCGCATCATCTTTTTAATATGTCTACTTGAGTACTTGATTCAATAGGATTTGTGCTGAACGTGAATGTGGAATTTATAGAATTTATGGATGTAATAGCACCGCAAATAATTTATTTACTTTTATTTCAAATAATATTTGCAATGTGCGTACACTAGAATAGTTGACATAAAGCAGTCTATGCCATTCAAAATAAATAACAAACGATAAAAACAAGCGGGACGTAATTTTGAAATAAAAAAAAAATCGGCCACGGCCTGGATTTGAACCAAAAACCTTTGTATCTCGCGTACCGTGCACAACCCACCTGCGTCTGAGAGCAGAAATAAATACGAAAATACTCATATAATATATGTTTCTTGCGCTATCACCTCCGCAACGTTGCCAGCGTTTTTCGGATGTCACTGCGTACGTTGTACGATACAAAACACGGAGTCATATATGCGGAGGTGACTTCGTAGCGGCCGTATCTAGTATGGGCGACACTAGCGCTCGTGATCTACGCTTGAACTAACATGACTTGTCCGTACATATAGAATGGACGTTATCGGCTCCGACGCAATTTTTGGATTTGAGCTCCCTGAGCCACCTAGACCACATTTCCGTTGAAAACAAGGCGATACGTTGTCACCTCCGATTTTGGAGCCATCAACGTTATATATGAGGTGACAACGTACACTCTGTCATACGCGTTGGAGCCCACACCGTACCAAGCATATGTATATATATATTTCGATTTTATTCATTGTGGAGGCGGCTATGTAATAATTATTTCAAGTATTCAATTGTTTTTTAATTTTTTTACATAACTAAATTAAAATAATTATTGTAAGCAGTTATCTAGCAAATATTTCAACCTTTAATATAAAACAAAAATGAGTTCGATAAGAACCAAAGATAGAACCAAAGATATTGAATTTAGGATATGGCAGGTTTGACAAATAATCGTAAATCATCCAAACTTTAAGGCTTCAGATCTATGAAAATAATTTTTTAAAATGAATTGCCGATACCAGGTATCGACTAAATTTCAGAGAGTATCCCATTAAAAAAGTTTGGTGTAATTTAAAAAAGTGCCAAATTTAAAAAAGTGTTTTTTTGCGAAATCCGTACGGTTTGTAAAATAAAGACCCACATGCCCTAAAGGTCTTAGCTTGTGCTAAAGTTTTAAGAAAACATTCTTCTTTTATGTTAAGTTTGGTGCGACTCTAGATGGTTTTGAGAAACGTAATACGCATCTTCTATGCATCAAAAGGCATTTTCTGCTGTACAACATATTTTTTATTCTTGCCAGTGGCGTGCGTGCGGGGGTTTGTACTGAAATGTTTCAAAGAGAAAAGTTATACGCCACTGCTTTTAAAGAAAGTAAAAAAAATATTTTTGTAATCGTCATTCTTTTCTTACCAAAACGTATGGTTTTTTAATAAAAAATATAATGCATTCATTTGCATCTCGAAACTTCTTACGAGAAAAAGGCAATTTAAATAAAATACAACTTTAAACAATGATTTATTTCAGAGAATAATTTTTAAACGATAAAATTATAAAATAAAAGTAATTTAAGCACATTTTGGAATGACAACTTTTTTTAACCTTTAGTTCAAAAGTTAAGAGCTTTAGGACTTATGTTCATATGAATTTTTTTCCTCAAAATTGACCCAAGAACAACCTCCTTAAATATTGGCATGTTATTAAGAAGAACCCTGTATTAATGAAAGTCTATTAAAAATTTCTATGGTCAGGGATGTCGTAGTAAACCAACGTTACCAGCATACCGCATGAAAGGTGAACGCAACGAGAACAGGAACCTGGTACCAACTTTAGAAACAGCATAAGTGACATTGCTCGTGAGAGGTATAATAGGATATTAATTAAGAAACAATCAACTAACGAAGCGAATGATAATTAATCCAGGTGAAGATACTATTTGGAAAAAACACCTGCGCTTGGATTTGAACCAGAAGCCGTCCAATTTCCGGTTAACTGCTTCGAGAGTTCCTAGTTCGAATCCAGGCGGAGGTGTTTTTCCAAACATTATCCTCACCTGTATTAATTACCATTCGCTTCTTTAGATGATTATACATTACTAACTAGCTTACGTAATACCATTTTCCTTTGTATTTAGAAACAATGTAAATTTTACAATTTTTATATTTAACGTTACTGACGCGATATCATTCTCAAATTTCTCTTTCAGGGATGTGAATAAAAAATTAAGAACAAAATTACACGCGAGTTTTAAAGTTAGACTTAGAAGGCTAGTAACATAAGAACAGTGCTTACTTTACACCGCGCATCATACGTAGCATGCGCGCGACTTGAAATTGTGAGCTCAACAATGATCTACAAGAAGCCCTTAGAATAAAACAGTTTGAGAAATCTAAATCAAGAAATTTTATGGCTGAAGATCCTCAGCATAATCTGTGCGGATGTCCACGGACAATATGCCCACAGACAATATGCCCACAGACCATAAGCCAACTGCACACGACTTCAACAACCCAACTGAAGTGATTACTACGATCGCAAAGACTTTGGGACTAAAGTACTGCAGTTCTCCAATAAATCAACAATATGGTACACTGATGGATAAAAAACAAAATGATGGAGTTAGTATAGGTGTGACCGGACCAAACACCCTATTCAAAGCCATGGGTAATACACCATAGGCAATACTTTCAGGCTGAAAACACGCCATAGAATCACATACCATAGAAACACATGTAATTCGAAAGCGGTTTGTAGCTGCAAGCAATCCTTACGTCAACTATTAAAAACAACAGGAAAACAACAAAAAAGAAACTGGAAATGAAGGAACCAAAGTAAACGAAACTACAGCTAGACTAACAAAGCGATGATCTATGGCTCCCTTTTACGGATCCGCGACCCTCTTTAGCATAATCAAAGGCCATGTCAGGCAAAGGATGCGTTGAGTTGGGAAGAAAGAGTCAAAAGATCTTACTTGGTACAGGCATCTTGGTTGAGGCAGGTTAAAAGTGAATTAGCTTTTCTGGCACATGGATAAGATAGTACCTCGAGCTGCAAAAGGAAGATCTAAGAACCCAACTGAAGTCATTACTACGATCGCAAAGGCTTTGGGACTAAAGTACTGCAGTTCTCCTATAAATCAACAATATGGTACACTGATGGATAAAAAACAAAATGATGGAGTTAGTATAGGTGTGACCGGACCAAACACCCTATTCAAAGCCATGGGTAATACACCATGGGCAATACTTTCAGGCGGAAAACACGCCATAGAATCACATGCCATAGAAACACATGCAATTCCAAAGCGGTTTGTAGCTGCAAGCAATCCTTACGTCAACTATTAAAAACAACAGGAAAACAACAAAAAAGAAACTGGAAATGAAGGCACCAAAGTAAACGAAACTACAGATAGACTAACAAAGCGATGATCTATGGCTCCCTTTTACGGATCCGGGACCCTCTTTAGCATAATCAAATGCCATGTCAGGCAAAAGATGCGTTGAGTTGGGAAGAAAGAGTCAAAAGATCTTACTTGATACAGGCATCTTGGTTGAGGCAGGTTAAAAGTGAATTAGCTTTTCTGGCACATGGACAAGATAGTACCTCGAGCTGCAAAAGGAAGATCTAAGAACTATTACAAGTCTCCTCACAGGGCACTGTCTACTCAAACACCATAAATGAATCAGACATAAAATGAATCAGACACATGACTATACCACAGGCTTCGAGGACTAGCAAGGCCATATTGGGAATCATGCCCAGAGTAGGAGGCGCGAAGCAGAGGAAGAGGCAGCTGATCGCCTCCGTTGTGATATCAGTCGTCCTGTACGCAGCGCCGATATGGAAGCAGGAGTTGAAATGGCAGACTGGCGACTGATCCCAGACCTGGATGCCTGGATTACTGGAGCACGCAGGCACTCACAGGACATGGCTGCTTCCGCGCCTACCTGGCAAAGTACAAAAGAGCTGGGACCAGCACTTTTATTCACTGCCAGGTTGTAGAGGGCACAGCCGAACACGTACTGTTCCATTGCCCTCAATGGAGGGGCGAGAGAGGGGATATGGAGAGAGCCACTGGACAACTCGCTACGCCAGAAAACATTGTGGACACCATGCTAAGAGACCAGGATGCATGGGATGCCATTTCACACGGTGTCGCAGCGATACTCAAAGAAAAGTACCTGGTGGAAACGCAACACGAAAGAGCTACCAGAACCAACGAAGCCGCAGCGTAAGAACTGATGCTTGAAGATCCGCGAAGGAATGCGCAAGCGATGCCACGGTCTTCAGAGTTACATGGAGGGGTTTTTAGTGGGTAAAATCCCGACACTACTGGCCTATGATACCCTGACCAGTGTGTTTATTAAAAAAAAGATTCAACGATGAAGCACCCGAAACTGCGGAGCACATACTATGTAACTACGTTGCGTTACTCCACATCAGAACGTAATACCTAGATGTAGGCACCCTGAGCCTACAGAACTGGTACAATTGCCTCTTCGAAGCATCATGATCTTCATAAAAGCGCTACACATCGAAGGGGTCAATTGCATTGGGAAATTACAAATAATAAAAACTGGAGGACGTAATTTGAAAATAAGGAAACCCAAGCGACCCACACAGCAACATATTAATGCGCTGCCACACTAAGCGGCAAACCCTCTAGCGTCGAACGTTTGTTATTATGTCGCACTGTCTAGCCCAGGTTTTAATACGTGCAACATGATTCGACATACTACTAAACGTTCGACGCCGGCGGGCGTTCGTAGCATAGTGCGGCAGCGCCTTTAGTAACGATTTTTAAATGTTGAGCATTTAAGTAATTTTTAAATTTTAACTGATGCATAAGTAAATGTGTAATGTTCCATACTTGCAAATAATTTTAAATTGGTGATTAGATCAAGTAAACCTCTTTTGATTTGCCAGATAAATTTTATTTATATAGGAGACATGTTTCGGCAGTTACGCCATTATTAATCCTAAAGCTACAAATAGAAAAAGCAAAAATAGCAGAATCAACATCAGACGTTATTTTCGTTAGAATTAATTACTTACTGTCGTGGGGGAGATTTACAACTTAATTCTATTATAAGATCGCAGATAGATACATTTTAAAAAGCCTTCTCAATGAACTAAGTAGACGTGCAAACTTAGACGAAGTAGAAAGAACACAGCAAAGGCGTATACGAAAAAAGATCGAGAATCGAAGCGAACTACGTGTATCTTCTGTAGCGTAATCATATGGGAATATAAGTTTAAAAATCATGAATAAATAAGCCATGTGTCATTGGTGTTACAAATACAAACCAATATATCAAAGAAACCTTACAAGAAAGTACAATGAATTCGCTATCACAATATTAATCAACACTTAGTGTATTACATAAAATTTCATCATCAAACTGTAACTTCGTCAAGTGCTATAATCGCACTTGATGAAGTTAAGTGGGAAAACAAATACAAACAGTCATGCGAAAAAGATACAAAACAGATACAATTAATCGGAAAATAAGTAAAACACAATATATATTACATTATATTTCAGATCATCAAAAACTTGAATGCACCAAGTTTGAGTGAGAAATGTAATACAAAGTTCAGACAATGGACAATGGTAATATTAATATTATAAATAACATTTTCCGTTGATCGTTGTTTATGAGTACGTTTACTGAATATAATAGTATATTATTCTATGAGCAAGTAATGTAAGCAATTTCTCACGAGAACGAAGTTAGCAGCACGAGCCGTAGGCGAGTGCTCCAAAGCGTTCGAGTGAGAAATTGACATTACTACGAATGGAATACTATACTTTTTCTACGACCATGCAACGAAATTTTATAAATAAATTTTTGTGCATATAGGGACGGCTGTATGTCACTATGACGGTTTACAGGATTTTGACAGATTAAAATTGTTTGGTGCGCCTTGTCCCTTAGCGACGTTGTCAATGCCTTGACAATGTCGCTAAGCAGTGTATCAACAATTTGGAAATGAAAAATCCAGAGCTGTGATTGGTTCTAAATCCGTGAGGAATGAAATATTTCTCACTACTGGCGGGGTATGAGGAGCCAGGAATGAAATATTTGTCATGTGTGTGGGGAATGGTTAGTATTACTTATCATAAATTGCCATGATAATGAATGCATTCCTCAATAGGAGTTGAAAAAATCATTTTTTCTACTTTGCGTTCGTTATGAACTCATAACGAAACCGCTTTCGGTGTCATTATGAAAACACTAGATCACAAACTTTCAGTAACTTTTAGGTTTCCAAGATTGATATTGACGTCTAGTGTCAAATAAGGCTGACATCTCAACCGCTATTGGCTCGCCTCAATCCTATTTGTGAATTTTACCGCAACTGCCAACTGTTGAATATGAAATTACTCTAGATTGTAAGATGACAACCGCAATTTTCGAAATTTATGTAAAATGAATGTCGCAAAGTAGAAAAAATAGTATATAACACTCGTTTTATAAGACGCATTGGCGCACTCATTTGGGCACTCCTCGCTACGCTCGTCGTGCCCAAAACACCTCGTGCGCCAATTTTTGTCTTATAAAACTTGTATTATAATATACTATATTACAATGCTCTATAAATGCACAATTTCTATTAATGCATGATTTGTTGGAGCCAATGAAACTACATCATTATAGCCAATTGAACATACGTAAAATGTAATCAATCAATCAAAACATTCCGTTATGCCAGACCGCAGTGCAGAACTGTCAGTGTCAAATTACATATAGGTCATATAACCTTAAATGACATCGACGAATAAAATCTATGTAGATGACTCTAGAAGAATACGATCGACGGAAAAATTTTGTAACCAACTCGAATATTAAACAGCGATTAATGATCTCGACAATTAACGCGCTCGCTTCGCTCGCGCGTTAAACAGTCTCGATCATTAATCGCTCTTTTAAATATACTTGTTGGTTAAATAACTATTTCCATCGATCGTTTATTTATGAGTCAGTTTAGTTAATAGGAAATAGTTTAGTAAACAGCTCTATAAATGCACGATTTCTATTAATGCATGATTTGTTATAGCCAATCAAACGACGTAATGACGTCGTTTGATTGGCCAATCGAACATATGTACAATGAAACCTTCCAATTAAAACATGCCGCCCTCTAGAACTGTCAGTGTTAAATTTCATAAATTGTCATATAACCTAAACAGACATCGGCGAAGAAAAATCTATGTAGACAACGCTAGAAAAATACGACCGAGGAAAAAATATTGTAACCAACACGAATATTAAACGGCGATTAATGATCTCGACAATTAACGCACTCGCTAATCGCTCGTGCGTTAAACAGTCTCGTAAACAGTCTCATGGACTACAAATTACAATCAACATTTTTAATCATATCCATTTGACCCATTAATATGGGCCAATAAGATCATAATCAGGCTGTATGACTAAATATGAAATACTGGCCCATACACGCCCTACAGAAAGATATCAAAAAGAAGAAATAGGTGATTCTTAATAAAAATAAACTATGCACGATTGTTCATGGTTTATATATAAGCAAATGCTATACCGGACGTATAACAGAGCACTAAATCTAGCGTAAATAATTTTTGTATGAATACTGTGTAATATACAGTCGTAGCCTCTATAATAGTATAATCAGCAGATTAAAAAAAAATTGGGTCATTGAAAAATCTTTTAGTAGTTTTATTGAATAGTTTAATTACAAGTAAATATAGCATGTCCGTAAATCAAGCATTGCGTGTGCGAATTATGTGCGCGATTAGAAATAATACATATAGCTCTAGCTTTAGCTCAAACTCTCTTTACACAAAAAATAACATATTTTACGTTTTTTGCTATATTAGAATTCATTGTACGCATTTGATATTAATAATCCCTAATTATCATAGGTGTGTCGAAATAGAGTACTACGGTCATGTGGAAATTTGACTAATAGTTATTTATGTAGCAAGTGCCGAAAGTACGGAATAGCGCTACGAGCGGTAATGCGACGCGACGCCGAAGGCGGAGCGTCGTATGTGAGCAAGTCGCAGGAGTGACATACAAGGTTTTTTGTGCTGCTTTTTGAGTAAATATGTACAATAAAAAATAAACAATGGGTTTATTTCTGTATAGGAAATGTTAGGTTGGTACCACTTCGACAAAACGTCAAGTTTAAAAATCAAATTCAAATTGTGTTCCATCGGATGAGGAAGTAAAGCCGGTGGCCCCGTGTGCTGTCATGATGCGACATGCACGTTAAAGAACTCTTACTGGAGGTTGGGATTCCTTCAGTAGGACAAAATTCCTGGGTGTGTGTAGCCTGCCCTCAGCGTCTGTGATTGGCCTAAGTTGCGGAAATAGACCGACGTAAAAATAAACAAATAAAAGAAAAGTCGCTGTAGATGTCACATGCATACCAACTTACTAAAATAAAACTACACTCATCGCTATGTTTTATTTACAGTTTTCTCAAACAAACAAATTGGTGATCTTATAGTTAATTTAAAATTTGTATTTTGTACTTTGCCGCACTAGATCGCGCAAAGTTCCATACCGGTACTCCAACCTCGGACGAAATCGGCTGTTTTCGAGTATGACAGCACAGAAAATAACGAAACAAATGATTCTACACCATCTCTGTGCAATTAAAAACGGTAAATTTAAAAATCGCCGACCACTGTCGGAAATACCCGAAGTGTAACCGCCGACTGTGGCTTTTGATAGCCGTCATTGTTGTTTACTTGTCTGAAATCCATTTAAACTATGTCGCTGTCAACCAAACATCAAACAAACATCCGTTCTCCTTTCGTTTTTTTGCAATTTAAAATCATCTTATCCGGTGTTTCTGCCGATATGTTAGCTACCAACGCAATAGCGGAACATAACTACGTTCGAAACGAAGCAACGTTGCCAAATAACTCCCCGTGACGTCATTAGAAGCAATTGTCATATAAATTTTCAACGGCGTTTTCCCCTAATTTAATGTAAAGTTTGTCATTTTATTTACAAAACGAGTGTCAGTAATGCATATTGTTTCTAAAAATATGTTATTTGAAAAACGACGTAATATCCTATCACGGACATCAATAGTCCCTAATTCCGCCATATAAATCCATAGGCATCATAGGAAATAATGAAATAAGACAGAATGTTGCAACGCGAGCAGTAGAAGTTAGCGATTTTGACATTAATACATTACATCTGAAGCTACCAGTTAAACCAATGCTATCTCTACTAAAAAATACATTATTCTGGCTTGAAACACTAAAAAAAGTTAAAAATATACTGTTTTTCTGTAACTATTCCTGATGCTTGGAGAGAACATTTGTTAATAAAAAAGAAAGAAGGATAAACGAAAGTTTTTCTAGAAAAATAAGAAAGGAAGCGGGAAAAGGAAGAGAATAAAATGACGTGTCAAGAAAAAGCACACACTAAAAATCCAAAATGCACGAAAATACAGATAAGGTAGAAAGGACAGACTGAAGAAGACTCAGGACTTATTATGTACTTTGTTTATTTAAAAATGGTAAAACATAAATGTTTAATAAACATTTCTTAATAGTAAATCTTATTGGCAATATTTAAAACACTTAATATTTATTTGAATGTATTTATTTGTCGTATTTGCCACAAATGTCTGATTTAGGACTGAATTACGTTCATTTAGTTGTCTGATTTCGGATGAAAATATACGCAGTGTCGGAATTAGGTGCTATTGTTAATGTTCAAAACGATTGTTTTGATTAACGAAAATCGTTGTTTTAAAAATAATGTGAAGAGGGATCTTTCAGAGGGTATATAACCGCATACATGACTATGCGGCATCAGTGATAGTGCTATTATACTGTCAATGGACCGAACGTAGAAATGTCCAACGGCTACAGTATTGGTGACAAAAAGCCTTAAAAGGGACCGTGGTTTTCTTGTTTGAAAACAATATTCTGGGATGTGCTAATTGAATCCGATCTAGAATATTATTGCTTTTATAATAACATGTTCACATTTAAAAGATGTAGGGAACGTTTTTATGCAATAATGTGAAGTGATTAATTTAAGTGGACAACCTTAATTTAAAAGACCAAATTCTTAAGTCAATTGAACACAGCATCTATATAAAATTATGCAATCTTAAAGAAAAACAACCGGTCAAAACAACGATTTTCTTCAATGAACGATATATATTCTTGCGTATATATAAAACAATCGTTGTTTTATATTAACAAAGGTTGCTTTGGACTGAGACTTCATTCTGTGGGTGATATTCCAAACACATAAGTCGAACCACATACCTATTGTTGTGATTAGGAACGGAGATGAAGTTAATAACGCTGTACGGATATGTTACTGTCAGAACATCAGATTATCAATTAAATATTTACGATGATTTACGATAAGTGGATGGAAGTGAAGAAAAGCCTCCAGGACACCGGAATCCGAACCAAAGCTGCCACGAACACCCAGACAGGAATTCGGATTCAACCAGCGACTCTGAAAGACCACCCCTCCATCATGGACCAACTTTGCACCGAAGCCACGCCCTTCCACACTTTCTCAATTCCCGAGAATCGGGAGAATCGGGAGTTGAACATTGTGCTAAGGAAGCTGCCGCTCGAGCTGCCCATAGAGGAGATTGGTACCGACCTCAAAGAGCAAGGCTTCACACCCTCTCGAGTCATAAGAATGAAGAAGCCGTCGACCAGAAACCTGATACCTCTGGTACTAGTGTCAGTTCCCAGACAACAACAAAGGCTGTACAACACCACAGACGTCTGTGGTACTTTGATTGAAACCGAACCTCTCAAAAAATCTCCTTCAATTAGTCAATGCCACAGATGTCAGTTATTCGGGCATGGTTCCACCTACTGCCAGGCCCCTCCCGGATGCATACATTGTGCCGAAAACCATCTCACCACCGACTGCAAAGTCCCCGACGATGCACCCAACAAGTACGGGGACTGCAACGGTTCACCGTGCTACTTACCGTGGCTGCCCCCGTTCTCCGAAGCGGATAGTTACCACTATAAACCCTCCTGCACCCAGACCCATCGCCACTCCAAAAGCGCACCCTAGCACAACTCATTTAGCCACCACTGCTAAGACTTATGCCCGTACAGTGCAAGGCCCCGTTCCTACACAGGTGGCCACTCCGCCCTCTTCACTCTCTGCCTCTGACCAAGAGAATTTACGTCTTGTTTTCAACCAACTTCGAACCCAATTACTGCAAATAGCTACACAAGTTCAGAATATATGCACCCAATATAATATCCCATTCTAATCCTACGTACCTCCCAAACTCATTCTCTCCAGCTGTTACTCCTCTGTTTAAACAAATAACCCGTCAAGTCCTTCCACCAAAATCCTCCTCCATGCTTTTGGTGTTCCTTTCCCACTACCGGGGTTCAGAAGTTATGAACTTGACCTCTAATCCCGAAATCACCATATACCAAGCGGTATCGTGATTGTGCTATTATACTGTCAATGTACCTAACGTAGAAATGTCCAACGCCTATCGGTGACAAAAAGCCTAAGAAGAGACCTGGGTCCTTTTTCTTGTTTGAAAACAATATTCTGTTCTAACATATTTATATTTAAAAGCTGTAGGGAAAGGTTTTATTCAAGAATGTGAGCTAATTAATCTAACTGCCCAACCTTCATTTAAAAGAACAAATTCCTAAGTCAAATGAACTTAGCATCCACTAAAAATTATACAATCTTAAAGAAAAACAACCGGTCAAAACAACGATTTTCTTCAATGAACAATACCTATATATATTCTTGCGTATATATAAAACAATCGTTGTTTTATATTAACAAAGGTTTGCGCTGGACTGAAACTTCGTTTTGTGTGTGTTATTCCAAACACATAAGTCACATACCGTACACAGGTACGCAGATGAAGTTAATAACACTGTCAGGATATGTTACTGTCAGAACATCAGATTATCAATGAAATATTTACAAAATAAGGGGTAAAATTTATTCTTAACATAATAACATACAAATATATATTTTTTTAGATTTTTCATATCCTTATCTGACCGATATATGTTAACGAGTGGATTACGATGACATTGGAAGACCAACAGTGAATGGTTTTCCGATTGCAAAATAGGTGTTAAGTGATATTGTCACGTAGGGTCATTGAGACCATAGAACATAATCAGTCGCGAAGATAATGTGTGTTTTCGGAACCTTGTTTAAAGAATGTGACATCAACAACAAACACAGAAGTCGGCACCAGGAAGGTCGGTTAACTGCGGAGCACACAGTATGTGACTACGTGGCATTACTCCACATTAGAAGGTAATACCTGAATGTAGGCACAATTTAACCTACAGAAGTGGTACACCTGGCTCCTGGAAGCATCATACCCTTAAAAAATTGCTACATATTAAAGGACTCTAATTGCATTGGAAAATTACATGATCTATAATCAATCATCATTTTTAAATTCAATGACGAGAATACAATCATAACAATTTAGCAACATACATCGGATAATTAACCCTGGAACTGCACTGTTGGGTCTCAGAAACCCAGCGCTAGTGTGAAATACACGTCTCAAAAAATAAGTGTGATGGTCCAGGGTTAAGAATTATGTCCATACTTCGACCATTTTAAATTCTTCGTCGACAAGCTCGCCATTCAAATTGCAGAGAACATCGGGGCTATATTCAATTCATTTAGTATCATGAGTGAAACAAAAGTCATATGATTATGACAATTATTTACCTTTAGACAATGTCCGTTATCTGGTGTCCAAGTAATAACACGCAGCGATCGATCAACCTTGCCAGAGTTCAGTTGTTGGCATTAATGCTCAGCCCAACGACTGTTGGTGTACATCTGTGAATAACGTGGAAGCGTGTAATTTTCTAAAAACTTGAAGTTCTAAAGTTCAAAATTTATTGGCTGTAAGGCGTGTTTAAACCAAATTCCCACCGTACGCCTAATATTAGTCCCCATCGTAACGAAAATTCCGTAGGAGTTTTACGAAATTTCCGTAGGAATTTGAAGTGTCCTACATATAGGAAAATCCGGGATTATATCAGACGGTTATGAGAAGTTTCTACATTAAATACTTATACGTAAATACTTGGGATTGGTATGCATTTTACAGTATGAGGAAAGTGATTACTAAGTTTATAAATACCGACCGAACTTTTGCTATGAAGGGGTCCATGGATATACACCAGTATACATTAAAATGCAACAAGCCATACCTTGGTTGTTAATCATCAGATTGATGTGAACCAAACTGAAACTGAATGGCTTGTTTTATATTAGTTTTATATTGGTGGAAAGTTATTATACACCTGTCAAACCATGAGGCGGCTATGGTGCTCATAAGTTGACAGGTGTATAGCAACTGTTATTATTCAAATTGGATGGTATATTTTAAAAATATGGTCTAAAAATTGAAAGAGGATTTATTGCCGATTTGTTGTGGAAAATACAATTATTTTCGATAGATGTCTCAACACGTAAAATTATTGAAAAGTTGAGGTCATAATGTCTAAAACTGTAATTTTATATTATACCCCCCTCATTCAATGTGGTAGGGTATATACACTTTGTCACAACATTTGTAACATCCTTAAGGAAACGTGGCAGGTATAGACCTATACAGGATGTCTCACAGAACTGGTACATTAGAAGTTTCTCATGATCTACTATTTCTGGAAACATGAAATTTTCGAATTAGAATTTACTCGATCTGCGCTCTTCAGCTAAAATATTATCAAGTTAACTGTCACGTCCGGTCACCGGAAGTCGGTTATTTTAAATGGAATGATATAATTTTAATTTTATTTTTGATTTCTACGTATTAAAGTAAATCATTTTGAATAAGGTTTCCCTATATTTAAATATCATAATTTTTGAGTTTTTGATTTTAATATTTTACGTTCAGAATTGAATATCTCGGTTATTATTAAAACTAGAAGTTTCGTGATTGGTGGTCCAACACTAGAAACATAGTTAAATAATACGATGTGTACTACATCATGATATCTTATACAAGGTGTTCAAAATTTACAACACAATAATTGAATTTTCAAACGTACAAAAACTCATTTTTTTTCAAATGGAACACCTTGTATACCTATACGGCATTCGATAGGAAATCTTATTCCTTATCAATCAATATTGGGGTTCCCTTTATCTATCTTTAATAGTTTTTGAGATATTGTCACTTTTTCGTCACATCCATTTTGAATACTCCTATTTAATAATGAGAGACGAAATTAAATACGAAATTTACAACGAAAATTTAAATAGTGATAGGCGTTTAGAAATTTTGAGTGGATATGTGAAAAATGTTTGCGTAACTCTGCTCCCCGACTGCTTTAATCAAATGGACGGTGCACCGGCACATTCTTCGCCTGTGGTACTGGTATCCGTTCAACTTAGTCAGCTGTTTGATGATAGGTGGTTCGAAAATAGGGGACCCTGGCGGTGGGCACCAAGCTCACCAGATTTAACACCATTAGACTTTTATTTCGGGGGTCATGTGAAAAGTCAGCTCTATTCCACACCAGTTAATACTCGAGAAGCATTGACTAACAGAGCAGTAGCCGCCATTGTTGGACTTCAGCAACAAGAAATCCAAAGAACGGCGATGACAGAAGTACAGTGAATAGTTTTAAAATGTTTTGAGCAGAACGAGCAGCATTTCGAACAACATAATTAAGTTACAATTTAAGTTAGATATCCCAAATATGTTATTTTAGTTTTAACAAACGTGTTCAATATTTTTCTGTTTTCCTGCTGTTCCAAAGTTGTTACATTCCTATAAAATAAGAATAAATCTTTTGTATTCAGTTTGCATTAATTTATACTGACAATATCTCAAAAACTATTAAAGATAGATATTGGGAACCCTAATATTGATTAATAGGGAATACGATTTCCTATCGAATAGCGCATAGGTATAGGTATAGGTTAGACTTATTAACCAAGTAATTGAAGAAGGCATATATCCTGAGTGCTTAAAATCCACTATCATAATACCCATATACAAAATGGGGCTCAGAAAGAAGGTGGAAAATTATCGCCCGATTGCACTTCTATCAGTATTAACAAAACACTAGAAAAAGTTATATACCGCAGGAATTGTTTCTTATCTAACCAACCATGATGATACAAACACGACATGATACACCAGCAACAATACGCGTTCCAAAAAAACTCCGGCAGAACATCACCGGCAATAGATTTGGTACATGACATAAAATTAAACCTAGGCGAAAGGAGGATCGTGAGCGCAATGTTTATCGATTTGAAGAAGGCGTTCGATACGATTTCAAAGAGAAAACCTATAGAAAAAGTTGAAGCATTGGGGATAAAAAATAAAAACTTAAACATCATACGAACGTACCTAACGGAGAGCCCCAAAAAAACAGACTGGGCAACAAGGAATACCAATGTGCCGGATACGGAATACCACAGGGCAGTAATATACCGCCGATCTTATAAATCATTTATACAAACGATTTTTTCAACCTAAAGTTAAATGGTAAACCCTTTATGTACGTGGTTGACACGTGTCTATTGTATACAGCAATTACGGAGCAACAAATACAACAAATGATACACGAAGACATGAAAGTGATGGCAGAGTGGTTTTCATACAACTTACTAACAATAAACGAGACCCAGACAGATTACATACTGTTTAAAAACAAGATAAATCAACCTAACCTAATCATAAATATCAACAACGTAGAAACAAAACAAAACACGGAAAGAAAGTACCATGGCACATCAAAAAACATCTCTATTCACGTCAAATAATACATAGCTTTTATCGATATGGAGCGATACCAGTCAATCCAACTTGGAAAAAATCCAGAGACAACATAATACGATTATGAAATTACTCTACAACCCGGATAGGCGAAGACCAACTCAAAAAGTATACAAAACCACGCGAGAAGTAAACATGAGGAGATTGGTACAATTCAGAAACATCCTCCTATTATATAAAATCAAACATAAGTTAATAAAGACAAACATAAGGCTAACAACCAATTACACCCATTCGACAAGAGGACACTCACACATCCGATCGCAGAGAACCAGGACAAAAAAAAATGCACTCACACTAACTACGGAAGCGGTGCAACAATACAACGATTTGCCGACAACAGTGAGGGAACTCAAGCCGCTCCAATTCAAGGCAAAATTAAAATCAATATTAACTGGAAGGACATAAACACGGAAGACACTTTTAGTGTGATTAGATTATCAACCACACTCTTCATACCAATAGACGGGATCACGGAATCATCAGTCTCAAGCTGAAGCGCGTAGGATGAAAGGAAATCCAGCCATGGCGACCATACAGTGGAGGTGGGGCGTTATTTAACGATCTGTTATTTTATAACTGGTAACAACAGCTCGCAACAGTTACTTTGTTTCAAAAATAACAGATACAACTGTTACGTTGCCACTGCACTGTCCAGTGTAGCCACCAACAGCAGCTGGGTAGTCGTGCGTAACAGTGTAACAAAAATAACTGTTATGGGATAAGAAATAACAGATATATAGCAGCGGTTACGCTCAGGAAACTGATCCTAACGCTGGTATGCACTCTGCGCAGCAGCGCCATGGAGACAGCTACTTACATCGTACACATCAATATGCCATCGCAATGTAAACGCGACATTGATTTTTTTGGTATCACAATCAAACACCTATGATATTAACGTAAACATGACAAACAATGCCACATTACAAAGCACTTTTTAAATAATAAAAAATGTTGAGTATAGTCGTTTATTATGATCATGGTGGCACATCATAGTGTATAGTTCATTATGATTAATATGATATGATTATGAGCAAAAAATACCTGTTACTGGTAGGTTCAAAGATACGAGAAATAAAGCAGTAACTTAAAAATAACAGAAATAACTACAACCTCAGCTGTTAAGCTGTTATTTTTAAATAACGTTAACAGTCGCAACTGTTATTTAAATATAACAGTTTTACCCACCTCTACCATACAGTAATTTAATATGTATTATTGTAATTTATATTACCTTGTAATGGCCGAAATAAATTAATTTAATTAATTAATGTTCGATTTGAAAAAAAATACTGTTTACGTTTGGAAATTTTGAGTAAAATAAGGTATCATGATGAACTAAACATCGTCTTATTTGGTTTTGTTTCTAGTTTTGGACCACCAATCATGGAACTTCTAATTTCAATAGTATTCAAAATATAAAATTTTAAACGTAACCGCGAAAATCACCAAACATTAGTAAAATAAAAAAAAATAGAAAATTGTGATATTTAGGTATAGGGAAACATTATCAAAAATTATGTATTTTGATACGAAGAAACCAAAAATAAAATAAAAATTATATAATTCTATTTCAAATATCAAAGTTGATACCGACTTCCTGTGACCGGACGTGACAGTAAACTTGAGAATATTTTAGCTGAAGAGCGCAGATTGAGTAAATTCTAATTCCAAAATTTCAAGTTTCCAGAAATACTAGAACATGAGAAACTTCTAATGTACCAATTCCGTGAGACACCTCTATATATTTGATCAGCATTAGAAACTGAATCGATTTAGCTATGTCCGTCTGTCTGTATACACGATAACCGCCGTAATTTTGATGTATTTGATCTGAAATTTGGTACACAAGATTTTCCCTTAAAAAGAAAGGACAAGTTCGTAAATGGGCAAAATCGGTTACCTCATTCCACGCTATGAATATTTTACGATGGGGGGTATTTTAACTTGGGCCCAACTGAAGATAATTTCTTACTAGCTTTTTACGTGAATTTATAGCGTCTGAACAAATTGCTCTTGTATCTTCGAAACGGTTTCAAAATAATCTTAATACTTTTGCCTGAAAGAAAGCTTGTTTAAGATATTGATTTTAGCAGCCGCTTTATATCACAACCAGTGTCACACATTTCTATCGAACTTTATCGAAGCTTAACGTGATAAGAAACTTTTGATGTATAAACGACGATGCTGTCTAAATGTTTCCACAAAAACAGACCTAAAATGATTACGATAATAGAGATAACAGTGTAGTAGTGATTTATAACAATTCTATCTGTTCTGCACATAATTCTCAAAACATGTCACTTATAAATATTGAAAGAAACTGCCAGGAAGGTCTGATATACACAACTGCAAAACTGCAGAGCTAAGATGTTCTTTCCGCTAAGGTATTCCACATTTGCGCACGCTCGTGCACGACACTATATTTTGCGTTATTCACACTGTTTAAAAATTTACTGACATGTACCATGCATTCGCGTGTCCTTTGTCGACGGCGACTGTTTCAAACTGTTTGATTTATTGATTCCTTTATCCTTGCATTTAGATTAACATTAGTTGTCGTTCACATTGCTGCATCGGTCGCCATCACTAATGCATCACATCCATTGTCCTATGGATTTATAACCAGTGTTAAGAGTTGATACAGCACATACACACTAAGCAAAAGATGGTGGTGTATCATTTTTATCACCGGGACTGTCAACTACGAGGATTTATAAGGAATCCCAGGCAATGTGTTAATTTTGCTTCCGACTTAAACTTTTCAAATATCTGTATGTTTTGAAATGTTGAGATAACGCGTTGTGACAACAGTCATACATTAACGTTGGCTTCAATCCATCTGATCGTAGCCAAAGCCAGATAACGCGGTAACTTAACGAAATTTAAAACAAATTCACTAATTCATTTCATGGGTAAGGCAGTAAAGCGTTAACAACTGGCCAAGGTAGAAAACAAATCAAAATAAATAGAAAGTTGTTTTTTTTTCATTTTTGACATGATTAATATATTATATTATTTATATATTATTTGTATTTATTATATATTATTATATACCTCTTGGTGAGTAGTGTTTTGGGGTCGCTAGTTACGAATACGTAAACATTTTCCCACATGTTCACTGCAAACAACACCTAGAAAACGTACTTCCGGTAGTTTATATACGGTACCGTCGTTTACGGGTTGTCTGGCAAGGAAAATACAACCAAGCTTTGAGGGGTTACCACGATTGATTACCTACAATAAAATTGTAGAAATAGACGAAGGTTATTCAATAATATTTGTCAAAGTTACAAACATTGACAACCCTAATTAGGCCACCCAATTTGTTTTCAAGCAATTTGTCTGTTTTAAAAACGTATATTATGTTCCTAACTCTGCAACTACTGAACAGAAGAATTTGAAATAAAGTGTGCTATCATAAGCGCCTATCAAATTTTTCTGTCCATGTTTTGAAACATAAGCCAGGAATTTTAAAAACGCACAAGATTTGCTGTTTTAAAATATATCTCGTCTTTGAGTTTTTTTACCTAAATCGTTAAGCAACGTTAGACATTCGTTTTTTTTTTTTTCAATTTTCGTGTGGTAAACGCTGTAAGTGAGGTTTTTATGGGTGTATATATATATCTGGAACAAATGATAGCAGAACAACGCAGGTGTAACCAACCCATATTAATTCTTATACGGGAATGTTCACAAACGAAATAAACGTAATCGATGGTGTGTCGCGTTGTTTCCTCTCGGAGTAAGGGGATTACGCGACACAATGCAACGATGTCCGCGCGTATTAATTATTGTTTCGTTTGGCTTTCGGTTTTATTTTTTAAACTAGCATATGTAGTTGTTTTTTTTTCTTTATGGAATTTTATTCTATTGTGTGATTACATAATTCTATTGTATGATTATTTTCCAATATTATTACTGCCTAAAATCAGTGGAGAGATAGTTGGTGTGGGTTAGGGTTGCCAACATTGTGCCTATGCTAACCCGGAGTAAAATAATTATATTATGGAACATAAGTTTAAATTAATAACAGCCGCCACAAACATGTGCAGCTTCGACACATACTTTTTAGTAACGCTTTGTTGTGAAATTTGGATATAGGTAGTGTAGAAAACGATGAAATATAGATGCTAATTACTAAGTAAATTGATTTATTTCAATTAATGTTTACTAGTTTTACCTCTTTTCGTTTCTGCCTCTTACTATCGATTTTTTTACGATACAACCAACAAAATGCCAATATTACCTAAACCAAGCATAATTTTGATGTACTGAGACAAGTTTTTTAAATGGATCATGTTTTTTTACTTGAAGTAAATATCTACACGTTCCCTGATAATATGAAAGTATTAAATTAAAAAAATTAAATAACGTTTAATTTGCAAATGTCAACTGGTACTCAATTATATGATTTTTTTCTAGATAGATGGAGAGCCCGCGACAAAATCATATCCTCATAAACCATTACCACGAATAAATTATATGTAATGTCAAATGATTTGAATACAAGGAAATTTCTGGTATGCCTAAGTAATTTTGATCGAAATGGTCTTTACTTGGGGTAATTATGTACTGCAATTTGGTGTCCATATCATATCCGTATCCTCATAAAACATCTCTCTCATTCATTTCTCACTTATAGGTAAATTCTCTAATAATAAGTTGGTGTGCCTTGGTGTGCCTGGTGGCACACCTCCGTGAAAGGGAGAGATAGTTAGTGTATCGATACCCTCATTGACCATAAGCCCATTTTGTATAACAAGACATTTTTAACCTTTTTATCAACAAGAACCTTGGTGTGTATAGCCGGAAATAGCCGAAAGTGGGTTGCAGACCAGTTATTTAAAAGACGACGCTATCCGCGCTACCATACAAAACACATGTATCCATTTAGCTACAATTATAGAAGAACATATAAACTTTCATAGTAATATGGTCGGACCAACCGCGCTTGGCTGGAAGTGCCCTGCATACCGAGTTCAACAGTTAAAATGGCCCGTGTATCATGGAATATCAACCTTTATTTTTTGCATAGGATAGTTTACGCCTAAGTATAAACAGAAACGTTGGTATCCCTAGCTGGAAATTGCCGGTAGTGGGTTGACAAGTTATTTAAAAGAGGATGGTATCTGTGCTACTATACAAAACACATTGGTCACTTCTGCCAAAATTATAAAATAATCACAATAATTAGGTCTGTCCAACCCTGCTTGGCCGAAAGTGTGTGGCACATCGAGTTCAACAGTTAACGTGGTGCGTATATCATCACAATCATCGAACATCAACCTTGTTTTTTTTTGCATACGATAGTTTACGTGCTACCTTACAAAACACACATGACAGTACGTATATTCTTCTATAATTGTGGAAAATTTGACATATGTGTTTTGTATGGTAGCGCCGATGCCAACGTCTTTTATGGGCATGATGTTCGATGAGGGGATGTTCGATACACTGACTGACTCTCCCGGGGCGGTGTACCAACCACTTACGGCGAAATGGGGTTCGGCACACCAAGTTATGATGAGAGAATATGTATTTATGTATAAGTGAGAAAATAATGAAAGTGATGTTTTATGAGGGTACTACGACACCAAATTATAGTAAATATATAGCCTAGTTAAACACCCTTTCGGCCAAAATTTCTTAGGTACACCAGCAATTTCATTTTATTCAAATCATTTTACATTACATATAAATTATTCGTAGTGATGTTTTATGAAGGTATGATTTTGTCGCGGGTTCTCGAACTAACAAAACTAGAAGAGCCAGATATTGTGTGAAACGCTCAATGTTGTTCCATCAATACAGAGAACGATACAGCTAAAAATCTCTTTCGGTTATCTTTGACCGTTCACATCTAGCGACGCAGTCATGATATAGATATTTTGATTTTTTGCAGGTTATTTGTAATAATCTTTGGCGAATTCTTCCCCTTCGTAATAACTGAATAGAGAAATAAAAGATATTGGGTATGAGGGTTCTCCTATAAAAATTTGTTCTTAAATTTCTTTCGACCTTTCATTCTTGTTCAATATTTCGCAAAACCATTTGTTGCTTCTTCAAGAACTAAAAGAATATAAGCACAAAACACAATGAAGGCTCGATACGGAGACATAACCTATAAGGTTACCTTATACCTCCCAGATGATCATATTTGTTTGACCACTATTCTAAGGTAACCTTATAGGTTATGTCTCTGTACCGAGCCTTCATTGTGTTTTCTGCTTATATTGTTTTAGTTCTTGAAGAAGCAACAAGTGGTTTTGCGAAATATTGAACAGGAATAAAAGGTCGGAAGAAATTTAAGAACAAATTTTTATTCGAAGATCCCCATACCTAATATCCGTTAGTCTATTGAGTTATTTGTAATGTCCAACCAAATATGTAGGCATAAGCCCCGCATAAGTAAAGTTATGACTTAATTAATTGAATAACTATTTTATTACGTACTTTTTTTTCTTTTTTTTTTCATAAATAACTGAAAATCTTGGAAAATGTATAATGGAGAGACACAGAACAAAGAACCTAAGTTGTTAAATCCAAAGTCAGCATTCGATTATTCAGGCACAAAGATCATATCGAAATATATGTTGGTAATGCACCTAGCGCTCCAAAAATTTGCCGATTTTCAGCGTTTTCGGCAACAAGCGGCTCTCTGTGATCTTCCGCGTGCTTTAAGACTTCGTGCAGTTCGAAATGATGTGAACATTGCTCGGATGCAAGCAAGTATTGAGGAAAACCCCGAAACTTCCAAAAGGCGACATTCTTAGCAGTTGGTGATGTCTGGGCGCTCTTTGCAAAGATTTTTTTAAGTTACACATTTTCCCATATAATATTCAATTGGATGTCGAGCTAAAGCTAAATGATGCATAAATAGGCATTCAATGTAGTCACCGTTTTCAAGAATTGTGCCTAGAGAACAACGAGTTTATTCACA
Organism: Melinopterus prodromus; assembly: GCA_964023965.1. NCBI lineage: Eukaryota > Metazoa > Arthropoda > Insecta > Coleoptera > Scarabaeidae > Melinopterus > Melinopterus prodromus. The sequence continues at coordinate 38,082,412 of OZ030392.1, read as the reverse complement.
AACTCACAATGAGCGATGAAGCCTATTTTCACCTCAATGGTGACGTGAATTAACAAAATTGCAGAAACAAGGCTCCCAAAATCCGAGAATAATTGTTGAACACCAAATACACTCACTTAGATGCAATAACTTCAGAACGGATCATAGGACCAGGTTTTTTGGATATCGACGAACAAGTTGCGGTTAATGTAAATGGCATTCAATACCCGGCAATGATTGAAAATGTTTAAGGCCAGAGGTAGAAAACAATTCAGAATTGTGGTTCCAACAATATGGAGCCATAGCTCTCACAGCTCGTCAACTATGGCTCCCTTGCGCGACTTTTTTGGCGATAGAATAATATCCTGTTTTTCTGATTTTAACTGGCCACCGCGTTCGCCTGATTTAAGAGCTTCCGATGTTATGGAAAGAGCACGTTAGGTCGAAGCAAACAAGTGGCACAATTTGAAAGACATTATCTTCAAAACTTCATGTGAACATATTTCCAAACTATAATCTAAATTTTAATATATGCCAACGTTAGATAAAATCAGAAAGGAAAAAGTTATTCATAAATAAATCATAACGTTACTTATTCGCCAACCTGTATTATGGTCTGAGAAAAAATATTATTTTATTTGTTTGCTGCTACTTGATAATTATTTTGCATTATTTTGGTAATATTATTATTTTTTTATCGATTCTAAGATCGTTTTTCTTTATTATAAAATGTAATAACGTATAATTTGCAAATGTCAACTTGTACTAAAATTAAAAATGATTTTTTTTGTAGAGTATTAAAAGAGCAACAAATTTTGTGAAATGCTCAGCGTTGTTTGACGGTTCATCACTAGCGACGCAGTCACGATATCGATGGCAAAAACTATTAAAATGAACTCTTGTTAGAATACCCTAAAAAATATTAAAGGGTATATTGGAAAAATATGTACCTATAATTAAATTGGTACAGTAATACACCGGTATATGTTTTGCATGAAAATATCGAAACGAAGTGAAAAATTTTTGTTTTTTTGTGGGTTACAAACTGTAAGATCAATCTCCTGATTTATCTAATATTATATAGTATAATTTACAACGTTTAATTCAGAAAAATATCGGATAATGAATGTGTATTATTAGATTTTAAATCGATCTTCTACAACTGCCTTCATTAATATTTTTGGATTGCATGTACCAGTTCGAAAATATATTAAGAAAAATGAATTAGCAAAGACAGTAGAAAAAAAATTAATTAGCAAAGACTGTAGAAACGGTTTGCTCCAATAAATAATAACAGATGCAGTTTTGAAAGATAATAGACGAAATATTCATTTTTTAACAGTTTGGTTGTTGGTCCCTGTTATTTACACGATCCGGCTCGTGGTGTGGTATCCTGCAGAACGGTAATGTCATCTTCATGTATTGTCCCAAGCAACTTGAAATTCGTACCGGAGAGCATACAGGTACATGTTCGGTTGAAAGCAAGCCCGAAAATCTTGATGGATATGACAGTAGATTGCTATTGGTTACTAGAAGTTGAAAGAATCCGTTGAGACATGGCGGCGGACATTATCTTGAGAATAAAGAGGGGCTTTAGTAGCCGTAAGGACAGAAGATTATGAGAGAACATTATGATCTACCAGTCCTCCTTGTAACGCTGAGCTGCCATAGCAAACAATTTAAACTCAGACGACAGGATAGAATTGCCAGTGTTCCGTGTATATTGATTGGTGTAAAATTTATAATTGATCGACCCGTTCATGACGGTGAGCTTAATAGACAATATAGGATCAAGGAAAAAATTAGTAATTATTTAATTACGATAGTTAGGTGAAAATAGTCCACCGCATTCAGTGTGAATTCCGTTTATTATGAGAAGAAGAAAATATATTACGATTAAAACATCCGTTCTCAAGAGAACGCGGTAAGATTGGTTCTTAACCCAATTTTGGCAACCTTTCACATTACATCTTGGCAAAATTTAATTTACTCTGCCTGGGGCGCCAAAAATCTCGTTACAGGTCATCAACCATATTAAACCATTGAATGACTCATCTTATCTTATTGTATATGCAATACGAAGAATTTACTTGAGAATGTTTTAGTAACAGTTTAACAAATCAGATCGACATGCACTGCACAGTGCACACATTTACATTCAGCTGGTCGACGCTAATGCATCCTTAAACAGAATCAACTACTAACCGCATTAAACGGCATGCTTCCGATATATTACGCACATCTTAAACCACAATAAAATGTTATAAAATCTTACCAAAGTAATATCGATTCCATTCCGAATATCCAGGCGTAAAAAAACTGTCCACTGCGTTCAAACCAAAACCGTGGTAAATCTAAAAACCGACAGTGACGGAAGAACTAAATACACGTGTTGAAATCGACTGAGACAAAAGTACGTGCTGTTCTTCCAGCAGAAAACGTGAATTACACTAGCCGTTGTAACGTTGGAATCGTGTGCCATGGGCTGGTCGGTCTGCTTGAGGAACCAAGCGTGGGGAATTGGGGTCATTAGGGCATTCATGCGAGACTACTAGAATGTCCATCGTCGAAGACTTGACATTGCCCAACTCACCCAGAGTGACGAAGAGAGAAACACTGACCCTTGCTGACCATAACCCATACAGCGGCAGCTTAGTAGATATAAGGAAATAAATGCATTTCAATTGGCGGGAGTTACATATTTGAAATATGTATAGTGATGGAGATATCGAACACGTGCATTAAAATAATTTGTGGTGTTTTATTCGCATGACTGTGGTGTATACTATGGAACCTAGATATGTAATATCTCGAGTGTATTCCATCTGGAGGCTTCGGCGATTCCTAGTACAGAATTCGTTTTCTTTACAAACATTCGTTGCGTGGATATTTCTTTTCTAATGGAGAAATTGTCTTCCCAAATTGCCGGGCAATAAAAATAAAGAATAAAGTGCTGATTAACAAGGAGGGAATTCCGCTTCATGTTTACCTATTGGTTGAAATCATCTTATCACACACAGGTCATGTTGTGTTAACCACAGCGACTATTTTCGTCCAAAAGCCTTCGATTTTGAAAAAATAATTACACCCAAGTCAACAAAGCTAAAATAAGGGAATATCATCGCACGTTTTTGATTTTAATATAACTAACTATAGAAAACAATTGTAACATAAATTGAAGAACATTTGATTTACAACAAAAATAGTATTTTCTTTTTTTGTATAAGTCTTTTTCTATTAGTGGAGGATTAACTAACTTGGGGGCCCTAAGCGCAACCTGATTTCGGGGCCCCTACATCCATTCAAAACCAAAAACAATCCATGTTGCAAAAATATATAGCTAACAAAAATTAAGACAACATAAAAAATTGTGCAAAAATATAATTAGAATTGAAACTTGAAATTTTAAGCAAATACATAATCTATAAATGCATCTTTAAAGTTAACAACAGTATCGAGTCTACTTCAAGTAAGTATAAGTTTATACAGCATTGAAAGGAAGAAAAGAAACAAGAAAATTGAAAAAGAAAAGAACTGAAGAAAGAGTCAACTGTTCCCTCTATGAGAATACCATGCAATGGAAAACAAGCTCTATGACAACAGAAGATGCCACCCCAAAGCAAATACCACATCCACTTTAGTGATTTGACAAAATATCGCAAAATATTACTTTGGAAAAGAAAAGAATACGAATAACATGTTTATTGGCAAACAAGTACCTATTACAGGACAATTTGAAAACACATATTTAGAGGCTTGTTTAGACGTAAAGAAACACACGCGTTTCTACAAGAAAATATTCGACTAGCAACGAAGAAGCATACGAAATCGCTTTTGTCTTTCGGCATCATCAGGCTTATTGTCACACGGTAAAATATAAACATATGACACACAAGGTGTAAATGAGTGGGACCATGTATGCGAACATCATAAACGTGCACACTTATTTCAAGATGGCTGGTTTAGCTGACCCTGAACATCCCAGGGCTTTTAACTCATACGATAGTTTGGTGAAGCAAGCATCTACCAACCATTGCGAATAGTTGGTGAAAGAGAAACCATATATACTTCACCCTGTCATAGGCTAGCGTAACCAGTGTTGCCAACTCCCGCAGACGCTTACCTACTAAAACCTATTCTACTAAAAATGCACTCGATTTTTTAATTTCCACTAAATTATTCTACTAGATAAAAAATCACGTGTTTTATAATGTAAATAGAACACCACAAAATGCTCTACCGTCCATGGAGAAACTAAATAGTTCGTCTGATTATTGCAACTTGAAGTTTTTAATGCAATTAATAAAATAAAAAGCAACGAGTAAAAGACAGCACTTTATTGTCAAAATTCCAATAATCTTAACTGTTAAGATTATTGGAATTTTGACAATAAAGTGCTGTTTTTGACTCGTCGCTTTTTATTTTATTCATGGTTACTACGTCAAAATATGGAGAAATTTATCACACTAATTTTTAATACAAATTAATATAATAATAATAATAAAATTAATTTAATGCCAATTTCATGAAGATTTATGGGATTGCATTGAAACTGATATCCAAGGTATTGTTATAAATAAAGGTCCTAAAAAGAAACAAAAAGCAAGAGCAAGATTTGCTTGATGACAGATTTGCTTGACAGCCTTGCACATTTGTACACATCAAGAATGCTACTTCTGCCAAGCAACTACGAGATAATTTAAAAATTGCCTATGATGATAAAGGTCTTTCAAGACGTTTGTCGCTGCTTAGGGTGCTATTTGGAACGAAATTGACCTCTTTTAATTCTATGCAAGAGTATGTTACACAAATTATGTCCATTGCACAGCAGCTTAGTGACATTGGTGCTGGTTTAGAGAATTAGTTTGTTGCAGCTATACCTCTTAGTGGTTTGTCATTAGAATACAACCCTAAGACTATGACAGTGGAAAACACTAATATCAACCTAACCAGCTATCTTGTAAAAAGCCAACTTTTACAAGAAAATATGGTTAAAGGATTTGAAAGTAAAGAAGCCACAGCCTTCCTAGGCAACAGAAATGTTAAGAAAAAGCCAATACAAACAAACGACTTGCAAACCAGGACAAATTTAGTATGAGGTTACTTAAGCAAGGAATGGCCTCAGGTATTGATTTTTCTGAATCTAATTTGGAATCCTGTGAAATTGCAGCTAAACAAACCAAGCAAACATTTCAAAAGAAAATTTTCAAAAGTGCAAAAAGAATTGGAACTTGTGCACTCAGATCTGTGTGGACCAATTGATATATCTTCTCGCAATGCAAGCCGTTTCTTTCCCAACATGGGATCAATCACCAAACAACGGTAGTAAACACACCAGAACAAAACGGTGAGAAAGAGTCAATCGCACAATCATGGAGAAAGTCAGAGCAATGTTGTCAGCTGCAAATCTACCACGGGAATATTGGGCAGAGGCTGCTAATACGGCGATCTACTTAAATCGTTCCCCAACGAAGGCACTGCCGAACAATACTCCTCAAGAAAAATGGTTTGGAGAAAAAGTAAACCTTCAGCATGTAAGAGTGTTTAATTTGAAAGTCTCTCTGCACGTACCAGATGGTAAAAGAAAAAAGTTAGATCCTAAAGGAATGATGTTACTATTCGTTGGATACTCCGAGCATACTAAAGGATACACGCTAGTGGATACATCAAATTCAAAGAAACTTGTCAAAGAAAGAGATCAAATTTACTTTGAAAAGGCGAAAGAATCTGTTAAGGATAAAGTACGCAATATAAATGTTGAAACACACCGTCAAGAAGTACCATGATTTTTTGACGAACTGCATCAACAAACAGTTCAGGATGATCAGTGTTATATCGGAAAAAGTTTGTGATAAGTTAGATGACAGTCTGCCACTAGATAATTAAAATGGTGTCAGAGGTTTCTCTCAAGAAGAACCTACTCGTACTAGTGAAGAACCATCTACAAGTCAGACCGTTCAATATTCCTTAAGAAACAGAAAATCAAAAGAACTCCCTGACTTTTGTGGCATACCAGGCATTAAGGAGTGCTTACTTGTCTGCAGACGGTCATGTTGAATTTTTCCAGAATATATTGAATAATATTTTCTGATCAACATCAATCCGAAAATAGAGTTTACTAATCCCATGTCTTTCATCTCAAATTTTGAAAGCAGCTGCTTCTTTAGGCTTGATTTTTCACTGCTATCATTGGAAAAAATCAAGATACTCAACTTTGCAGGAGCATGTGCCCAAGAACGTAATAAGCACGTTTTGTCAAATAACGTATGATCTAACCTACCGCATTTTTGAAAATTTAAAAATTAATAAAGGAAGACGACGCCGTCCCTGCCCAGCGCAAGAAAATCGACCACTCTCCACACATCAACGCCGCCGTCGGTCTTCCTCCAACTTGGCGTGACGACTACGACGACATAGACCTACATTCGTCAGGCTTATAATGTGGTCAGCTGTTTGTTGGTTTATCTATAATAAGAATCTTTTGGATTGAGAAATTGTAATATGGTTGTGCTTGTGTAGTGACGTGTGTAGTACTAGAGACGCATGGATGCCAATTGTATGCGACGAATGCGATATAATTTGGACAGCCGTGGCGACCCGTTTCTGTGTTAAGTCGGTTTGTATTGTTCGACGGATGACGCTTAGCAATCACAATTTTTGTAAATCCGCATCGCATTTCTGGATTAGGTACGTACAAATCTCTCTAATTTTCAATTGATAAATGTTTGTACTGACGTTTTCAATCGCATTCGGCTAATGCGCGATCGGCTATTTACCAGGGCCGGCCTTAGACGATTTCTTCAATACAATTTTCTTAGTAGGTACTTAAAACTTTAAAATAGAGTATAGGTTATTTGACCAAAATTGCTTCTGTCCTTGGTGGATATGCTCCTTCAAGGTAAACCGTAATTTCTGAAACACCCTGTATAAGCCACAAGCGATTATCTTGAGATGTCTCAATAGTATCAGCAAATTCGATCGTATATAGATTATTGATTACACTAGTGAAGACGTAAATAATGTAAAGATCAAATAAAGTCAAATGCCTGAAATACACTGAATTACTTTTGATGCGAACTGGCAATTTAACTTATTTTTAGAAATATTACCTATATTTTATTACTCAAAAGCCGATCATTTTAATAATGTAACAAACTAATTATTTTTGCATATGAATCGCTTTCCCGAATTAATTTTCTGAATGTCTAATAATCGAATTCTGGCGGCTCGTGAAAGTTTATGCTGGGAGTAGTGGCTCCCATGATCCGTTACTGCATTGAATCGCTGACTATTTCTTTAATTTATTTTTTTCATGTTCCGTCAAAAAATATAACGTTCAAAATGCATTTACAAAAAGACAGTTCAAAATTAGGATAATTATGAATTATATGAATGGAGGTTTTGATTTATTATCCACTATATTGCTGAAAACGAATCAGAAACAAATTAATTAGAAGTACAGTTTAGAAAGTTTACGAATTAGAACATTAAATTTTAAAATATGGATTTACTTTTGGCACCTTTAACATCATCGGTATAATCCGCTGTGGTAAAATTCTCTAAAAACATTGGCAAGAAGTTATTCAAACCGCCTAGTCACTTTAGCCTAGTCACTTTAGAAAAATCCGTGATGCGAAATTTAATTTATCTAAAATAAAAAATAATACTTACGTATAAAACGAAAAATAGTTTATTTACCTGCTGCATAAATGCACAATTTAAAACCCCCACTGCACATTTGGGTCCAGTTGCACTCAAGCGTAATTAATGTCTAAAAAACTGTGCTTTCCTCAACCTGCTTTTATATCGTCAATATATCTTTCGGTATATAAAATGAGTTCTAAAGACTATATTGTAGATTTCGGATTACCGCTAACAGGAAGAACTTTAAAATTGTGACGAGGCAATACATTGCAATAAACTGTTGTTCAGAACACATACAGTTTTGCTTATTACGTTGGTAGCTCTAGTTGCAGCGTATGGGACGTACGCACACAAGAACAATTTACCCCTCGTTCACTCAGATCTACATACAAATGTATGATTTCAATTTATTTCTAAATGAAATATAGTATTCTTTAAGTTTACGTGTGGTGCTTACTTAAAAAATACAGGTGGCCTATTTATTTCCTATTAAAGAATGTCTTCGAAATATATTAATAATGATTTTATCTCACTACATTAATTATCCAACAATTGCAAGCGAAAATCTTATTCAATTGGAACTAATTTTTAATATCATTACGCCAACATTCTTAAAAAAGACCACCTGCTAATAGGATAGGTGACAGAGGTGTGATTGTCCTTTCACAACCTTGACATTGTTTTCAGAGCTCTCTGTCGTCAGTTACAGATGACGATGGCCGGAATTGTGAAAGTTAAGCAAGCCATTCCACTTCGAAATTTCAAGAAGATACTTAAATTGCGGCGGAATCGATCGTTGTTGACGGTAGGGATCGAAATGGGATTGAAAGAAAACCTAACGCTGCCCAACGTAAACGTTTAAATTGCATTGTTTTATACAAATTTGATGAGATTTGGAAAATCCATGAAATATATACAGATCGACACAATAGGGTATTACGGCACTTTTCATATTCTGTTTTATCTTTTAACGGATTTTGTAGAATTAATATTAAAATTAAGCTCACAAGCAGTTGATGTCTCCTAACCTGTGTACCCTCGAGCTACCAACAGATAACGTTGTAAGTACCATCCTGCTACAATATAAGGCGATCAAAGTAACGTAATTTATCACCATGGTATAATAAAAAATCTAATTTATGATATTTATTATGCCATGGTTGATCGTATAATATAAAAAATCAACTTTCATTGCCATTTTTAGGGGGCACTAATTATGGTTTGATCGATCGGGTAAAGCTAATATGGTATCAGGGCACATGCGCTTTTAAATATTAAATATAATTCATTGAAATCTGTTGAAATTAAAATTTTTGCAAACTTTCCCTGGGTACGAATATCGGTATAGAAATGAAACTGTTAAAAAAGTGACAACAGTTAATGGTCGGAAATATCTAAATTTAAAAAACTACGAAAAAAAATCTGATGTGGCCAGGCAAATGACTTTATCATACAATATATAAAATTAATATGTGGTAAAATCCATATTGCAAGTCGAATTATGATTGTTCGTAGTCAAAAGGGGGAGAATAAACCTCTTAATTCTTGCTCTTCAGTTTATTATAGTTTTATAAAGGATACATGTTTCGGCTATAATGAGCCTTCTTCAGTCCTAAATTGTCTAATTTGCGGAGAATCACATAAAAATAATGTTTCTGTCGAAGTCTTCTGTCTCTGTTGTGTATCATGCCAATATTTTACGTGCAAAAGAACAATAACTCGGTCGGATAAACGAGGATTAATTATCAAAGTCAACGTAAGAGTCGGCGTCTGTTGTGAAAAAAAAATTTTTTTCACAACAGACCTTGGTCAAAAATGTTCAGGGGACCCAAAAAGACCTATTTCCGCTAAAATCTCATTTTTTTTTTCGGCACGATTACAATACTTTACATACTGCGTATGATAAAGTAAAAAATGTCTGTGTGTGTGTGTGTGTGCGTGTGTAAACTATTTTTGTGGCGACGATTCCGGAAAAACTACTAAAGGTATCGGGACAAAAGTTCATATTTAGAAGTTTCATGACCTAACTTAGAGTTGAAAAGCTTTTGGTTCAAAAGGGTCCGAAAGAACTGGTAGTTTATTCTAAGCCTTTTTCAAGGATTTTGCAAATGAGCCGCCATTTCTGTAATTTCGTCAAAATAGTTAAATAATAAATTAAAGTAGAGGAAATTTTGAATAATTTATGCCTATGATATTTTTTGGTAAAATTAATAGTTTAGCTGCAAGAGCAAATTCTATTTGATCGAGATCGGTCGCATCTGCATTGATATGAAACTACATAGTAGCCAGAATTTTGGCAAATATTTTCCTATACAGAAATGTAACCATTTTTTAATTATTTTTTTGTCAAATTGATGTCACTCCTGCCGAAAACCAGATGGCGCGACTCGCTCACATGCGACGGCGACGCTCCGCCTTCGGTGACGCGCTGCATCACCCCTCGTCGCGCTATTCTGTACTTTCGACAGTTGTGACATAAATAACTATTATTCTAATGACGTAGTGTAGGTAGTGTCAAATGGTGTCAAATGCTGATGCTTTGACAATACCTACGATTTATCTCCATAAAATAGATCCTCATGCAGCTAAACTATTAATTTTATATATTGTATGATAAAGTCATGTGCCTGGCCACATCAGATTTTTAAATTTGTCGACGAATATTCAAACTTTGCCAGACCAGCTGATCATTTTAAAGTACGAGTCTTTAAATGTACGCTCACAGACAATTTAAAAACATAGTGCCGTGCCATAGTCGAAAGCGGTCGAATACTGAATGGGCCATTGGTGCTTCAGTCACATCTTCAGGCTTCGAAGACAATTGGCGTCGGTATGAAACCAAAACTGCAACAGCCAAATATGTAAATTTCGGTGCCACATACCTAGCGATTACGACTATATGAATTTGTGATAAGAGTACCTTTATTTTCATTATTATCGATACACTTTATTTGGAAATGTTGTTTAGAAGTAACAATTATATTCAAATATGAAGTCAGAGCCACCTATCTTGAACAAAAATATTTCCCTTTTTTCTTAATTATTACTCTTGTGACAAATATTAGTAAATGCCAATGCTACTAAAAGGTTCTTTTAACCTATTTTTTATAAATTTGAATACATTTTTTATATTTTTTGTTATTTTGGTATGATAACTAATGTTTATTTAGAACTAGCACAAAATTACTCATTTTCTTGGTGCGAAGTTGTTATTTCACCTTGTAGATATTAATATATCATACAATAACGTGACTTACATTTTATTCGGTTAATATTAATGTGGATATGTTTATAGTAGTAGTTATCCATCTACAGCAAGGGATTCTCATGTGGTGGGTACGCGCGGTACTACCACTTATGAAGTTGTATTTTCACAGATAATATTTTAATAAGAATAACTAAAGCATCAAACATCGATGGTTTCTTTAATTAATTATAGCTGACTTACCCGTTATTACGTTAATAACTAGTATGAATATGTTAATAATGCCAATTTATTATCGATGAACTTTTTGTTATTTCTACTACCTATTACAAAAATACATACATTAATACAAATTAGTTTATATGCTGAAACTTTTAAAACAATGCTTATACTTCAACAAAAAGTTGAAAACTAGTTTAGTCTGTTTAAATATAAGGTTGTAAGGACAATATTTGAATATACCGCCAGACCCCCACCTGACTTCCTCTTCCCACCCGGAAGAACAAAAGCCGGCAGTCCAGTCAGTCTACATCAGTCTCTTACACGAGTGACATGTAAAATAATTTAACGCCATAAAAGTATTTTTTAAAGTTATAAGCCACAGTTTTATTACAATTGGCGCCCAACTAGTGGCCCGAAACGCGAGTGTTTCATTTGCAACAAGTTTTTGCTGTTTTCACCAGTTGGTGCCGGTTTTCGCGGGTGACGCGCAATTTCGTCGTGTGTGACGTGACGCTTTTGAACTTTTCGTCGTGTACGACGCGTTCGGAAATTCGGATCGGATCCGCTTAGACATTTCGTATTTGTGACATTTCGAATCAAGTGTTTACGTTCCGCAATTAGATTTTTACTTCGATTTCGCGTGTTTTTTCACATTTTGCTTATGCAAAATACAGATACCGAGACGCACAATTATAATCTGCGATCGCGTGCTGATCACCAACAAAAAAAGATGGCAGAAAACGTCGTGATGACAGCCGAACAATTTCAACAGCTACTCCAAGGTATGCGTGATGTGTTCACTTCTGTACAACGCCAACCAACGGCCCCACCGGTACAAAATCAACAAACGGGACATTTTGCTGGCTGCAAATCTAGATTTTCAGGCAAGAAGGAGGAAAATGTCGAAGCGTTTATCGATGCAATCACTGTTTATAAAGGCTGTGTTGGAGTGTCAGATGAGAATGCTGTGAAAGGTATACCGATGTTGCTTGACGGACAGGCCGCCACTTGGTGGATGGGTGCAAAATCTTCTCTACAAACGTGGGATAACGCAATCGAATCTTTGAGGTATGCATTCGGAGTAAATAAACCTAATCATAAAGTATTTAAGGAACTGTTTGAGAAAGAACAAAGGAAAGATGAGCCAACGGATATTTTTGTCAACAATGCACGTGCTCTTTTGGCAAAGCTGTCACAGGACCCGCCACTACACGATACTCATCAGCTGGATATGGTCTACGGTTTGATGCATCGAAGAATTAGAAGACTTTTACCAAGGGATCAGGTTAAAAATTTCAAGGAACTAGTAGAAAAAGCTCGTACAATAGAAGAGAGTCTCGTAGAAGGTAACGAAGCCCAAAACGAGAAAAAGGATGACTCTACAAAAAAGGTTAGACCAAAATGCAACTACTGCCATAATTTTGGACACATCCAGAGGGATTGCCGAAAATTTGCTGCAAGCTCAGAGACTTTGAGCCAGCCCAGAGGTCCGGCTACCGTAACGAAGGAGTCCAACAACGCTCAAGGGACCCGCACCTCCATCGAATGCTACGGCTGTGGAGCTCCTGGTGTAATTCGCTCAAGATGTACGACGTGCCAGAAGAATACTTCATCACCTGGTGCTTCTTCAGCATCCATAAAGTTTTTTCAGGCAAATGTCGAAGTTGATGACCCCATGAAGCCACTTCTACCGTTGACGATTGGTGACGCAGACGGAGTTGGTTTTGCAGACTCCGGGGCCCAAGTGTCCATCGCAGGAAGTACTCTTTACCATCATTTAAAAGAGATGAGTGCTGATTTCTCCAGAACAAAGGTGAGGCTTTCGTATGCCGATGGTATCGCTAAGGAAGAAGATGTTCTTGAGACCACCGTAGATGTAACAATCCAAGGTAGAACCTTGAAGCAGAAGTTTTTAATACTTCCAAACCTCCAGAATAACAACACGTTGCTAGGATTAGATTTTCTAGAAAGAGCAAGAATAATTTTAAACATTCCAAACAAAAGATGGTACTTTGACGATAATCCATCAACGCAGTATCCTTTCGTTGACTCCGGTATCTTACCATCCTCTTACATTGCCAGCCATCAGGTCAACAGTATTTGTTTATGATCAGATGAAGCAGATAAGCTCACAATTGAGCAAAGAAGATCGTTGGACGAAGTTCTTAACAACCACAGCGACATTTTTGAAGCCCATACAAAGCCTACAGGTTTTGCCGTCCACCACATCCGTACAAAGGATCACGATCCCATTGCTGTACCTCCATACCCTCTTAGTTATACGAAGAAGAGTTTTCTACAAGCAGAGCTTCAACAGTTATTGGAGCGTGGCTTTATAGAAGAGTGTGAATCCCCATGGGCCAGTCCAGTGGTACTCGTTCCAAAGAAGAACAGCTACAGACTCTGTATAGATTACAGGAAGCTTAATGCCGTGACTGTTAGTGACAGTTATCCAATGCCTCGACTAGATGAGCTTTTGCACAAGAGTAAGAGTACACCATTTATGTCTACCATCGACCTACAATCAGGTTTCTGGCAAGTGCCTATTGCCGAAGAAGATCGCGACAAGACCTGCTTTGTGACTCCCTTCGGAACATATCGTTTCACTCGTATGCCTTTCGGCCTGAAGAATGCTCCAGCCACCTTCAGCCGCCTGATGGACCGTTTTCGGAATGGACTCAATGACCGTACAGTGTTTGCCTACATGGACGATATTCTAGTGCTATCCGAATCATTTGATAGTCACCTCAATGACCTTAAAGCTATCTTTGAAAGACTCCGTATATTTGATTTACGTGCGCGACGCGAGAAGTGTTGTTTTGCTCGATCATCAGTCAAATACCTTGGCCATCTCATCACCAGCGACGGAATCCAGCTAGATCCTGACAAGATGTCCGCTATCCTAGAGATGGTTCCCCCAAAATCGACAAAGGATGCCCACAGCTTCGTGCAGACATGCTCCTGGTATAGAAAATTCATACCACGTTTTTCTGAGATTGCTCGCCCTTTGACGAATCTCCTAAGGAAGGGTGCCCCATTCAGGTTTGCTGAAGAAGAAATGGAAGCTTTCAACACTCTGAAGAAGTGCTTAACAAGTGCTCCAGTCCTCGTCCAGGCAGACCCAACAAAGCCCTACATCCTCAGAACCGATGCAAGCAGCTACGCTTTGGGTGCAGTTATCCTCCAGGGGGAGGGAACCAACGAGCGACCAGTCGAGTATGCCAGTCGACTGCTACTACCTGCAGAGAAGAACTACTCCACCACCGAGAGGGAAGCTTTGGCAGTTGTTTGGGCTACTAAGAAATTAAGGACCTACTTGGAAGGGGCTGAAGTAACCATTGCCAGTGACCACCAGCCGCTCCAGTGGTTGTTCACCTTGAAGACTCCTTCCAGTCGCCTTGCGAGATGGGCTCTACGTATCCAAGGCCTCAATATGAAGATCATCTATACGCCTGGTAAGATGAATTTTATTGCTGATATGCTCTCCAGGCCATTCAACAGCGAGCCTGCTGCTGCGGATAGGGCTGAAACCCCTGTCCATACCTCCACCATGGACAAAGAATCGACATCAGTGTGTACGGTGAATGCCGAGATGCCCAGAAGGAGTGCTGTTGACATACGACAAGCGCAACTGAACGATCCTGACGTTGCAAAAATTGTCTCTGCCTTTGAAACCCTTCAGCCTGTCGAAATAGAAAATTGGACCTCCAGGGGATATGTTATGCTGGACGGTGTGTTGTATCGTCATGATCCAGAGCTGGATGCCGATGCCCAACTTGTCGTCCCTGAAAGTGAACGTCTTGATGTGATGAAGGAATATCACGATGCACCTACCGCAGGTCATTATGGAGCTGATCGTAGTTACCACAAGATAGCTTCACGATATTATTGGCCTGGCATGCGACGCTACATCACCGAGTACGTCAAGAAATGTGTGGAATGCCAAAAGTACAAGTGTACCAATCTGAAACCCGCTGGTCTGCTGAGAACTCCTGTCCTTGGTCAGAGATTCGAAATTATTGCGATAGATTTATTTGGACCCTTGCCGTCTACATCAACTGGACACCGCTGGACATTCATCGTGGAAGACACTGCATCAAAGTGGGTCGAGTTATTCCCCATGGTACAAGCTACTGCGGAAAATTGTGCCAGAGTTCTGTTGGATGAGATTATGACCAGATTTGGTACCCCAAGGAAAATCATCTCCGAAAATGGAGTTCAATTCATTAGCGATGTGATGCAGCAAGTTACATATTGCTTAGGCATTAAACAATCGTTTATCCCAGTTTACCACCCTCAGGCGAACCCAGTGGAGCGCAAAAATCGTGACTTAAAGACCCAACTTGCCATCTTAGTTGGAAATGATCATACCGAATGGCTTGATAAGCTGCCTTCGATAAGATTCGCCATGAACACTACAAGGTGCAAGTCAACCGGCTATACTGCTGCCTACTTAACCTTTGGAAGAGAACTAAGGACACCTGATGATGTAGGGCGAGATCTCCGGACTATTGTGAAAGAAGAGAATTTTGTGCCACAAATTACCCCCTACTTGATGAAACTTGCCGATACTCTTAAAGAAGCCAGAGAGACCCAAGAAAAGGAGCAAGATAATAGGAAGAAGTATGCTAATGAAAAACGAAGAGATCATCCTGAATATAATGTTGAAGATCTGGTACTAGTCAAAACACATGTATTAAGCAATTTGCAGAAGGCAATCACTGGCAAGTTCACTCCCAGAAGAGACGGACCATACCGAATTCTCCGAAAGAAGTCGTCTACTACATATGAGATTGCGTCTTTAGATGCCCCAGAAGTGTCCCTAGGCTGTTTCCATGCGTCCGACTTAACCCAGTTTGTTTCAGACTCCAAACCTACCCCGGCACCACTGCATCCAATCAGAAAGCGAGGTAGACCACGAAAGAACAAACAACCCAAATCTCCTGGACTTCAGACGAGGGCGCCTTCCTCAGTCCAGAGGGGGAGACTGTAAGGACAATATTTGAATATACCGCCAGACCCCCACCTGACTTCCTCTTCCCGCCCGGAAGAACAAAAGCCGGCAGTCCAGTCAGTCTACATCAGTCTCTTACACGAGTGACATGTAAAATTATTTAACGCCATAAAAGTATTTTTTAAAGTTATAAGCCACAGTTTTATTACAAGGTATATATGAATTATATCGTATATAATACATTAATACATTATATGGTATATAATACATATATACCTTATATTTAAACAAACTAAACTAGTTTCCTAGTTTCCATTAGCAAGATTTGAGACAAACTTGACATACAACCTTACTGTTACTGACCTTTGAGATGACGAATTAAATATTTCCTTATCACAGGGCTCGGTAGCTCAGCGGTAGAGCCTTGCCCCGGCAAGGCAGAAGACCCCGGTTCGAATCCGGGCTGAGACCGTATCTTTTAATTTATTATAAAAATTACATCTCACCTGGGTCCTCATTCGTCAATATAATAATAATAATAATAATAAATATAAGAAATATAAGAAAACATAAAAATATACATATTTTTAATAATAATTCTTTATAAAGTGTGGTCAAAAGGTGTGGGTTCAAAGATTTCTCTTTGATCTTCCACCCAGACCTTGTTGTAAAATAAAGAAAAATAACAAAAAAAAGTAGCATAGACATGCACGCAGCCCTATACGCTCGCAACACTGTAAGAAAAGAAGAAAAAAGAGAATAATAAAAATTATGTTCCGCTTACCGTTATGTGCCCACACCCGCATTACCCGTTAAATGAATGATCATTTGCCTCCTAAATGCCGAGTACCCCAAATCCACAAAGTGCCTCGGTAAGAGCTCCAGAGCTTCGCGATGGTAAATGAGTATGACCGCCTAAATGCTGACGTCCGATGCCTTGGGACCTCAAGTCGTCCCCCATGACGGAGGTTGAGATGGTGAACATCCGTTCTAAAGGTTACTTTATTAAGTAAATAACTCGGGGCACCATTGCAAACTACTTTATAAAAACACATAGCCAATCGCAATTTACGCCGATTCGCCATCGTCAACCAACGAGCCTCAGGCAACTTATGGGATACGCGTTCGAATTTGCGAATACCGTAAATAAAACGCAAGCATGCATTCTGTACGCGCTGTATTCTATTGGCATATTCAACATCCAAACAGGGACCATACACACATGAGCAATAATTGAAGTGACTGAGGACGAGCAGATCAGCCAGGAGTCGGCGCGAATTAACATTCAAATATCTCCTACCTGCGTACAATTGCCTCAGGTTACCGAACGCTATCCGTATCTCCGGCAACATGGTCATGGAACCTAAGACCCGAGTCGATAATAACGCCTAAACTTTTTCCGGTCATAGCTAGGGGGATCCTGGTACCACCAATGAGTACACTCAAAGCATTCGAAGCCTCCAAAACAGATCGGCCGCCCAGGAGCATAACACATGATTTTGACGGGTTTATGAGCAGACAATGATCAGTCGAAGCCACGGACAGTCTATCAAGATCCGCATTTATTTTCTCGCAGGCATCACCAACATCATCTCGAGGAAAAGTAAAATAAATTTGACTGTCATCAGCGTAGAAATGTGAGCTACATGTGTGAAGTCATTCTCGCAAGAATGATGTATAAATTATGAAAAGCACCGGACCACATATACTCCCCTGGGCAACTCCATTTTTAAGTACTCTGGGATGAGAAATGTTACCACTCAGCCTTACACGTTGCATCCTATTGCGCAAGTAACCGTCAAAAAATCTTATAGCAGTGTCACCGAATCCAATATAGTTTAGAATTGCAAGCAATAGATTGTGGTTTAGGGTATCGAAGGCCTTTGAATAGTCTAGGAGCACAAGAGCCGTCACATGTCCACGATCCATCCCAGAAAACACATCGTCTGTCAGATCCATAAGAGCAGTCTCGCAGCTGTAACCAGCTCTAAAGCCAGACTGATTCTCAGGCAAGATATCAAACTCCTTGAGGTATGCATTCATCTGAGACACAACAATCCTCTCCAGTAATTTACACAGTGCTGGCTAAATACTAATTGGTCGGAGGTCTCCGTATGTAGTGGGCGTCGGGATCTTTGGCACAGGAGTTACAAGAGCCTCCTTCCAGCATTGGGGAAAAACACCCTCCAGAAGACAGGTGTTAATGAGGTGCGTTATTATCGGAAGTATGTGTGGACAGCAAAGTTTAACAAACGAAATATTCAGCTGATCAGACCCAACCGCGCCAGAAGTAATACCAGAAAGAACCGAGAACACAACGTCCCTCGTTACCGCCACAAAAGAAAACTCTCTCGTGATGCCGTGCAATCTGTTGCGCGCGTAAAAGGTGAGCAACTCAAAATTAGCTGAGAGTGAATCCACCGCGTCGACAAAGTGGTTATTAATCTTATTAGGGTTTGAGATGGATAAGGGAACTGAACCGCGTACACGTCCACCACCGAATAAATCTCTAAACTTACGCCACGAGAGTTTTGGATTGTTGGCAAACTCAAAATTATAGTATGCTTTTTTCTCGTTTCTAACAGCTGCGTTGACAGTATTCCTAAGTTGCCTGTAATAATCTCCATTACCTATACGCCCAGTTCGTATAAAACCTTCTCAACGCTCCATCACGCAATCGCATCATCTCGCGAACAGTTGGAGTAAGCCAAGGAGTTTGGGGTCGGGTTATTCTACATACTCTCTCCGGAACGTGCCGATCAAGTAGTGCAAGTAATTCAGAATTAAATCTAGTCATTTTGTCATCAATGGTCTCCAGATAAACTATCTCTCGCCAGTCAATAGATTCTAAATCTCTGTAGACTTTTGTAAATGGGTATTTGCGTTGAACTTGAATGTTTAAGGTGCAAAAGATAAGATGATGATCAAATGGTGGCCCGACATCCCTGATACCAGCCTCAACATCATCAGGACTAAATGACAAAATTATGTGATCGATAAGACTCGCAGAGAAATCTGTGACCCGAGTGGGAAACTTAATAACCTGAGCAAGTCCATATGACGTAACTAGCGACAGCATTCTCTTAGCAGCCGCGTCGCCAGCGCCCAATAAATTAATATTAAGGTCTCTCAGCAAAATGAGATTATCCCATATATATATATATATATATATATATATATATATATATATATATATATATATATATATATATATATATATATAGGATATGCAGTTGATTGTTCGGGTGTCGATCAGTGGCTGTTTTGTTTAAATAAAACTCATTTAAATCTTACGATATTTCGGGTCTTTATTGACCCTTCTTCAGGTAAGGTTCTGAAAATATCATACAATAAGCAATACAACTCTATCTATAGGTGTGTCAATACTACTTACTGTGAGTTAAAGGAGGCAGCGAGACATTAAAAGCAGGGTGCTAACATTAAAAACGGACGACAACTAAACAATTTCACCTTTCACGGACGATGCGGACATTTTTACATTATTGACGAACAACACAAGACGTCTAGCGTGAGAGAATGTGGATCGGACATGAATAACCACAAAACCGTTTTTACCCTCTCGCATCACTTGGGTATGAATCGCGCAAGTAAACGTAGACACAGGGCCGCCAACCATCAATCCTCCCGGCACAATAAAATCCAACCCCAAAATCACAATTCAAAAAAGATACCCCAAATAATTTCTAAAATGCAAGAGTTGAGTAGTCCATCTCCCTAGGTTTTCTTCTTTTTTTATCAAAATCAATTATATGAGAGTAAATATGACTTAGGTTTTCGGTATCTTGTTTAAAGTTTACATTATTTTCGGTAATATTGATATTATACATCTCTAGAAATATTCTGTTATTATAACGAGCATCCGAATCCAATATTTTAACTTCATTGAAATCAAAGGAGTGTTTATTTTCTATTGCATGGGTGGCCAATGCACATCTAGTTTTTTTGGTATTACAGTCACTCCTATGTAAATTCATTCGGTTCCGTAACCACTGCCCGGTGACGCCAATATAGCATCCATCGCAGTCCAAGCAATCAACTTTGTAAATCACGTTACACCGAAACAACAATGGTACTTCATCCTTGATCTTACTAAATAACATGTTGAGTTTGTTAGGGTAATGTTCAACTATTTTTATATTCTCTTGCAACAAAGGTTGAATTATTTTTCTTATTTTTGCTGTGACCGTTGGGATGCATGCCATCTTTAGATAAGTATCTGTAGGTGGCTGCGGTGGATCAAATATACTGCTTTGAGTTGTTTGGATCTGAGCGCTAGTCGAGAATAACAGTCGATTTACCAATTTCAAAGGAAAGCCATTATTTATGAACGCCAGTCTCAGTTTATTTAACGCTGAGGGCTGAAACTCAGGGTCGCATATCTTTAAAATCCTATTTTTCATTCCAAGTACAGTGTTGATTTTGTGTTTAAATGAGTGGTTTGAATGAAAATTAACATAACGCCCGGAGTATGTCTTTTTTGTATACCAGTCAGTGGTGATGGAACCATCAGTCGCCCTTATTACCTTACAATCCAAAAACGGAATAAAATTTTCGGTCTCAATCTCCATAGTGAACTGAATATGATGATTAAAACTATTGTAAACCGTCAAAATGTCATCAGCCTTCTCTCGAGGAACACAAGTTATTATGTCATCCACAAATTTGAACAAGAGTGGTGTGGGACCCAAAAGGGGAGATATATTTTCCAAGACGTAATCCATTGTGATCAGAGCCAAAATTGGGCTAATTGGTGACCCCATTGGTGTGCCAAATACTTGTTTGTAGTATTGGTTGTTAAACGTGAAGAACGTGTTATCGAATAAGAACTTCAATGTATCAACAAACAAATCGAGAGTAAATTTGCAATTCGGTTGTATCAAATGCCACCTTTGTTCAATGATTTCTATCACTAGTTGGATCGGTATGTTTGTGAAAAGACTCACAACATCAAATGAAACCAAGACGTGTTCTTTCGGCAATCTAACACTTTTTATTTTGTTTATGAAGTCAAATGAATCAATTACGTTAAAGTTAGTCTCAGTCGATAAAGATACCGACAGAATGTTGCCTATGTATTTAGAAAGTGCATAGGTTGCCGAGCCCACATCTGATATTATAGGTCTTAGTGGATTTCCTTCTTTGTGAATTTTTGGTTTGAAGTACGCTCTACTCATTTGGGAGTTTTTTATGCGCGTTCTTATGTAGTCTGCGTCCGTTAAGCAGCCTTTATCTTTCAGACAAAGAAGCAATTTATTTAAGTTATTTTGCTGACTAACCAACGGTGACCTTGCCATCTTTTTATAAGTTTGAGTATCATTAAGCATTTCCGTTGCTTTACCAATGTATTCAGCCCGGTTCATAACTACAGTGGTCGCGCCCTTATCGGCTCCAATCACAACCACTTCCGGGTGATTCTTTAAAAACCGTTTTGTACCCTGATACATACTCGCCACACGCACCTCTAAAGCACTACATGTTATATGTTCTTTACTAATGTAATTAGTGACTACGTTCGTGATTTTAGCTCTATTAACATTTCTGCCATCAATGGGACACCTAGCCAGAATACCCTCCACCTCCATCAATAACCTTTTTATGTTTAAATTATCCCTGGTGGGTGGTAAACAGAATTTAGGTCCCAGTGACAGCAAGGCCAACGTTTCCTCGGGTACATCAACATTAGACAAGTTGACAATCCACCCACTATTACTCTCAAACAACCCGTCAATGTTACTTTGTCTATTTATCAGATCTTGGAATTTACGTCTATTAATAGTTCTGGTCTTACTAAAAGCTCTGTGATAATTAACCTTTAGACTATCTTGAAAACTCAAGAAAATGTGAACAGGTATTTTATTTCTGATTTGAACGCTCAACTCCCGCATTTCCCTCTCCCACTTATTTATATTACTAATAGTTATTTTTATCTCAAGATTGATGGTCGTACCCGCTAACCTGTGTGTAAACCTAGCTATCTTCCGAAGGATTCCAGCATCTGTTGTGTCCAACAGTGCTATCGTGGTCCTGGTTCCGTTGCTAATGTGTCCTGGGGTTACGTTATTCTTCTTGCATCTCGTTAAGAATGTCAGTCTGTTTCTCAACCTCGCCAGCCTGATGTTAGTAGTAGCCCATTGTTTCATGCTCCTTTCGGTAGTGTGACCATACCTGAGCTTGATGTCGTTGTAGAAACCCATGATGATTAAATATGTGGATAATGGAGTATTAATTGATCGTTAATTGAATAGGATATGCAGTTGATTGTTCGGGTGTCGATCAGTGGCTGTTTTGTTTAAATAAAACTCATTTAAATCTTACGATATTTCGGGTCTTTATTGACCCTTCTTCAGGTAAGGTTCTGAAAATGTCATACAATAAGCAATACAACTCTATCTATAGGTGTGTCAATACTACTTACTGTGAGTTAAAGGAGGCAGCGAGACATTAAAAGCAGGGTGCTAACATTAAAAACGGACGACAACTAAACAATTTCACCTTTCACGGACGATGCGGACATTTTTACATTATTGACGAACAACACAAGACGTCTAGCGTGAGAGAATGTGGATCGGACATGAATAACCACAAAACCGTTTTTACCCTCTCGCATCACTTGGGTATGAATCGCGCAAGTAAACGTAGACACAGGGCCGCCAACCATCAATCCTCCCGGCACAATAAAATCCAACCCCAAAATCACAATTCAAAAAAGATACCCCAAATAATTTCTAAAATGCAAGAGTTGAGTAGTCCATCTCCCTAGGTTTTCTTCTTTTTTTATCAAAATCAATTATATGAGAGTAAATATGACTTAGGTTTTCGGTATCTTGTTTAAAGTTTACATTATTTTCGGTAATATTGATATTATACATCTCTAGAAATATTCTGTTATTATAACGAGCATCCGAATCCAATATTTTAACTTCATTGAAATCAAAGGAGTGTTTATTTTCTATTGCATGGGTGGCCAATGCACATCTAGTTTTTTTGGTATTACAGTCACTCCTATGTAAATTCATTCGGTTCCGTTCCAATAGTTTTAATCATCATATTCAGTTCACTATGGAGATTGAGACCGAAAATTTTATTCCGTTTTTGGATTGTAAGGTAATAAGGGCGACTGATGGTTCCATCACCACTGACTGGTATACAAAAAAGACATACTCCGGGCGTTATGTTAATTTTCATTCAAACCACTCATTTAAACACAAAATCAACACTGTACTTGGAATGAAAAATAGGATTTTAAAGATATGCGACCCTGAGTTTCAGCCCTCAGCGTTAAATAAACTGAGACTGGCGTTCATAAATAATGGCTTTCCTTTGAAATTGGTAAATCGACTGTTATTCTCGACTAGCGCTCAGATCCAAACAACTCAAAGCAGTATATTTGATCCACCGCAGCCACCTACAGATACTTATCTAAAGATGGCATGCATCCCAACGGTCACAGCAAAAATAAGAAAAATAATTCAACCTTTGTTGCAAGAGAATATAAAAATAGTTGAACATTACCCTAACAAACTCAACATGTTATTTAGTAAGATCAAGGATGAAGTACCATTGTTGTTTCGGTGTAACGTGATTTACAAAGTTGATTGCTTGGACTGCGATGGATGCTATATTGGCGTCACCGGGCAGTGGTTACGGAACCGAATGAATTTACATAGGAGTGACTGTAATACCAAAAAAACTAGATGTGCATTGGCCACCCATGCAATAGAAAATAAACACTCCTTTGATTTCAATGAAGTTAAAATATTGGATTCGGATGCTCGTTATAATAACAGAATATTTCTAGAGATGTATAATATCAATATTACCGAAAATAATGTAAACTTTAAACAAGATACCGAAAACCTAAGTCATATTTACTCTCATATAATTGATTTTGATAAAAAAAGAAGAAAACCTAGGGAGATGGACTACTCAACTCTTGCATTTTAGAAATTATTTGGGGTATCTTTTTTGAATTGTGATTTTGGGGTTGGATTTTATTGTGCCGGGAGGATTGATGGTTGGCGGCCCTGTGTCTACGTTTACTTGCGCGATTCATACCCAAGTGATGCGAGAGGGTAAAAACGGTTTTGTGGTTATTCATGTCCGATCCACATTCTCTCACGCTAGACGTCTTGTGTTGTTCGTCAATAATGTAAAAATGTCCGCATCGTCCGTGAAAGGTGAAATTGTTTAGTTGTCGTCCGTTTTTAATGTTAGCACCCTGCTTTTAATGTCTCGCTGCCTCCTTTAACTCACAGTAAGTAGTATTGACACACCTATAGATAGAGTTGTATTGCTTATTGTATGATATTTTCAGAACCTTACCTGAAGAAGGGTCAATAAAGACCCGAAATATCGTAAGATTTAAATGAGTTTTATTTAAACAAAACAGCCACTGATCGACACCCGAACAATCAACTGCATATCCTATTCAATTAACGATCAATTAATACTCCATTATCCACATATATATATATATATATATATATATATATATATATTGTGTAACTTTATTTTAGCCTTGTAGATTATATTAAAACACAACTTTATTTTAAAATTGTTTATTATTATTGGGCACTGTAGCCTACAGTGCCCAATAATAATAAACAATTTTATATAATTTAATATATATATATATATATATATATATTCCATATATGCCTTATATTTAGACAGACTAAACTAGCTGAAGAGCTCAGATCGAGTAAATTCTAATTCCAAAATTTCAAGTTTCCAGAAATTGTAGAACATAAGAAACGTCTAATGTACCAGTTCCGTGAGACACCCTGTATATAAGTTGATTATAAGACTTCAACTGGAACCCAGACAGACGAAGTTAAAAATTAGGAGGTAATAAACGCTAAATAAAATATAAAAATTAATTATTAATAATAACTGATCAATTTGATTAATGCAATCTTTCTAATCGCATGGGCCAAATGCTTCTTCTATTACTAATAATAACTGGCAATTAATAAAACTAACAAAATTTATCGCAATAAATCTTTATGTAAGGGTGTGTATTTCTTTTGTGATCGCGCATAATTCTGCAATGTGTGCACCGATTTGGCTGATCTTTCTTTTTGTTTGTATGGCTGTTGTTTGCTGGTGGTACCCGAATCGATGGTTAGATAGTCAAATATGTATCTGAGCTCGGTCTCATGTACTCTTACAGCGGACAAGGTATCTTGTTATGAAAGAATTAAACCAAAATAGAACAAAATAAGAAAAAAGATGTTCCAAAAATGCAGAGTTTCTTGGATATGGTAGGTAATATGATTACGACATATTATTATTATTCAAGTGGATATAACTTCATACAGCAAAAAAGTGCATTTTAGTCGGTTAAATCGGTTAAATTGTTTTTAAGGTCAATTGTTGCAAAACAAATGCAACAATTTTAATGTCCCATTTCCAAATCTATTTCCGAAATTATCGTTTGTGTTTGTTGTATGTTTATATTAACAATTGTCAAACTGGATAAATTGCAGTAATACCCATTCAAATATTTGTTCTTATTTTGTTTGCGATTGACACTGAGTTGAACAATACTGAGTTTTTGGCAGAGGTGTTTTTTACTTTACCACTCTGAAATCTTGTGTTGTTATAAATAAACATATATTCAGAGGTGTCAATGCTGACGGTTTGAGTAGCAGTTAAGTCAGCGAAGGCGTGCGAGTTTTGATATAAAAAGCTTTTCAAAGTGACATTCGCCTCCGTTAAAATTTCATATAGGTAAATGCTACCAGCATTTTTAAACCTCCGTGGGGCTGTAGCCGGAGAAAATTGAGTTGTTCCACTGGAAAATAAAATCTCAAAACACAGAGGCGTTGCCGCACATCCTCGTTTACACCGTTGGATACTAGGAAATTCGACGTACACGGGAAACCTGCAGAAATATCTTGTTATCTGTAATCTGGGATGCTCAGTTGATATGGTTAGAAGTTACTATTGCGTCTTCTCCTCGATATCTTACCAAGGTATTAACAGGTTATTTATTATAGGTATATATAGTTAGGACACAATAATAATAATAATAATAGACTTTATTTCCCATTTAAAAAAAAATACAATCGTAATACATTGGTGATGGGCAAGGCGAAGTTAAGGACAAGCCTTCTCCTCCACTTAACCTTATGAGAGATAATAAAATAAAATTTAACAAAACAAAAACAAACATGACACTATAGAAGGAAAGAATGACAAAAAAATGATCCGAATCCAGCGCGCGCGCGTGCGCGCATAAGATACTAATTCAAACCAATTATAATAGGTTTATCTTACTGACTAAAATGACATTAAATTATATCAATAATAATACGATCTATAAATATACACGATACATACCACATACACTCAACCCGCCATGACGTTCAAAAATCATAGTCATAAGTTTTGCCCTGAATGACGCAACGCAAGAAGTCTGTAACGGGCCCGGTAGAGGGTTATATAGATGCGGCTGACTATAAGTTAAAGATCCCCGAAACTGCGCGGTTCTATGAGCGGGTGGACTAACATGACCTCTACTGCGTACATTAATGTTGTGTACATCCGTGCGGAATGAAATCTTGTTGTAGAGATATCGTGGTGTTTTATACATTAGCAGCTTATGATATAAATTCAGTGTGTGCACCTCCGTCCTGTTACTCATGTTAAGCCATCACGCGAGTTTTATTTTCTTTATAAAAACACCTTTTTTTAAAAAGTATAAAAGTCTATTTATTCACTTTATTTGGTTACAAATTTATTATCTAAGACTATTTGCTGCATAAGCGTTTACTACTATAATTGTCGGTCGCATAACTCCTCCGGCCGAAGAGGGAAGCATCATCTGGAGCTTCATTTTGAGAAGGTCAGGTGATGACTCTCGGGTTCTGGATTACCGTGGGCGGCCTCTGGTTTGCTATCGGCGGCCTTGAGGTCGTTCGAAGGGTCGGTGTTTGCTGCCTTTGCACATGTTTGGAAATAGCGCTTTGTTAATACACCTAGCAAAATACAAAATATTAAAATATATAGAACAATTGTTCAAACTGTTATTGGCCTTTCGTGAAGTTCAGGATCCTGCAGTTGACGTAAGTCGTCGGAGAGGTCATCTAGATTTTTGGTGATCTTAGTGATGTTCTCCAGGTGTACTGATTGTAGTTCCTTGAAATCTGTTTTCGAGGTCGGCAGTTTAGTCCCTTGTAGAGTGAGGTTGATGTCCGGGATTTCGGGTCTGCTGTTTGTCCTGTAGTGGGTTTCATATGTTCTGAGCATAATACCATCGGCATTTAGTGAACAATCCGGCGTTAGTTTGATGAGGCAGGTATCTTCGAGGACTTCAAGTTCTTGTTGTTTTCCACAGATCTTCTTAACTTTCCTTGGAGCAGGGAACACCATGATCCATTGGTCTTGTGCAACTTTGTTGACCCATACAGTGTGGATATTTTCTGTTTGGCAAATGCATCTTTCGTAGTTGTTGGAGAACGATAGCAGTTGCACTTCACACGGGGAGTCTTCGTTTATTGCGGAATCGACAGCGGAGTTGCACAGATACTCTGTAGGTACGACTTCTAAACATTGATCATGCATAGATGCAAACCTGTACTCGTTAATTGCCAGGTAAGGACTTTTAGGGAGGATCGAATGAAAATTTGTTGTATTTCCTTTTATAGGTAAAGGAGATATGGTGTAGTAGTTGTAGGGAATTGGTTCCACTAAAGGAATCATGAGCATGAATGCTATACTGGTTGATTTGGTGTAAGCTTTGACTGTAATTACGCGTTCCAAATAGTAAGTATTGGCGATAGTTGTATCAATGGGCAGCTTGATCGATGTCAATAGGGTGCCTATGTGAGTTAGTTCGTGCATCAAGTCTTCAGGGTCCATTATAGATGGATGGTATGAATTTGACTTAGCGAATGTCATTGCGTTGATTAATGTTTCCATGATATCGTTAATATTATTGATCATAAATATTAGTTGATTAAAAATAGCATATATTGTGATTTGCTTAAATTCTTGGAGGTTGTAGAAAGTAAAATTTCTAATTGCATTTTCCATCTGTATCATTCTTGATTGAATAATAATTTGGTTACTTCGAATGGTACTAATTGAGTTATTAAATTCCAGAATCGCTTGTCCTATATTAAGTATTTTGATTTGGCGTGTTTTTTCTCACCATTTCACATGCGAAAAAGTGGCTTCTTAATTCTTTATGGAAAAAATGGAGAGGCCTTTTCGGGCGCGCGGAGCGCGCCCGATCCTCTATTTGAACAATTCTACGTTGCGTGAGTTTTTGAAATCGACGCAAAACGGCCTCTAGGGCGTTTTTGCTTCAAAAATTTCCAAAAAGCGAGCGATTTTGGTGAACGCGCCTCAACATTCCAACAGCCATTTATTACGCGTCGTCATGGTTGCAAGCTAGAAACGTCAAAAGTGCAGACATAACCTCATCATAACCTCAAACCTATTTACATTGCAGTAGGTATCTACAGAGCTAAGCAATTTGTTACGTCCCCACAAGTATGATTTGAAAAACCTATAACCATGTTGTTCGTATAAAAATATGTAATAATTTGCGTTAGTTTTTGTTACGTACGAATGCGTACTTAATACCTACCTATACCTACGCATAATTGGAAATATATGGTAAAATTTGACAAACTGCGAATATTACCGCGCAGCAGCTAACTTACTACGAAAACACAGTAAGTAAATTAATAGAGATGATTAGCGTTTCGACTTTCGTTTAGTAGGGCCCCTTACTTACCCTCTAATTGATTACAGTTTGAGAGGTAGTTCTTAGATGGCACCAATGTACACCAGTCGGGTCGGGTCTGCGCACAGCGCCAATATCAAGAACCATCACCTAACGCTAACCTAACGTTCTAACCTAATCTAATATTTTGATGGTGAGATTTGATGGTCCCAATCCCAAACAACCGCACCCATAGCATAAGGTGAATTTATTGCAGATTATTTACACATTTACTTATTTATTAATAATTTCAGGATGTAAACAAATTGTCGTACGTAATTTATACGTATTTAGCCCCACATACAATAGATCTTCCAGGTCAAAGTATATCGAAAGACATAGATGCCATATAACTCAGTCTACCATACCAGAGCCCCTACAACTACAAGAAAGCCGAAGTTAAAGTAGTGTGCGAATTGACAGAGCGCAAGAGAGAAGCCTAGAACGTGAACATCAGCTCATTATGCCAGAAATGGGGCTGACTCGAAAGAAAATAAACAAGAAATTTTCCTCTAATCAAACTAATCAAACATTTAGTACAAGTAATAACAGTGGTTAACTGGGCAGTGTAATAATCTAAGGTTGGTTAATCCGGTAAAAAGCCCAAATGGATCGAAAAAAAGTTGTTGGAGTTTTCTTATTATGGCATTTATTCAATTTGTTGAGTACTTTCGCCTAATATTATAGGCATCTTCAGAACCTAAAAGTTATAAAGGTACAAAGAGCGACGCTAGACAATCAATCTACTAAAACTAATGGGCCTACCAAAACCACGAATCAGCCATTTAAGTCCAAAAAAGGGTTTGACAGACATGTAATGGAGGCAGCAGCATTGAGAACACACACAAAAACGAACGGATGTTATAGAGTGATCAACAGTCCAATTTGTAACATCTTAACAGCGTAATAAGGAGACAATAAAAATGGATTACATAGATAAAAACGGTGAAAGAATCGACAGTCAGCGAACCGTGTGTAACGTGATTTGCGATGGTAACGTAAAAAATCAATACAGTGAAAGGGTACCAACTTAGAAGAAAGTAAAAAAGAAAAATTTGAAAAGGACAAAAAGTTTACAGGTAAAAAAAAAATATATTTGTTTTTAACAATAATCGTATAAAAAAACGCTAAACGCCGGGAGAGGATGTATAAAAGGTCCAAACTAAAGTTAAAAGCTAAGCAAAAGTGAAAGGGTGTAGGGGGGAAGGAGAAATGTCAAAAGGTATTCCCATGACGAAAAAATTTACAACCAAATATTTGGTATACCAATGGGGAAACCATGAGCCCCATTATCGCTGATATTGTGATGAGCGATTTACTAGACAAAGTGTGTGCCGCGGTCCCTTTCACTTTCCCCTTTTTATACCAGTACGTGGATGATTTGGTTTGTGCCATTCCGACTGACCGATCCCAGGAGACACTTGAAATCTTTAACAATTATAACAATCACCTCCAATTTACCATACAAGAGGAGGATGATAAGAGAAGCATTCCTTTTTTAGACACTCTTGTGACGAGGTCTACCCTGGGCTTCATCAAGTTAGATTGGTATAGGAAGCCAACGTCTACAACCAGAATGCTAAGCTTTATATCCGGCCACCCCACAAAATACAAGATTAACGCGGTACTAGCTTACAAACACCGTTTATTGAAAATTTGCCATCAGGATTATTTGAAAAAGAACCTTGATAAATTATTTAATATATTTTTGGAAAATCATTATCCCGCACCTCTTTTAAAAAAATTAATTTTTTCAACTCCTCATCCCCGAGATAAAAATGACCTTCCACTAGCCCGCACACAACCCATCAGGTACCACACCATCCAGCATATCCCTTCTTTATCAAAACAACTCATGGACATTCTCTCGTCTCCACACCATAGATTAGTACCAGTCAGTAAATTCAAGAGTGGTAACATGATTTTCACGAAATTAAAAGACCCGATCCCCCCTGACCTAAGAACTAACCTAGTATACTGTGTACCCTGTAACAACTGCCCCAAAGTGTATATAGGTATGACCTCCCAACTACTACACAATCGCATGCTTCAACATAAGAGAGACTTGAACAACAAAAGAGACAATACAGCTCTTTGCTCGCACAGTACCAATGACAAACACCTACCGGACTTTGAAAATGTTAAAATCCTTTCTAACGAGAAAAGTCTCACAAAAAGAACTTTTCTAGAGATGTGCTATATAGTGTCGAATAAAAATAGCATGAATTTCAGAAGGGACCTGGATGGCCTCTCGTCTATTTATGCCAATTTATTGTTAACCCCGTACTCCTGAACCCACTTTCAATTTATTGTTGTTATTATATTGACTATATTTTCCTGACACTCTCATTTTTTAAAATTTTTTAGTTTTGTTTTTATTTTTATTTTTATATAAATTTATATATATTTTTTACTTCATTGGTTTTGTACCTGCCCGTTTTGTCCTTCCGTTTTGCGTTTCTAAGTAAATTGTTTGTTTTTTCATGTTAGTAAATCTGTTTTTTACGCACCTTACGGTATGCTTTCGATAGAGGACCAACCGCACACCTTAGTACAAAAGTTGCCTACCTTTTGACATTTCTCCTTCCCCCCTACACCCTTTCACTTTTGCTTAGCTTTTAACTTTAGTTTGGACCTTTTATACATCCTCTCCCGGCGTTTAGCGTTTTTTTATACGATTATTGTTAAAAACAAATATATTTTTTTTTTACCTGTAAACTTTTTGTCCTTTTCAAATTTTTCTTTTTTACTTTCTTCTAAGTTGGTACCCTTTCACTGTATTGATTTTTTACGTTACCATCGCAAATCACGTTACACACGGTTCGCTGACTGTCGATTCTTTCACCGTTTTTATCTATGTAATCCATTTTTATTGTCTCCTTATTACGCTGTTAAGATGTTACAAATTGGACTGTTGATCACTCTATAACATCCGTTCGTTTTTGTGTGTGTTCTCAATGCTGCTGCCTCCATTACATGTCTGTCAAACCCTTTTTTGGACTTAAATGGCTGATTCGTGGTTTTGGTAGGCCCATTAGTTTTAGTAGATTGATTGTCTAGCGTCGCTCTTTGTACCTTTATAACTTTTAGGTTCTGAAGATGCCTATAATATTAGGCGAAAGTACTCAACAAATTGAATAAATGCCATAATAAGAAAACTCCAACAACTTTTTTTCGATCCATTTGGGCTTTTTACCGGATTAACCAACCTTAGATTTAGTACAAGAATTTGAAGGAATGAAACTATTTATTGTTATTTTAAAGTTACATTAATTATTATATTTTTAGTTGAATTTCTTTTAATTCGATTTTTGCACAGGTAACATATACGATGTGATAAATAGCCTGAGGAACAAGGAATCTAATTTTGGGTTAAAGAAAGTTATCTGTTACTTCGAACAAAACAGATTTGTATATATCAGAACAAATGGGAGGAATATCAACATTGGTGATTCGGAAGGGTTATTGAAGTAGACTTATCGCAATATCGCATTGGTCTATCGTAACTCTCGGTCACCCGTAATGTTATTGTCAATTTCATATACATACGCGCATCAATCATATTACAATGAATACAATTTCGAATCAAGGTCTGTATTGCTGTAACCATAAATGAGGACAAACTTTGGATTTAGTTAAAATCTATTTATTTCAACACGTTTTTGCACAGCTAAATGTGGCATTTTCTACGGCTAAAAGGTGGGATTCTACGTATGTGTAAATTGACAAAACGTTTTCTCCGGGGCGATTATGGAAAAATATTCTATTCAAATTAACAGTTACAAGTTACGAAGAAATATTTAAATTTGTAAATAATCCATTTTTTACTTATTGTTTTCTGTAATATATACACATGTATACAACAATGATGTGCAATGTTCTACAAATATATATTATATGCACAGTCTCTGTAAAGGAACTAATTTAATATTTAGCCTCAATCATGTTTTAGTTTCTTAATTGTCATTGCTTATTAGTTATTTAAAAATACTAATGCTATTATACATGTATTACATATTCTGCAATATATGTACAATGTTATTAATCTACAATACCAATCTGTATAAGTAGTGACCAACCAAGCAGTAGAGTGTATAAAATGAACTTTTTGGAAAATCAAAGTTTTAAGTTGATTTATGTTATCTCTATGGACCCACATATAACATCAACAAGATTAACCCAATTAAGAAAAAAATATGTCTCCCACAAGAGGCCTAATATTTATAATTTTTTTCAATTGTTTGTTGTAGTTAGGTAAAAGTTTTTTTTTAAGTTGAAAATTTTCAACTATAGTTTGTGAAATAATAGTATATAAATATTACTTTACTGCAAGTTTTAGATTTCCTGCGCTTGGCATAAAATTGAGTAAATTTAACAATTGAACCTTTTTTGTATTCCACGTAATGGAATAACTGGGAACAAAATATAACAATTGTTTTTTTTTTCAAGTGACAAACATCTTTAATAAAATCTAAAATCTTTTCCATTAAAGCCTTCTATATAAGAGTGGATTGTAGTTGCTGGGCCAACAGCATGCCATTATATGAAAAATAATTTAGTGTTTAATTTGACAAATAGACAATTATACAAAAATACATTATATAATTTGATAAAAAGGTCTCTGCGGACCCACGTACCACGTATACCACCAACAAATTTTGACCAATTGAAAGCAATCTGAGTCGTCCACAAGTGGTCTAAAATATTTTTACATTATTATTAAGATCATGTTTACCACTTGAAAAAAAAAACAATTGTTAGATTTGTCATCGTAATTTGCATTGATTATATAATCAAATAATTATGAAAGTAAGCTAAATTTGTTAAAATTACTAAATTTTATGCAATTTAAGTACGTTGCATTAGAATACCTACTATATTTTTATACTTTTGTTTCACACCATACGTATTGTTAAAATTATTCAACTTGAAAAGAAAACGCAACAAAAAAAAATCAAATTTATTGCGACAAATTATAAATTTTGTTTTCAATTGCAGGAGACTAATTTTTTTTTTAATTGAACCATTTTTGTTTTATATATGAGTCCATAGAAACAACTTTATAGGTAACAACTTCAAAGTTTGGTTTTGGAAAAAAGTATTTTTTAAAGGCTGTAGTCGTAGTGTATATGCGGTCTATCGATTCCTGCGATGTACCGATTCACTGATCTACCCAATAGGCGGTCTATAGGTCCACTAGTTGTGCTAATGTAATTTGTTTACTGACGATTGTTTTGATTTCTTTGTGGGATGTTATTAGCTCTTGAATTGCACTGTCATATCGTTTGGCATCTTCGTTGTCCAGGTTTCCCGTAATCGCCTTTACCATGTTTCCTATGATATTTACTGCTCCTCTTTTGGTTCGCCTTGTATCTGTTGGTAGTATTTGCTTCTTAAGCTTTGCCATCTTTCTTGCATTGGTCGTCAGGATAGTGATATAGTTGTGCATTTCTTGTGTGTAATGATCATTATGTTGGTAGGTTTTCAACGCTTTCATAGAATAATCATAATTTTGCTTAATTTTTTCAATTTCTTTGAGTAATGGTTTGAATTCATAGACAGCTGCAATATTCCAATGACTGTTCACGATTTGGGCTGTTCCAAGTCGAACAGGCAACAATCCGGTATCTTTAGTAATCTTTTCTATTTTTACGTCTCCTCGGCATTGTCGGACGCACCATCCGGCAAACCTGAAACAATTGAGTGTTTCAAATGTCTTGTATGGAATTTCTTATCTCCTCGTCTTGTTTTTACAATTACGGTCTCGTCGTCATTCAGTTTTAAAATCTTGTAAGGTACGTCATAAGGGTTCTGTAATTTATTCCTATCATTATTTCGAATGTACACCATTTCGTTAATTTGAAACGGTTTTACCTTCACGTTTTCGTTTCGTTTATTTATATACTTTTGTTTATCCGATTTGTTTTTCTCCTCTATTGTTCTATAAAGATGCTTAATATGGTCTTGATGATCGTTTACGTATTCCTGATAGTATTCCTTTGAATATAATAGATCCATTGGATCACGTAGAGCTGTATGACCGAATACTATTTCTAGCGGTGCACAACCTGTTGTTTTAGATATGCTATTATTGTACGCAATTATAGCTAATTTCATGAGGACATGTATAGGGTCGTTTCTTCTTTCCTTTAAACAGCGAATGTGTTCGATAATTGTCGAGTGAAATCGTTCAACGTTTCCTTGGGAGTTTGGATTCTTAGGGGTTCCGAAGTGCACGGCAATTTTGTGTTCTTGCAGCAGACGTTTAATAACATCATTGGAGAATTCGGTTCCATTGTCGCAACTAATTTCGTCCGGGGTCCCATAATACTGGAAGTAAGTTAGTAAAGCGTCTGCAATATCTGTTGCATTTATTCCCGGTACTGGCACTGCCTGACCAAGTCTTGAAAATGTGTCGATGATTGTAAGGAATTTGGCTTTACCGATCGTAAATGTATCCATAAATAATTTTCGAAATGGTTTATCTGGTGTTTTTGTAAGTTGAAGTGGTGGTACTGATGGGTGTCTGTCGTACTTAGCTTTACTACATACTTCGCATTCTTTGATGTAATTGGTTACGCTATCTTTCATGTTTTTCCACCAATAGTTTCTTGAAAGCCTGGTCAGCATCTCTTCAATTCCTCTATGATTTGTTTTTCCAGTGTGATGGGTTTCCAGTAGTTCGAGTTGGTCAGTTTTATCATTTACGACTTGCACTCTCTTCGTACATCTCACTAAATCAGGTCCGTTATTATTAAAATGTCTTGTGTATACTTTACAAAAATCGTTATATAGCTGATCGTTGTCAAAATGTAAGTAATGCTTCACATTGCTGTTGGTTATATATTCTTTGATAAAATTGAGAATTTGTTCTTCATTATTTTCTAATTGTATTTTTGCGCATGTTATTTTTCTATCTTCTTTAGTACTCTGTAATACTTTAGTGCATTGATTATTCGACGAATTATTTGCTTGAATAAAATAGTGGGTTTTCTTGCTGTAAATTGGCGTGTGGCTAATTTCGATTGACTTCTGCGGTTCGTCATCTTGATTGGAGTGTATAGTGTTACTTCCATCATCATCAGGGGCGAGAAATCGCCTAAGGGTCTCCATGTCTTTGCCTTTGCTTACCTTATTTCTTGGATTACTATTTGCAAATGATGTATTAGGCAAATCTTCGGGTGTGAATTCAATTTCGTCAAGTAACAGTTCCGAAATGAGTTTATGTAGGTCTTCTCCAACAGTGGGACGGACCGTTGAACTGTCATTTTCTATAGCGTTTAATTGATCAATAGTGACTCTGGAAAGAGCATCCGCATTTGTGTTCAGTTTACCTTTCTTATGTATTATTTCGAAATCATACTCTTCCAGTCTTAGTCTCCAACGCATCATTTTAGAATTTGGTTCCTTCAATTTCCACAGCCAGACAAGGGGTCGGTGGTCTGTGTAGATTTTAAAATGTCTTCCATAAATGTAGGGCCTGAAGTATTTTATCGCCCAAACGATTCCTAGGAGCTCTCTCTCTCTATGGTTGAATATCTTTGCTCAAAGTCACTAAGCGTTCTTGCTGCGTAGCATATTGGCTTGTCTTGTCCGATCTTTCCTTGAGACAGGACTGCCCCAATAGCAACATTTGAAGCATCGGTGGTGATAATAAATTCCTTCGTAAAGTCAGGGTACTGAAGGACTGGTTCATTAGTTAATAAGTTTTTACATTTTTCAAATGCTTCTTCGTACTCCAGGTCAATAGTTATTGTTGCTCCTTTCTTTAATCGTTTCGTCAATCGTTTCGTTATATCTGAAAAATTTCGAATAAATTTCCTGTAATATCCTAGTAGTCCGAGAAACGATTTTATTTCCTTCCGGGTCTTTGGCAATGGGTACCTTTTTATTGCATCAACCTTATCTGGATTTGGCTTAACACCTTCACTGGTTATTAAATGTCCTAAATACTTGATTTCCTTGCGTAGAAATTCGCATTTTTCTAATTTTACTTTAAAGTTAGCTTGCTCTAATCGGTCGAATACCTTTTGCAATTTTATTACATGTTCTTGCAGAGACGTTGAAAAAACAATGATGTCATCGAGGTACACTAGGCATGTGTCTTCTAATAATCCCTTCAGGATATTGTCCATAAGACGTTGAAACGTCGCTGGGGCATTCTTTAGCCCAAACGGCATGCGCTTGAACTCGTAGTGTCCTTGCTCCGTGGAGAAAGCTGTTTTTTCTACGTCATCGGGGTGCATTTCGACCTGGTGGTACCCCGCGGCTAAGTCGATGCTACTAAAGTAGTGACATCTTCCTAATTTGTCAAGAATGTCCGAGATGTTCGGGATTGGGTACTTATCTTCGATCATTTGGTCGTTCAGTCGTCGATAGTCAATGACCATCCTTTTTTTGATTTTTCCGTTCAGTTCTCTTGTGACAACGTTTACAGGGCAACTCCATGGTGATACACTGTCTTGAATAATGTCTTGGTCGAGTAGTTCCAATACTTGATTTTTGATTTCTCTCTTTACTTCAATTGGTTGCCTGTACATTTTTACATATACCGGGTTACTGTTTTTTAAGTTTAGCTTGTGTTTAATACAGTGTGTGAAAGTTAATTGCTGTCCCTCAATGTGGAAAATATGTTTGTATTTTTCTGTCAGTACTTTAATCGTTGCTGCTTCCTCTATGTTCATTCCTTTGATGTTCAAGTTTTCTTGGACGTTTCTTCTTTGAAGGTGAACAAGATCTTCATTTTGACCTTTTGTTAGTTGTTCGTAATTATAATATTCTTCTAGTTCGTCGATATGTGTGACATCTACAGGGTCTTGAAATATTAGACCAATCTTCTCGTCTGTGTAGTTCACGGCAATCACTAGAGCTTCATTGTTGATTATGTTTACTACGGATTCTCTGGTTTCTACTCCGGGAAATAGCTTAAATTTTAGGAAATATGGCGTACCCATCCTTTTGATTTACGGGGACTCTAATGGGTTTCGCTTGTAGAGGTTCCATAATAAATTTATGCTGTTCATTCATGAAAATAGGCATTTCCGCATGTTTTGTTGTTAGCTTTCTCTTTCGAATATCCAAAACTGCTTCTAATTTTTCTAATAGGTCGATACCTATTAATCCGTCAAAATTTTTGCTAAAATTAAATTTGTAGAACGTGTGCTTCATATCCACATTGAATATATCGGGTATGTCCATATAAACAGCGTCGTCGTGTTCCGTGAGTCCATGTCCGGTTTTTACTTTAAAAGGAATTTTTACTGCGTACATCCCAAAATGATTATAGAGTCGTGTGTTGATAAGTGTTTTAGTTGATCCTGTATCTATTAAAAATTTGAGGCCGTAGAATTTTAAAAATGGTAAAGTAGTGTTAATGTTGTTTAGATGAATTACTGGTGGACGTATTGTCTTGCTTTTTGTTAAGGGTTTTTGACATTTTCGCCAATCACATGAAAATTTGCTTCATCGGCGACTTCTTCTGGCTGCTCATACTCTTGTTGTTCTGGCTGCTCTAGCTCATATGAGTACTCTTCTGCATAATCCTCTTCATAGTATTGCTCGTACTGTTGTGGTTCATTTTCTTCTACGGTATCTTGAAAATATAAACGTTGATTGTTCCAATTGGCTTTCTGTGTATTGTTTGAAGTATTCTGACTTCTTCTTTGAGAACTGCCAAGATCCATCGGCGTTGGTTGGTATGATTTTCTTTCATTTACTTGTCCAGGTGATTTAGCAAATTGATATTTTGCAGAATTTGGCAATGGTCTTGGGTACGATTGTTGATAAGTCTGGTATGGTACGTACGGACGTGGTTGCATCGGGTACGATTGGTGCGGCACATACGGATGTGACTGCATCGGATATGATTGATGTGGTACATACGGACGTGGTGGTATCGGAAATGATGAGAATCTTGGTGGCATCAATGGTCGATTATAATTTTTGTTAGGCGTATTTGGTTTCGTGCTCATCTTTTGGAGGTTATTATCCCTTCCAGCACGGTAATTAAAGTTTTCTACCTCAATTACATGGCTCATTGCCGTTTCCAGGTCCTTTGGTTGCTTAACTTGCACCATAATTCCAATAGTGTTGTCAATTTCTAGGAGCCCTTGAAGGTAAATCTGAAGTGCGGTGTTTTTATAATTTACCGACTTCAAATTACGGCTATTGACATCCGCGTCCTTCAATTTCACGTTTGAAAGAAGAAGTTGGAGTGCTACTTTGATGCTTTTTCCATAATCGTAAGCGCCTTCGCTTTTATTTGGTCTGAAAGCGGCTAGGTCACTAAATAAGCATTGTTCGCTTCGTTGGTTTGGCAATGGTCTTGGGTACGATTGTTGACAAGTCTGGTATGGTACGTACGGACGTGGTTGCATCGGGTACGATTGGTGCGGCACATACGGATGTGACTGCATCGGATATGATTGATGTGGTACATACGGACGTGGTGGTATCGGAAATGATGAGAATCTTGGTGGCATCATTGGTCGATTATAATTTTTGTTAGGCGTATTTGGTTTCGTGCTCATCTTTTGGAGGTTATTATCCCTTCCAGCACGGTAATTAAAGTTTTCTACCTCAATTACATGGCTCATTGCCGTTTCCAGGTCCTTTGGTTGCTTAACTTGCACCATAATTCCAATAGTGTTGTCAATTTCTAGGAGCCCTTGAAGGTAAATCTGAAGTGCGGTGTTTTTATAATTTACCGACTTCAAATTACGGCTATTGACATCCGCGTCCTTCAATTTCACGTTTGAAAGAAGAAGTTGGAGTGCTACTTTGATCCTTTTTCCATAATCGTAAGCGCCTTCGCTTTTATTTGGTCTGAAAGCGGCTAGGTCACTAAATAAGCATTGTTCACTTCGTTGGTCGCCAAAATTTTCAAGCAGGAGATTTTTACGGTTTCCAAAGCTCTTCCTCTTAATTTTCCTTGGAAAATCCGAAGCAATAAGGCGGCTACTGCATCATTTCTTTCGCCTTCTGGTAGCCAAAATGTGTTGACAAGAAAGTCGCATGCTGAGATGTATGCGCTTAGTATTGATGAATCTCCATCAAACACTGGAACTGTGTCCTGGTACACTGTGGTGATGTCCTTTGTCGTATAAGGCATTTTAGTTGCGTTGATTGCTGAACTGATTTCGTTGAATTTCGTAATCGATGACACTGAAATGGATTTTAGGGATTCACTTAGGTCGTCGATGTCGGTCATAAGATGGGAAAAGCAATAACGAGAACAAGTGTACTTACAATCTTAGAAGAAAATATCCTTTCATTCTGTGGTTGATCACTATTCTGGATCACTCTATATATTCGTTTCGCACAAACCGTTGAAACGGGCCGTTATCACGAAGATTTTATTCACTCGATAACGTCGCGAATCCTACCGACTGCGCCAGTTTTATTTTCTTTATAAAAACACCTTTTTTTAAAAAGTATAAAAGTCTATTTATTCACTTTATTTGGTTACAAATTTATTGAGCGAATTTAGCGGAAAGCGTCTAAGCGTGATTCTAACGACGAAGAACTAACGACGTATCTTCGCGTGCGTGCCTTATATGAAACATTCTTATCTTAATTTACTATTCGTGACTCACACTCCCCTCGATAATTTTAGAAAAATGGGCCGATTGGGGGAAGGGTCTACTCCGCGGAGAAGCGAAAATGGGCGCTCAAAACGCCTGAAATGGCAACAAAACGAAAAAATACAGGGCTTAGGCTTTTTATTTCGTCGATTTTTGGCCCCTCTTTCGAAAAAATATTTTGGAATATGAGAATTAATTTATGCTTTTTGAATTGGGACTGTACTGCCAGCCGCGTCGCCATGCCAACAATCAACAAAGTGACAGTACTCTCTTTGACGGCGACGATATGGCCAGAAATGGCTGTAAGGTAAGCCCAGTTAAGCGACCGCGCGTCAATTTTAACGCATATAAACGTTAATCGGACGCCAAAATCTAAATAAAACGATCGCCGACATCCCCAGGTAACTCTACGAAGAATTTTCCGCTATAAATGGCCGATTTGCGATGAAGATTAGCGTATCTTCGCCGCGGTCAAAGGACGCACATACCGTGAGTATTTCCGCGCCCGGACGGGCCAAATCGCGCCCGGTGTTCGATTTCCTTGACGACGACATTTTAGTCAATAATTACGCTAATATCGACTCTATATAAAGCGTGCGTCAACTCCACGCTTTCAAATTTCAAACATACCGTAGCAAAAACCCGTAAATTCGTGCGTTCCAGATATTACGATTTGCGCATGCGTGTGCAAATACTAGAGTGTAGAGAACAGCTGTTCCTAACCTACTAACCCGCCATGCTGGGGACAACAACATAACCCCACGCAAATATTGAGAAAAAACGCGTCAAGACCGGTAAGGAATATTCAAATCAAGTTACGCGGACGCCAAATCGTGCCCGGGGTTCGATTTCCTTCTTGGGCAACGGCATTTTAGTCATGACGCGGGTGTACCTTTGTGGTGATGGTTGATGGTTCCCTTTCTATTATAACCACAGGGCATATCAATTCGAGTGATTTAAGTTAAAAGACAGACTGGTGTCAGAAAGGAGCCTGATTTGGTTTAAACACCATTTTCGTGCACGAAAGACGAAGCGTTGGTATCTTTCAGGTTAGATAACCTGTGGCATTTTTTTTGTTGATTTAAAATTGTCCTTTTTTCAGGGTCGTTTGACTTTAGCTAAGCTTGTGCAGAAACAGCTCTCGGAAGGATATTGTCGACCAGGTAAAACTTGGACCAGATTCCATTTACACGGTAAAAAAAGTACTATCGTAGACTATATCGAGATGGCCGTTGGGTGTTTAGAGGTACGGAAAGTCACAGCGGAGTGGAATGTATTCTGGTGGAAATGCCCCTAATGTAACAGGAGAAAGATGGCGATATCGATGTGACGTCGACACTTCGGAGAGATTTTTCAGGTGCAGTGCTCCCGTTACATCTCTGGAAGGCACCAACGAAGTCGCATAAAGGAAAAATTAAACATGCACCCTGGAATTGACCAAAAGAATGTTCAAGTGGCCAATGTTATTTGTTTTGAAAGTACCGGAAAAGTAGCTATTCTACGAGATTCGATCCTGGGATTTTTCTACTTACCAGGACGTGGAATGAATACAGACCTGCAGCACGTAGGTCGTGGTACGTAGGCTTTCAAGCATGGTGCAGTTATGAAAATCTTCAAAGCTTGTTTAGTGCAAAGTGGGACACTTGAATATATATTTTTGCTCACTTAATTTTAATTTTTTTCATCACAATATGATTTTCTTTTATGGCACAGCTGGTTCAACAAAACTCCTTGATGAAGAACGTGTGGCTCATTGCAAGATGAAGACAAGAGGACGTGGAAACCGTTCTTCAAATCGCAGCGATCCGGAGGAAGAAAACACGAATTGAAAATTGCTGTCGGAAAAATTTTCTAAAAAGAAAACGGTAAAATGTTTTAGAAGGAATTATTTATTTTATCATTTTATTTTTGTTTTTAATTTATTTTTGTTATTTTTATAATATTTGGAATGGCTGTAACTTTTTAACGAATGGAAACAACAAAAGGTCTTACGATACCTAACGGGGGCTGTCGTAGATTTTCTATTAATTTAGGAATTTGTAGCTTGCATTTCTGTCTTTATAGTTATCTGTTTTTATAAATTAAAATATACTTCAATGGTGGAAAGGTATTGCAAAAATATTAAATGGTATTGCAGTATTTGTCAATACTAATTTGTTGATAGATATATCCAGATTTTTATTAATCAAATGTTTAAATTTAAACTGTTTTACAAATTCGAATGAATATACAAATACAACTGCATATGCTCCTGTTTACTCAGTAAGTAGGATTAGTTGAAAGTTTATTTAGCGAATTATTTATTTGTTTCTTCTAAAATTTATTATTTTTATGGTTATATT
The DNA here is from genome assembly GCA_964023965.1 of Melinopterus prodromus. Lineage (NCBI taxonomy): Eukaryota > Metazoa > Arthropoda > Insecta > Coleoptera > Scarabaeidae > Melinopterus > Melinopterus prodromus. Next base: position 38,039,727 of record OZ030392.1, on the reverse strand, counting down.
ATTATTTTCTTTTCGCTTTTGCATCATTGGATATGAATTTTCATTTTGTATTTTCCTTTGTGTTGCTAATATTTAAATTTTTCTAACAAAATAACTTTATATGCAACTTTTTACTCAGAAAAACATTTAAAAAGCACAAAAAAATCATGGGGATTTATTTGTCTATTTAAATCATTTTTTAATTTTAGTTTTAATTTTATTTTTTTACTTATTTATTAGGTAGCCAGTTTAACAAAAGTCCTCAATGAAGACTATGTGGCCCGATCCAAGCTCAAGACGAGGACGTGGAAAAATCTTTTATATATGTATATAGATTTATATGGTTATTCACTGTAGTTCTGTTTTTTATTTAATTTATTTACTTTTTATTACTGTTAATATTTCAAATGCTGCAACTGTTGAATGTTGCTTTTTTTAATTTCTATTCTTTATTTACTTTTCATTATTGTAATATTATTGTTTGTCTTCTATTTTAGTTTTCTCATTTTGGACATATAGATGTTGTAATTATTCTGCTGTAACTTTATAAAAAAGTGTAGTAAATAGCTCCATATAAAACTTTTTACTTAAAATGACATTTAATTTTAAAAAGTTTCAACTTTCACAGGGATTAATTTATTCAATTTATTTTAGTTATCTTTGCTATACATTGTTTTTGATTTCATTTTTTCAAATATTCACACATTTTAATGGTGTTTGTTAATAGTCTTCCGATTACATTTATCTGCATTAATGTCTTACATTCAATCTTTACAACAAATTTTTTAAATAAACATACGATTATTTTTAAAACTGTGTGTTTTATATTTAGCTAGGAGACGTCGGTAATTTTCTTAGCAACAATTATTGGGAACAAACTTTGCTAAGAAATTTAAGCATGTTTCCAAGTGGTTTGCAATTATTTAGTTATTGGTCCATAAACAATGCAATGCATTATAACAATTGGTCATTCTATACAGATAGAAAAAATTAATCTGAAATGCTGAAAGTACTCTTAGCAAATTTTATAGTGGATAAAAGCAATGTCCCAAAAGGTTCGATAAAAACTTGCATCAAGTACTGGTAAAGATCAGCATTGATAGTGTAATTAAAAAACAATGACATGTGGTTTTTAATGATGACCGAAGATATGATTGAAGGTAAAACTACTCTAGATTGTAAGAAGTCAGTCGAAATTTTGGAAATTTATGTAATATTAACGTCGCAAAGTGGAAAAAATATATGTAACACTCGAACGAGTGCACCAATAGGTGCACTCGTTCCATTGGGAACAACTCGTGCACCAATGGAATAAAAGTGAAGTACAAAACTTCTTGACCAAAATGAATTTTAACGACACAACTTTAATAACACATTCGTATTCGAAAACATAACTGGAGTTATATATAGGCAAAACTGGGAGAGCTGAAAGTGATTCATCGCTTAAAATCGTATGAACCAAGATATGAACGTACCGCGTGAATTGGTTATTAGCTGTGTATATTAAGTTGCCTACTAGGTAGTTCGTTCAAGATTAATATTTAATTATTAAAAATACTGTCATTTAATTGTGATAATTGTCCTATCTAATTTATATATCCATCATTAGCATGTTTAACAGAAGCAAAGTGAAAACATACCAACGATTGGAGGTTAGGTTGCTACCGCTGTCATTCGTTCTTATGGTTCTAAGAACAGACGTACTTTTTTGTCTTGCCCATTTAAATTATACAGCAGACGTATGAAAAGTATGCTATTTCGTTTTAACACGCGTCAATATTTAGAAATATTCTGTAACGTATGTCTAAAATAACAGCTGAAATCTATGAGTAATCTTCAGCTCTCCCAGTTTTGCCTATAGCTGCATAGAATAACGCTATCTGCCGGCAAGATTTATTCGACAGTCGACGAGCGCCATCTTCTGAGGGTTGCCGCATTTAGCGGGCCGTTTGAATTATATAGAATGCGAATTGTATTTTTTTTAAAGTCAACAAAAGTTTTTTTGGTTTAAAGAAGCTATCGTATAAATATAATTTTAATGTTTTTTTTTTATAATGAAAATGTTGTAACCTTTTATTTTTCCAATAACTCCCTGTGTATTTTTATTTTTCTTAATTTTAAGATTAATTCTAAGAATTTTGTTTAGGATTTATTTTTTAATAAAACCCGTTATTTTTTAATTAAAAGCAAAACCCGTTTAAATTAAGAATGTGTTTCCACACACATACAAATTTATTTTAATTTAGCAGTTTCAACTTTTAATTTAGATCTATTTAATTGTTTTGTTACTTTTTTCTTATGTTTTTAATCGTTTGGTTAAAATATAATTTCATGAGTTTTGATTAACTAAAAAACTAAAAAATATGTATTTTTATAAAAAATGATATCTATATAAAATTCTTAGAATTAATCTTGGAATTAAAAAATTTAAAAATATACAATTATAATCATATATAAAAAATAATATATAATAATATAATATTCCATTAGAAAAAAAATGTTACCAAGTTTTCAATAAAAATGAACACCGTATATATTAAAAATATATTTAGCTGATAGCTTTTTTAAAACAAAAATAAAACTTTTGTTGTTGAAAGTTTTTTCAAAATTCTTTACTTTTAGGTGTTTGGCACATCTGCCAAATTTTTACTAATAGCTTATAACCAACTGTTATGTTTAAAACAGTGTTATAAACATTTTTTAAAACAAATATTTTGTTTTGCGCAATTTTGTTTTAAAAATGTTTAAACAGTTTGTTGTGTTGTGTTTTAAACGTTTTTAAAACTACCGAAATTTGAACAGCTTTTGTTGTTTTTAGAAAATATAGTAATACACTGTCAGTTGTAGCAAGTAAAATAAGGAATGAAAAGACGCGCCGATTAAAACGCTCACAAATAAAATATTTGCGTGATTTAAAATATGTTTTTATTCTCTGTTTTTTTTTGTATGTGATTTAAAACATGTTTTATTTCATGTTTAAAACATATTTTTTTGCGTACTGTGTAAAAACATTGTTCCGTTAAAAACATAATTTTATAAAAAAATGTTTGTTTCCTTCAAAATAAAAAATATTTTTATAACATCTCTGTTTATAATTCAAAATTTATTCTTTTATAAAAGATGAAGATGACAATTCTTAATTTTTGAAATTATTCTTAGAATTAAGAAATGTGAAAATGTTTTATATTTGAAAAAAGAAATCAAATATCCCGAAGAAAATGCTCACCTGTATATTAAAAATATACTTAAACGATAGCTTATAGATAATATCATATATATTATTTAACCGTAGTCGGGGACTTTTGAAGGTTTTCCCCTGACAAAAAATAGTCTCACATTTGTTTTACTCTTTGAATGAAAGCAAAAAAAACATGAAACTTTTTACTCATAATATATATTAGTTGATTGTTTTATGTGTTGTTTTAGGTTCAAACATATTTACTATCAATTTTTGCGAGCACTGAACACAGCAAAGTCGCGCTTGCGCGACTTTGCCCAGTACCTACGACGATCTACCCGGATCGGTAATCTACCGGGATCAGCGATCGACCCGGATCGGCGATCTGCCCGGATTGGCGTTCTGCCCGGATCGGCGATCTGCCGGGACCGGCGATCTATTCTGGTCCGGGATCTACCCGGATCGGCGATCTGCCCGAATCGGAGATCTACCCGGATAAGCAATCTACCCAGAAAGTCGATCTATCCGGATCGGCGATCTACCCGTCTAGGCGATGCGCAGACCTATTAGGTCTGCCCCGTTTCTAGTCTAAGACTATTTGCTGCATAAGCGTTTACTACTATAATTGTCGGTCGCATAACTCGCGTCATTAAGCTTATGCGATACATAATCGTATGTTCGTATACCAAAAATTAATCGTAAACAAGAGTTTTGCACCCTCTGAATACGCGCCGCATTTACAACACTCAAGCAAGGCCCATACACCACATCGCAATAATTGAAATTGCTAAGCACAAGAGAGTCGCACAAAATTATCTTAGTTTTCAAGTCAAAGAAGTGTCTACCGTGATAAAGGCCCCAGCACAGAGAACGTCAAATGTCGATTATCAGCCCCAGATTTCTAGCAAAATCGCTGACCACAACACGCTGACCTCCAATTCTGATGTCCAGTACACACGATCTAACCCCTATCACAAAGATACTCCCGAATTAAACGTCTAGCTGACACACCAAAACAAGCAAAACACAAGTTCGAATCCAGAACCGCGTGATTCAACGTATTTAAAGCCTTGCTGTAATCCATCAAAACAAGAGCCGTGAGCTTACCGTTATCCGCTGCCCTTACTATATCGTCCGTTATATGCATTAAGACAGTCGCACAACTATGATATTTCCTAAACCCGGATTGCGTAAGAAGCAAGATATCATAGCTATTGAGGAAAGATCTAATCTGGACATCCATAATCTTTTCGACTACTTTCGATAGTGTTGGCAGAATACTTATGTGACGAAAATCCTTATCAAATCCTTATCGGATCCTTCACCTTTGGCAGCGGCCAAACATATGCGACCTTCCAGCAGCCCGGAAATATAGAATGCCGCAAGCAAATATTTACTATGTAGGTGCAGTTATTCCTAAGTCATTTTGTTATTTATTGAGTATTATAATTAATTTATCGGAAATTTTAGTTATTTTTTCAAATCTCAAATCTGTAGTAGTTTTGGAAATAGACGGCACTAATTTTGTTGTCTAAATGTTCTTTTAGATGGTCGTATTCCATCAAAATTCGTCGAAGATTTAGAGCTATTATCAATTTTTGTAAATTATACATAATTGTCATTATTGTAGCCCCTTCGTGATATCTAGCAGGGAGTGTGACGACGGCCTGATCTACCGGTGATAGCTGAATCGCGGACCGCGGCCGGTCCCAACAAAGGAGGAACATGAATCATTATCTAAAGAGTTGTGATACGATACAGTTGTGTATCATCGTATATCAATATATATTATTATTAACCGTAGTTACTGTGTATTAGTGCGTACCCGTCACTACATCAGAAGTGGTGGTTGTGTTGTGCAAGATGCTGAAAGATAACCGAAAAAGAAAATCACGGAGACCGTTAGATTGTCGATGTTCTCGATGTCCTGACTATCATTTACATCATCCACAAGTTTGTCGAATAGTTCTAGCGGTAATAAACATAGGAAAACGAGGAAAGGTATAGAACAATATGACCAATTGGAGAAAATTAATAAATGACATCAAAAATTTTCCGAAGAAGATTAAGTATCGCTAATAATGGGGCCACATCATACTATGACATCCGCGATGGAGGTATTATATGTCAAGGACACAAACGTATTAGTAACGCTGTTTAAAGAACAAACGAAGTACAACAACAAAAACTTATTAAAAATAAGTATGATAAGACTCATACCAAATAGCTCAACCTATGCTAGACCTAGCAAATAATATAAATATAACCCGGACGCAATTTATTTTATAAATAAAGTAAACGTGGTATCCATATGATGTCACAAACCAGCTCATGAAGGAAATGCATGTAGGCATAGAAATCAAACATGGATTTTTTTTTGTCAAAAAAAAGGTCACCTCAAAAGAAATTTTATAAGGATGGCCGAACGAGAATGGAAACTAGGGCAAACCGGATTAGATACTAGTTACCATTGGAGAAAACGCAAAATTTAATAATTTTGATACAAATATTATCAAGGTCTTTAAAGCATCAATTGCACGAAACACCGAATCTCAACAGCACGCCCGCCAGCGTATTTTTGTTTTGGATTACGATGGATTTCGATGTGAATAACAGATGAAGAGGACTACTGAAAAGTAATGTCTCAAACAAAGAAATAATAACTTGGATGAAATAGTTGATTTAAGGAAGTCCTTACTCTGTTGAACATCTTTAATAGAGGAAGTTACTTCTTGCCTGTAGTTATCTAACTGACTGCAGTATTTTATAAATATAAAACAAAAAGCATATTCTATTAAAGGAAGAAAGTACTGTACTATTATTATGAACACACTTATTGGTGTCGCAAGCGCATCCTGTAATTTGAAATTTTTGGATGAATTGCCACTATATATGATTTTATCGAAATCAAAAATAAAAGCTGTACATTTCGACTTGAAATTAGCCACTCTGGTGGCCGGAAAACAGGTTCTCAGATTATTATAGGTTTAGCATATCTACATTTGCTTTAACCAGAACAACGTCCTGGACGCTTTGTTTTCAAGAAACACGATAATTATGATTGATAAGTATAGTTTTCTCTTCGACCATGTTACTTTTAGTATTGTTTCAATGTTTCTTGAAATACTACTAGTATTTAGTGGCATAACTTATGTGTTGACACAGCAACAGCTTGTATGTTAAGTTTTAGCAGATAACCTAGTAGCAGAATGCAGAAATGCTAGTAGCAGAATCCTAGTGCAGAAATATAGCCAAATTAGTAGCAGAATGGTTTTCGAAAAGAACCAACATCTTCCAAAATGATGACTACTCCTCCATTTTTTTGGACTTACCAGTTGTTGGCAAATTGATTAGGACTGTATCAAGTTTTGGAGTAACGCTTTTTTACTACTTTCAGTATGAGTGTTATTAGAATGTGACATATGTTTAAAAGTGTAGCTAATTCGCAATGAAAGTATATGATTTCAGAATAAACGCAAACGAAAGTTTAGGGAATCGTTCAATTTGGCTGATGTTGTACCTAATGAGAGGTACCATTCTGTATTTGTCGGAAAAGTAGCTCTCCAGTCAGCTCACTTCTTGTCTAGCCGTCCAGCCAACCACCTTGTGTGGCGAAGACCAGGTCATGGTCCAGGGTTTGCCGTCCTGGAACCAACGGTTTAATGTGCCTTCCAAAGCATGACGGCGGAATAAAAGTTCCGTATACCTATTCGGAGATTCGAATCAAGGACCTTTGGAGTGCAAGGCAAACGGTTTGCCACTCATGTCATCATATATCGTACGCCCTCGTGGTGTGCGATATGAAGCCTTCGCGGCACACGTTATCATATCGTAGGTACGCCCTCCGTGGCGGCGATATGAAGCCTTCGCGGCACACGTCATCATATCGTAGGTACGCCCTCCGTGGCGGCGATATGAAGCCTTTGCGGCACATGTCATCATATAGTACGCCCTCGTGGTGTGCGATATGAAGCCTTCGCGGCACACGTCATCATATCGTAGGTACGCCCTCCGTGGCAAGCGATATGAAGCCCACGCGGCCCATGTCATCATATCAGATCACAAATGTCACGAAACCCCAGCGTGAATCTCGTAAAAGGGAATCGACAGCTGAGGTTCTTCAGGCTCTGTCGGTTGATGCTGATTTTAGTGCGTGGCGACCCGGGAAGTTCGATCCCACCAGGGTTGTGGCACGTCCGATAAAGGTTCAATTTAAGGAGGAAAGGAGTGTCCATGAGGTTACTAAGAGCGCAGGTGCTTTAAAGGGAAGCGAAACCTGGATGGGTGTTTCTGTCTCCTTCGCGCGAACGCAGAGGCAGCAGCAGCATTATCGTGCTCTCAAGCAGCAACTGCAGAATAGAACAGCTAATGGTGTACCACTTTTCAACAGCGAAAATATCAGCGACTCAAAATCCCGTATTATGAACAGTTGTATGGAATTGGACTTTAAGCAGGTGAATAATGTAATTAACACTAGCGGGCGCTTATTAAATTTAATTTTGACAAATATGATGTGTGAGGTTACACGAAATACCATCCCGATGCTGCCCATTGATCTGTACCATTCCGCGCTCTCGATTGATTTATCCGTGACGCCTACTCATCTTCCGACTTTTAAAGCACAGTCAGCGAATCAACAATACAATTTCAGAAAAGCAAACTTTCCTGAGTTATATACGGCTCTATTAAATCTGGATTGGTCGTTCTTAGACGGATACGCTGATATCAACCGGGCTTGCTCGGCATTTTACGATGCTCTTTATTCAACTTTTGATCTGTACGTACCCTGCTCTAGAGGTAAAAAATCCGATTTTCCTGTATGGTATACTCCGGAGATAATCCGCGGTCTAAGACTGAAAAACCAATACCACGCCAAATACAAGAAGCATGGCAATCTTACAGTCCTTGAAAACTTTCGCCGAGTGAGAGCCCAGGTGAAGTTGCAGGTGAGGGCGGCGTACGACGCATATCTGAGTAGTGTGGAGAGCTCCATCACTTCGGATCCTAACTTTTTTTGGTCATACATTCATAATAAGAAACAATCCTCAAGAATCCCTGGAAAGATGAGAAGCGGTGACGTCACCTTGGAGGATCCAGACGCAATTGTGATCTAACGCCACCGGTTTTCTTTCACACAAGAATAATAGGACTTGCATAAGTCGACTCGGATTCTCTTATAGTAGGTACCAATAGTCATCAATCGATCAAGCTGCTCTTTCACTAACGCCCGCTCAGCAACCGCGAACCTATTTTTTTTTTTTTTTTTTTTTTTTTTTTCCTATAGGGACGATAATACACCGGTTTATCCGTTGTAAGGTTAATGGACATCTCACCTAAATGTGTCAATCCCAAATCAGTATCGCCAGCAGAGAATGCAACCGATTGTTGTTGTAAAAGAGAGACCAATCTCAAACGATCTCGCTCTTGCACGCCACTCGCTCGAATACCATTCATGCCGTCGCTCGACATTGAACAATTAATACTTCTCACCTGTTTACCATCATCTGCCCTCAGACGCATAAGAACTCTACCCGCCTTCAGTGTGATTGGCTGGACGCCCATGTTGGCAATGGTCACTTCATCGTTGAATCCGCCTACTGCCGCGCCTGAAAGAACCACGATGGAAGCGCTTTTTGTCCTCGAATGTCTTCGTTTCATATGGTATGACTTCGCCAGTCATACAGTCGGTTAAATCGATGGTCACATCAGATGTGTCGCCTGGTGCCACGGTTGCCGCCTCCGTGAGCCTGAAGACATACACCCTTGGTGCCTCTTCGAGGTCCAAGTCGCCAAAAGCAGTTTGCCAAGTCTCGTTTTCGACTAGTATCGCCTTACCACATCGAACAACGAGAGTGACGCCATCTTTCGCCCAAGCTGGTTGTCCTATAAGGACTTCTGCGTTCGCCAAGTCGCAAGAAATCACTAACGCCTCCATCGCCAAACGAACACCGCCAATCGTCAATGTGACAGACACCTCGCCAATCGCCCTGGTAGTAAACCCGCCAAATCCCTTTAGGGTTGTGTTATTTGGACGTATTCGTAATCCCAGCCGCTTAGCACACGCTTCAGAAATAAGCGTACGCTCACTGCCGGTGTCCAAATATACACGAACCTTTTCACCCAGATCAGTGGTCGCCACTTTCCTGAAAGCAAGATCTAAATCAGTTATTAAACTCACCCTCAGCCGCCTGCTCGCCATGGGATGGTTTACTGCAGTCTGCTGCCAAATGACCGCTTCGCCTGCACTTTGGCTCCAACTTGGCTTCTGGGCAGTCCCTGCTCATGTGGGTGGTCATCTTCTGGCAGTTATAACACCTTAAGAGCCGTGCCGGTGGTGGAGTCACTTGCTTGTGTCCCTCACTGGGCTTCGATCTCTTCGCATCGGATGATTCCGCCATCAACCGCTTCGGAATAGTTCCCGTCGCCTCGGGTTTCATCCTGTAGTTTTCCAAGCCTATGAGAAAATCTGCGTATAGCGCCGTGGGGGTTGTACACTTCGCCGCGTACGCATTTGCCCTAAGCTCTACAGGGAGTCCCCGGATTATGACCGACACCGCCCTTTCGCCTAAAACGTCACAACTATTACACAGCGCCGACTTTGCGTGATAGTAACGTGTCATGGTCTCGCCAGGCTCCTTGCGCCGCGCCACTAGCTCTTCTAGGAGCTCGCAAAGTCGTGCCGCCTCAGGTCCGCCTTCCATTGCGACCATGTTCTATCGTAATTGTCAAGTCGATTAAACCAGGTTTTCGCCGATTTACGCAACTTCCATTGCATAAAACTGTTTTTTGTTGTAGCTTGACCAGCCGTGGATTTCGCCGAGACGGTCAATTTCGCTTAACCATCTATCCACGTTGCAGGCTTTATTTTCCGGATCGAACTCTTCCAGAATATCGCCGCTCATGCGTCTGACGCCTCTGGTAGAGTGGCAGTCCGTGCAACTAGAGCACGCCGCGCTCCTTGCTGCAATTGCAACACCCGCCTGGCTTGCGACAGCTCCCACGGACGCCCCTACACCCGCATTAGAGTCACACGCTAATCTTTTTGCTTCTACATCAGACGCCGTCGCTACTGTTGCAACACCCGCCTGGGGCCCCCTGGTGTCTCCGCCATTTTGTTTAGCGAAGCCGCGACCATGTCGGCTATAGTACGTGACAGCTCCGCCTGAGTCATGCCACTCACCTTTTTCGCGGCTACTGGACGCGCCATGGATACCTTGTCGCCTACAAGATCCATGTCACAGTCCAGCTCCAGAGTATCTTCCTCCAGCTCGCTCTGCGACGTCATCGCCTTGCGTTAGTTTTTCGTACGCCTAAAAACGCTTCGCACCCACTACACTAATCACTTTCTTCACCAAGCACGTGTTGTAATTTATCCCGCTTCTGAATTGTAACGCTAATTATGAAATAAAACACCAAAGATAACGCCGTATAATTCGCCAAGAGTACGTATCAGTATATCGCCAACACAACCGCTCACTTCCACGTCGCTGACTTAAGTGTCAAACACACCGTTGCCGACCCGCTTGATCCCTTCTCCAATCGCCGTTTTCCCGTCCGCCGTCAAGTGGAGCCATCTATCGCCGCCGTGCTGACTTCACTTCCGAAATAATTGTTACATAATATATATATATTGCCGAGGATGATTAAGCGTTACACGGCAATATTCATGGGACTTGGTTATAGTTTCTAACAAAACATAATGGTTTTTATGGGAGCTTTTCTAAGGGTATTATAGTATATTATTTGACGAGCACATGATTAATAATATAAATTGCGAGCATGAAGTTTACACGCGAGCCATAGGCCTCATAAATTCCATTTTATGGAAAATATTTTAAATATATTTGTCAATGATGGCGATGCAAACTGTCAATTAAGGGGAGGTTCTCATGCAGAGACCTAAAAATTAGCACAACTTTGAGACAGTTTTTCAAACAAATTGTAAGAGATATCAATATTTTTTCTTTTGCCATATATTTATCATACTTTGGTGTACAAAAGGACAGCGCCATAACAAATTATATGCAAGAAGTCGATACTGTTGTAGGAAGTGTTAGGTCCTGCGCGGCGTGCTTGTCTCAACGACGTGCACGATAGCTCCCATAAAAATAAACAGAAATCGAAATTTTAAAAGCCCTCTGAAACTACATGAAATTAGTTGGAGGCTAAACCAACATTTAGTTAAAAAAGCTGCAAATTGACAAAATGGCTGCTGTTTGACTTTTAAGATCGATTCTTTACAGTTTCATTTTCGATTTCATTATAAATAATATAATTATTTAAAAGTTTCCCTTATTATGAGGTTCAGCCTGCATTAAAAAGTATTTTCTCTAATGGGAAAAAAAGAATAACTCCATCCGTTCAACGATTCAAAAGTAGTCTCGCAAGCCAGTTTGAAAGATCGTGTTTCTAGAAAAACGAGTCGGTTGTATCGGTGTAAAAGAGTCTACAAGAAAAGGTAGAAACATTATACTTTTTAAAACCCATTTTCTATATGAATTCATTGAAATATAATTTAATCAAGATAAGCACCTAGAACTATACGTTCTAGCGTTACCGAAAATTATCATTTGAATAGGGACATCTCTTTGTGCCGCCTTAATACAGGAAATTTTGACCTGAGAATACCATAGGCTATAAAAGCAAAAAACTTGCGAGAATCAAAAAACTGCTTCAGGGGCTGCTTCTATACACTACAACGTCACAAAATATGAAAGTAAAAAAATATTTTTTCAACCGATTACATGAGAACCTCCCCTTAACTGTCATCCACTTAGGTTTTGACAGGCTAGCGTTGTATAATGATGACAGTTCGTTTAACAAATGTCATTATTATTATAATCATTGGCGCGTATAATGATGGGGATGATAGTCATAGATACGTATGCAATGAACTTATTATATGTAAGTCGTAGATACAAATAAGTAAGTCCGTATCATACGCTATGTTCGTATATTGATTTCTAGTAGATACAAATGTTTTTAACTCGGATAACTAAGTTCTTAGTGTAATATGGTTACCGTGCAACAACTAATTACCCTATTTATATGTTTTGTCGTGATGTAAGTCAAACTGATGATTTTTTACTTATTATTTTACGTCGGCCTTCGCAACGTAGGCCAATGTACTATCGTGGCCATATATTATGTCCCTTCTTTTGACGTCCATTTTCTCGGAAACCTAGGGGCGAAATTTTTTTAAAAAATTCTGGTGCTGTCCTTGATTAATATGCTACAACTCATAAAAATTAGAAAGCTGTACGTGTTGGCGTTTTCCCGATTTTTCCAAATTAATAAGAATTGGCGCTGTTTTTGCCACGTAAATTTTATTCGTTTAACTTTAGCAATTAATTACTCCGGAAATAATACATAGATTTGAACGAATTAAACAGTAACTTGCACACTTGCGGAATGCTAGCTTTCAATCTGTATTTTTGTAAAATCATTGGATTAGTGGTTGACCCACAAAAAGCTATATTATGCAAGGCCAGCCATTCCGTTATTAGAAGAGCTAGAATAATGAAATATAGACTATATGCTACCCAATAATTCATAGGTTTAAAGTTTATTACGTAATCATTGTTTATCTTGCATTTTTATACAAAAGATCGTGCTGAAACTCCGCGTGAATTCCGACGCTCTACGGTCTTTGAGGGGCAGCGGGGAAGAGAGGCGTTAGCGGTGCTGGCATGTCGGAGAGAACCGACACAGCTGGGAGAACCGGGCAGCTTATTATCAATACACAAAAATAACGATAACTTGTCTAGGTAATAATTTTAACTAACAATTAAATTCTTAATATTTGCATAATTTTGATTATAATATGTGACCCGGTACGAGAGAAATCTCTCCTATCGATTGGCGTTTATGTTTTCTTCAGTTTTTATACAATAAGGTTGTAAACAAGATTTTGATGGAAGCGGATAAATCTAATAATATGGAGTTAGCAGATTTTCCGATTAGTGGTGAATACTAAATTAAGCATGCTTGATAAACCTAAAAATATTTAAAAAGTATGCCCGAGTTTGTTATACCGGGTGGTCGTTTTAACTTGAGACTCCTAAATATCTCGTTAAATATGCATGATACGACAAAAGTGTCTTTAATAAACTTGTAGGACTTAAAGGGGGAAATGAGATGACGATATCAGTTACATTGCAGATGGCGCTGCAATCGGTGAAAATGAGGCTAACTTCATTTTTTTAAATGGGAATATCCAATTTTTTTATCAAATTATGTTTTTACGCTAAATAAGAACAATCTTTTGTCTGAATATTTTTTTCGTACAATGCATCTATTAAAAGTTATTGACGATAGAAGTTTGTGGCGGCTGCGGTAGTTACGACCGCTGCCACTGCATGGGATGCGCTCGCCGTCTGGCAGTCAAAGCGACGACTTAGTAGACACTCATGGCACAACGTAGGAAGGTATGTGCGTAGCCAGGACACGTTTTGGTATCCCGCGCGTTGCGCCGTCATGCGCATAGGGTTTGTTTACGCATGAAAAAAATGCATTGTACGAAAAAAAGTTTCAGACAAAAGATGCTTCTTATTTAGCGTAATATCATAATTTGATAAAAAATTTGCGTATTCCCATTTAAAAAAATGAAGTTAGCATCATTTTCACCGATTGCAGCGCCATCTGCAATGAAACTGATATCGTCATCTCATTTCCCCCTTTGAGTCCTACAAGTTTGTTTAAGACAGTTTTGTCGTACCATGCATATTTTACGAGATATTTAGGAGTCTCAAGTTAAAACGACCACCCGGTATAAATATTAAAACTATTATAACAGTTTCAACAGCTTATTTATTAATAATATTTAAATACATGCAGAAACAATATAAAATAAATACAATTCTTGATATATTACATATATTACAAACGTCAGCTCTGAGCGTATAAAACTTAAAAATATCAAAAAACTTTTACAAATTTAGCATCGTAAATTTGTAGACACATAGAATATTTTGCAGATCACTAATTAATTTTAAATGCTAAACCCGAAACCCGATTTAAATTGCTAAGAATTCCCATGGGACTTCCGCCTGTTCGTGGTTCTGTTATCTTATTGACTTATTTTGCCATTATTTTTTAATTCGGTAATCTGCTGCCGGATATCCAAATTTCTTTGGCGAGGCATAATCGCCGTGTCGTTTTATGTATTGTGTCCGTAAACACTAGTAACGTCGCTGTCGATGCCTTGCCCCGCTCGCCCCCTCGGACCATAGAGCGCCGCGTCAACTGCAGCAATCATGAGATGCTTCAACTCGATCTTTTGTAGGGAAAATGCAAGATAAACCATGATTATGTAATAAACTTTAAACCTATGAATTTGTGGGTAGCCTATAGTCTATATTTCATTATTCTAGCTCTTCTAATAAAGGAATTGGTGGCATTGCATAATATAGCTTTTTGTGGGTGAAGCACTAATCCAATGATTTTACAAAAATGCACATTGAAAGCTAGCATTCCGCAGGTGATTTTACTTTTTAATTCGTTCAAATATATGTATTATTTCCGGAGTAATTAATTGCTAAACTTAAACGAATAAAATTTCCATGGCAAAAACAGCGCCAATTCTTCTTAATTTGGAAAAATCGGGAAAACGCCAACACATACAGCTTTCTAATTTTTATGAGTTGTAGCATATTAAACAACGACAGCACCAGAATTTTTTCAATTTTTTTCGCCCCTAGGTATCGGAGAAAATGGACGTCAAAAGAAGGGACATAATATATGGCCACGATAGTACAACCCTTAGGACAAACAACAAATTCAATGAATTTATGTGTGAAAGTCCAATTTAAATGTATTAAGTAGTTTTTGAGTTATATCGATACTAAACTTATAATTTTATACTTATTGCTTTTCCCAGTTAAGGCTTTTTGACAAATAATAGAAAAAGAGCTGTCACCGCCGCGTCGTCAACCTTCATGCGTGGTCAGCGCTTTATTGTTAACCAATTCTTTACAAGCTTTCTATTGCCGTTTAAAAATGTACAAAGTCCGTTGTTGTGCTTGGTCTAAATACGTGCATTGACGCTAAAACCATGGAATAAATTGATTGGAATAAATAGAAACTGTTCCTGAAAAAATTCTCGAGCACGCCAAGTTTTATTTACCAAATACATACTAATTTTTATACCCCCCCATTTACTGTGGTATGGTCTATTGAGTTTGACCAGAGTTGGGCATTTGGTAATCGAGTGATTGAGTAACAAGTGATGATAAAATTATTTTAATTAATTAAATTAATCATCCCTCGTGATGGGTTACGATTGGTCAATCGTCAGAATGAGTGATGATTTCTTTACTCACCAATCATAACTCCCTTACACGATTGCATATTCACCACTGATTACTCGCGATTAACGCGCACTGAGTGATGACTGTTCAATAGAAATTATACTGTTTGGAAACATAATAGAAACTCAATATACTTTCAGTAAAATTCAGTAAAATTCAGTAAAATAGGGGCGCGGATAAAATTTTTCAGACAACCACCACAAAATCTATTTATTTAAACCAAATCTTACCTATTCTTATAGATATGTGTTATAAAAATTTGTCCGACATTTATTTTATTTCATTTGGAGATCTGGCTTGATTTGTTCTGAATGAAGATTACTAAGAACAATTAGAACCGCATCTATTTTTTCAAGTTAATTAGAGATAATTGCACTGTTGTTTTCACCAGACATAATATCGTGTAAAAAAAAGTGTAAAAAAAGAAAAACAATTATATAAAGATAAACAAAACACTTCTTTGATTTCCAAATTTTGAAGTGTAAAGAAAGACAAGCATAACTGATTTCGCAGTTGAATAATCCCCTAATTACAGTATAGAGTGCTTTCTTCAGTTTTCTTTTTAATTATATCAAGAATTTTATGAAACGTTAGATACGTACACGTTCACCGTACATTCCAAATCACATATAATGGTACATTGGTGTAACATTTTCAAAAATTAATGATTTCTTAACACGTATTTATATTGGACAACATTTAAAGAGTACACTGTAAAATAACGTCACAAAGAAATTCGAAAAATTAACTATTAACCAATGGTACGTCATTTTAAATGTGGAGAAATGTGGGTACACAATAGAAAATAATTTTTAAAAAATATTGAAAGATGGACGTGTGGGAGATGGTTAAAAGTGATGGTGTATATATATATATATATACCGGGTGGTCGTTTTAACTTGAGACTCCTAAATATCTCGTCAAATATACATGGTACGACAAAAGTGTCTTATACAAACTTATAGGACTCAAAGGGGAAAATGAGATGACGATATCAGTTTCATTGCAGATGGCGCTGCAATCGGTGAAAATGATGCTAACTTCATTTTTTTAAATGGGAATACCCAAATTTTTTATCAAATTATGATATTACGCTAAATAAGAAGAATCTTTTGTCTGAAACTTTTTTTCGTACGATGCATTTTTTTCGTGCGTAAACAAACTCTATGCGCATGACGGCGCAACGCGCGGGATACCAAAACGTGTCCTGGCTACGCACATACCTTCCTACGTTGTACCATGAGTGTCTACTAAGTCGTCGCTTTGACTGCCAGACGGCGAGCGCATCCCATGCAGTGGCAGCGGTCGTAACTACCGCAGCCGCCACAAACTTCCATCGTCAATAACTTTTAATAGATACATTGTACGAAAAAAATATTCAGACAAAAGATTGTTCTTATTTAGCGTAAAATCATAATTTGATAAAAAATTTGGGTATTCCCATTTAAAAAAATGAAGTTAGCCTCATTTTCACCGATTGCAGCGCCATCTGCAATGTAAATGATATCGTCATCTCATTTCCCCCTTTGAGTCCTACAAGGTTATTAAAGACACTTTTGTCGTATCGTGCACATTTAACGAGATATTTAGGAGTCTCAAGTTAAAACGACCACCCGGTATAAAAATTTTCCTTCAGGTAGGGGATAGCTCAAGATAAGTGCGCTTATCAGAGCCCCTTTTAGGTGATCGAAAGCTTCTTGACATTCCTGGGACCATTGGAATTTTCGTTCTCCTTCGGTGAGCCTGGTTAATGGTTTTGCGATGTTGGCAAATCCATTCACATAGCGTCGGTAGTATGTGCATAATCCCAAGAAGCTGCGCAGCTCATGTTTGTCATTGGGAACTGGCCAATCTTTGACAGTCTGGATCTTTGCCTTGTCAACCGCCACTCCTTGACTGGAAACAACGTGACCCAGGTACTGCACAGCTCTTTGAAATAGATGACAATTCTTTGGGCTCAACTTCAGTGCTGAACCTCGTAGCCTCAGGACCACTTCTTCTAGGTTTCGCATGTGGTCTTCAAACGATTTTCCTGCTACAATAATGTCGTCAAGATAGACCAGACATGTCTTCCAGGACAGTCCTCTTAAAATCGTTTCCATCAGTCGTTCGAAAGTAGCAGGAGCATTGCACAATCCAAATGGCATCACATTAAATTGCCATAATCCAGCACCTACCGTGAAAGCTGTCTTTTCCCGATCTTCGGGGGCCAATTCAGCTTGCCAGTACCCGCTCTTCAAATCCAGCGTGGAAAAGATCTTCGATCCGGCCAGGGTGTCCAAAGTGTTATCGATGCGAGGAAGAGGATAGCTGTCCTTTTTGGTCACATTATTAAGCAACCGGTAGTCAACGCAGAATCTGGTCGAGCCGTCTTTCTTCTTTACCAGTACTACCGGTGAAGACCATGGACTGCTGGATGGTTCTATGATTCCTTCCTCGACCATACTCTCAATAATCTTGTCAGCCTCCTCTCTCTTAGCCAGCGGTAGCCTTCTAGCTGTCTGCCGAATGGGACGAGCATTTTCCGTATTGATTTTATGCTGGATTATATTTGTCCTCCCTTTCTTCCCAGTATCAAAAATATCTCGATACTTATGGACCAAATGTCTCAGCCTCCTTCTTTGGTCTGGCCTTAGACCGGTGCCTGACGACGATACCAGCACTTCTAATTCCTTTAGAATGGCTTCCCGGCTGGATTCCACGGCCGTAACCTGTCGCAGTATCGCATAAAACTCCAGAGCAGTGTCCTAACTCCGTGCCCTCCTTTAATAACACAGGATAGTGATTGACGTTCATTATCCTCACAGGAATACTCCTGCCAGCCCGCACAAGGGCCTTTCCGACCGCTATTCCTCGGCCAACAGCCTCGTCATGCATTACGGGTTCGAACGTGACTATCTCACCATCTGTGGTCTTGCCATCAATGCAGCCGTCCAAAACTATCTCGCTCCGTTCTAGTATCAGTGTCTCCTCCGGGAGTAGGACCTGGACGCTTAAATTCTTTTCTCGATGTAAAACAACTTCCTCGTCATCTACCCGCAGAACTCCCTGCCTAAAGCTTAACTCGAAGCCCTTGGTGTTCATTATGTTTGTCCCGATGATCACCTCATCCTCAATCTCAGCCACTATCACAGGATGGTCAAACGTGGCTTTCCCGATGGTAAACATGACGTTTGTTTCACCATGCACTTTTGCTTGATCTCCCGTTGCTGTTCGTAGAGGCCATTTTGATTGCCGAACCTTAGCTGCAGGTTTTATTATGTCGGGCCTTATGATTGTCTTCGTTGCACCTGTATCCAGCAGCACATTGCGGAGGGTTCCATCCACACACGCGTCGACGAAAACACTGTTGGCATGGTGTTGCAGTGACGAGACCTGGGCGGTATTTGCTGGGGCTCGCTGAATACAGGTCGACGTTCGCCCCCTCGCATCGACCTTTTTTAGTTTTCCGGATTGGCAGAAGTGGGACTGACGCCTTCTGGACAGCGTCTTCTTATGTGGCCTGCCTTGCCACATTTCCAGCACTCCAACTTCCGGTCCTGGCGGAATTTTCTAGCACTTTAGCTAGGTCGGCGGAATTTTCTAGCAATTTAGTCTCCAACTTAGCCTCCAAACATTGCAGAATTTTGCCGATATTGCTTGCACTAGCAAAAACAAAGTTGTCCGGGTCATTGCCTTCTTCAATTAATGCTATATGAAGCCGCTCCTGCAAGTCCGCTTTCTTCCCCGTCGTATCGCAGTCCCTTTCCTCCAGCTCCTTCTTCAGCTCACTAACCTTTAAGTCCGCTAGTTTCGCCATTTTCACGCACGCTAATTAGTCCGATTTATTTCACTTCTATTTTATATTCACTAATGTCCAGTTGACTAACGTCCAATTCACACCCCACACCTGACACCAATGTAGCGTTTTTCGTTCGTTAAGGTGTGAATTAAAACACTCGGTATATTAAAATAGTCAACTAATTTATTTAACACTATTACAGTCTTATTACCAAATTATTAAACACGAACACTAAACACAAAGGTTAACTAACTTACTTAAGGTCACTATGAACATTTACCTTCACTGTATTTATTTCGAACTATTTATGTCGATCAATAATCGCGCCAAAGCTCCGACTGCACTCCGAATAATACTGGCCTAGAGAGCGACGGCTCGCTCTTATATACCCGTATCGATCGTTGTGCGGGAATGTTCTACGGTCGCCCAGAGCGGTCGCGACTTGTGCTCGCTGTCCGGATAGATCTCTCTGGAATGAGTTGCCTCGAGAACAACCCAGAACTTTTGGCGCCTTCACGGCTGTTAAGATTGTCACAATATTGACTATTATCAACATTATTTTCGTTTTTGTCCATACTGATTATGTAGGAGTATATGTTGCTTAATCCTTCCACGTCAGTCTTGAAATTAATACTGTTATCCGTCAAGTTGATATGGTACATCTCTAAAAACAATCGATTATTGTGGTTTCTTTCAGTATCTAAAATTGTAATATTTTCAAAACCAAACGGTTGTAAGCATTTTTGACGTCCCTAAACCTAAAGTTTATTACAAGAAAATTGCCATGATACCTGGGCTGACCCACACCCTTAAAGCTATATGGACACCCTCATTACCCGATAACATTAGTATAGTTCAGCACTATCCGAACAAGGTTGGTAGGTTCTTCTCTAGAATTAAAGATCAAAACCCGTTATGCTACACCTCAAATGTAATTTATAAAGTCAACTGTAAAGACTGTGATGGGGAGTACATAGGAGTCACCAAACAATGGTTAAAAACCGGATTTCATTACATAAAAGTGATTGCCGTACTGGCAAAACTAGATGTGCTCTCGCCTCACACAGTCTAAATAATGATCACGCGTTTGATTTTGAAAATATTACAATTTTAGATACTGAAAGAAACCACAATAATCGATTGTTTTTAGAGATGTACCATATCAACTTGACGGATAACAGTATTAATTTCAAGACTGACGTGGAAGGATTAAGCAACATATACTCCTACATAATCAGTATGGACAAAAACGAAAATAATGTTGATAATAGTCAATATATTGATAACAGTTTGATTTTTTGAAGTGTTGATGTTTCCTGTCTTGTTTGTTCATTGCGCATGTTTTCGAAAAACGTTCTGACATTCCATCGTGTCCAACATGCCACTAACCTAACCGCACGCACGTTTCATCGTCTCCGCTGTTATATTTTAAAGTGTAGTTTTAAATGTGCTTTGTTTTGTGCCTGTAAATGTACGCCAAATAATGCCGAAGTCGCCTTCTTTTTTTGCCGCTCTACTGTAATACAATATTGTAAGTGAATTTTTATTTGTTCGTTTTTATTGTTCTTACACTGATGGTTTCTTGTATATGTTTATTGTAGTTTGCCTGATGAAGAATGAAAATACATTCGAAATATCGCTAAAATAAAAGTAATTACGTCGTTTTTTTGATCGAAACCCAACCAAACCAATCATTTTATATATGTATATATATATATGGAAAACAGGTTTATCGACGGTAAGATATTAAAGGACGGAATTGCCCGACAAATTACCTTTCTCCTTATATATATATATATATATATATATATTGGTAAAGGTCCATAATGCAAAAATTATTTGATAAGGAAAGGAGTTAATTAAACCTCTTAATTTTGCACATATAAATAAATTTACTTCGGTACTAGTTTCGATCCTGCGATCATCATCAGCCAAAAGCTATAAAAACACAAAATAATCAAGATAACGCAACAATTGTACCACAAAAAACGAACAATGTGATTTAAAAATAAATAAAAATAGAATGGTAAATTGTAAAACAGCAATACTCACAGTCAAATTCAATTAGGTAAAGCGGTACAAGACATCAGAATAAATTAACAAGTAACACCAAAAGCACGACCACAACCATATCAAAAAGCACACACTGCAGCGGAGACAAGGTCAGTACTGAGAACGAGTAAATCTAGTACGAAACCTGATGATAACGGAGCCAGTGCCAACAACCAAAGAAAACAATATTTAAAACATTTGGTTGTTGGCACTGGCTGCGTTATCATCAGGTTTCGTACTAGATTTACTCGTTCTCAGTACTGACCTTGTCTCCGCTGCAGTGTGTGCTTTTTGAAATGGTTGTGGTCGTGTTTTTGGTGTTACTTGTTAATTTATTCTGATGTCTTGTACCGCTTTACCTAATTGAATTTGACTGTGAGTATTGCTGTTTTACAATTTACCATTCTATTTTTATTTATTTTTAAATCACATTGTTCGTTTTTTGTGGTACAATTGTTGCGTTATCTTGATTATTTTGTGTTTTTATAGCTTTTGGCTGATGATGATCTCAGGATCGAAACTAGTACCGAAGTAAATTTATTTATATGTGCAAAATTAAGAGGTTTAATTAACTCCTTTCCTTATATATATATATATATATATATATACATATATATATATATATATATATATATGTATATATATATATATATATATATAATCAACTAAAGAAGCGAATGATAATTAACCCAGGTCAGGATAATTTTTGGAAAAAACACCTCCGCCTGGATTTGAACCAGGAACCCTCCAATTGCCGGTTGACAGCTCTCCCAGTTGAGCTACAGAGACGATGGAAATTTATAGGTTTTATTTGTCACTTCAGGACTTGCAATCCGTGTTTTCGAATTAAACAAACCCGTCGTGACAACTATTGGGGCTAGATGGAAGTTTGGTAACTAGGAATCGCTAAATGGTTTATTGCTAAACAGCTCATATAGATGAATAAATTCAAGGGAGAAATGGTTATTACGTAAACTCGTCAGTAATATAGAATCAACTAAAGAAGCGAATGATAATTAACCCAGGTGAGGATAATTTTTGGAAAAAAACACCTCCGCCTGGATTTGAACTAGGAACCCTCCAATTGCCGGTTGACAGCTCTCCCAGTTGAGCTACAGAGGCGATGGAAATTTATGGGTTTTATTTGTCACTTCAGGACTTGCAATCCGAGTTTTCGAATTAAACAAACCCGTCGTGACACCTATTAGGGCTAGATGGAAGTTTGGTAACTAGGAATCGCTAAATGTTTATTGCTAAACAGCTCATATAGATGAATAAATTCAAGGGAAAAATGGTTATTACGTAAACTCGTCAGTAATATAGAATCAACTAAAGAAGCGAATGATAATTAACCCAGGTGAGGATAATTTTTGGAAAAAACATTGCCATTACTTTTACGTAATAACCATTTTTCCCTTGAATTTATTCATCTATATGAGCTGTTTAGCAATAAACATTTAGCGATTCCTAGTTACCAAACTTCTATCTAGCCACAATAGGTGTCACGACGGGTTTGTTTAATTCGAAAACTCGGATAGCAAGTCTTGAAGTGACAAATAAAACCTATAAATTTCCATCGCCTCTGTAGCTCAACTGGGAGAGCTGTCAACCGGCAACTGGAGGTTTCCTGGTTCAAATCCAGGCGGAGGTGTTTTTTCCAAAAATTATCCTCACCTGGGTTAATTATCATTCGCTTCTTTAGTTGATTCTATATTACTGACGAGTTTACGTAATAACCATTTCTCCCTTGAATTTATTCATCTATATGAGCTGTTTAGCAATAAACATTTAGCGATTCCTAGTTACCAAACTTCCATCTATCTCCAATAGTTGTCACGACGGGTTTGTTTAATTTGAAAACTCGGATTGCAAGTCCTGAAGTGACAAATAAAACCTATAAATTTCCATCGCCTCTGTAGTTCAACTGGGAGAGCTGTCAATCGGCAATTGGAGGGTTCCTGGTTTAAATCCAGGCGGAGGTGTTTTTTCCAAAAATTATCCTCACCTGGGTTAATTATCATTCGCTTCTTTAGTTGATTCTATATTACTGACGAGTTTACGTAATAACCATTTTTCCCTTGAATTTATTCATCTATATGAGCTGTTTAGCAATAAACATTTAGCGATTCCTAGTTACCAAACTTCCATCTAGCCCCAATAGGTGTCACGACGGGTTTGTTTAATTCGAAAACTCGGATTGCAAGTCCTGAAGTGACAAATAAAACCTATAATTTTCCATCGCCTCTGTAGCTCAACTGGGAGAGCTGTCAACCGGCAATTGGAGGGTTCCTGGTTCAAATCCAGGCAGTGTTTTTTCCAAAAATTATCCTCACCTGGGTTAATTATCATTCGCTTCTTTAGTTGATTCTATATTACTGACGAGTTTACGTAATAGCCATTTTTCCCTTGAATTTATTCATCTATATGAGCTGTTTAGCAATAAACATTTAGCGATTCCTAGTTACCAAACTTCCACCATCTAGCCCCAATAGGTGTCACGACGGGTTTGTTTAATTCGAAAACTCGGATTGCAAGTCCTGAAGTGACAAATAAAACCTATACATTTCCATCGCCTCTGTAGCTCAACTGGGAGAGCTGTCAACCGGCAATTGGAGGGTTCCTGGTTCAAATCCAGGCGGAGGTGTTTTTTCCAAAAATTATCCTCACCTGGGTTAATTATCATTCGCTTCTTTAGTTGATTCTATATTACTGGCTAGTTTACTTAATAACCATTTTTCCCTTGAATTTATTCATCTATATGAGCTGTTTAGCAATAAACATTTAGCGATTCCTAGCTACCAAACTTCCATCTAGCCCCAATAGGTGTCACGACGGGTTTCTTTAATTCGAAAACTCGGATTGCAAGTCCTGAAGTGACAAAATAAAACCTATAAATTTCCATCGCCTCTGTAGCTCAACTGGGAGAGCTGTCAACCGGCAATTGGAGGGTTCCTGGTTCAAATCCAGGCGGAGGTGTTTTTTCCAAAAATTATCCTCACCTGGGTTAATTATCATTCGCTTCTTTAGTTGATTCTATATTACTGACGAGTTTACGTAATAACCATTTTCCCCTTGAATTTATTCATCTATATGAGCTGTTTAGCAATAAACATTTAGCGATTCCTAGTTACCAAACTTCCATCTAGCCTCAATAGGTGTCACGACGGGTTTGTTTAATTCGAAAACTCGGATTGCAAGTCCTGAAGTGACAAATAAAACCTATAAATTTCCATCGCCTCTGTAGCTCAACTGGGAGAGCTGTCAACCGGCAATTGGAGGGTTCCTGGTTCAAATCCAGGCGGAGGAGTTTTTTTTTCCAAAAATTATCCTCACCTGCGTTAATTATGATTCGCTTCTTTAGTTGATTCTATATTACTGACGAGTTTACGTAATAACCATTTTTCCCTTGTATATATATACATTGCCAAATCTAGTTTGCGTTTGAAAACAACTGAGCAGTTTGGAATGAACAGAACTTTAATAAAAAGAATGTTTTTAGGTCATTTTTCATTATAAGCCTACAATAAAACACAATAGTAAAATTAAAATAAAATCGTAGAGTAAATAAAACAAAACTGCTTAATTCTATTTCAGTAACTGTTAAAAAACCTTGCCATTTTCCGCAAATCATGCTTCAATTCTTTTTAACATAGTATTGTTAGTGACGTCCCTGATTGAGTTAGCACATAACCCAATGAAAGCAGCTCGAGCTCTATCTTTCATGTTCTCATTATCAATAATTGGATTCTCATTAAGTACGTCATTAATATTACCCCAAATGAAAAATCAATTGGCGTCAAGTCGGGAGAAGGCAGTGGATATTTGTATCTATGGCCCATTAAGCGCAATCCACCGATAGCCGCACATCTCGTTCAGCAAGCCTCTCACTACAACAGTTGTGTGCGCTGGATCACCATCCATTTGAAACCATCCAAATATTAAGTACCAAGTAACTGATATGGAGAACATAAAAGATAGAGATCCAGCTACTTTCAATGGGTTATTTGATAACTCTATCAGGGACGCCACAACCAACAATATGTTAAAAAGAATTGAAGCATGATTAGCGGAAAACGGCAACGTTTTGGAACAGTTACAACAATAGAACTAAAAAAAAAGTCTTTGTAAAATATACTTTATTATTTTGATTTATTTTTAACATTGTGTTTTATTGTAGGCTTATAATTTATATATACTAAATTAATTATAATGAAAAAATACCTAAAAACCTTGTTTAATAAAGTTCTGTTTATTCCTAATTGTTCAGTTGTTTTTAAACGCAATCTAGAATTGGCAATCTTTGCAATTTCAACTGTGATGTTTAAAAATCGATTTCAGTTGGTACAAGTACATTTTAGGTATAGCACATTGTCTACAAAGTTGATCTAATATTTTCCATAGAATTGAGAAATGTATTCATATGCTAGACTTGCCATTTGAAAAAATCGACTTTTAGTACTTTTCTCGAAATCAAGTTTGATCTTATAATTTGAACAGCCTGTAACTTTTAGCAGAATTCTACCGATGTGTCGATAAAACATCCTAAAGGAAAGCCATTAACGTAAAAATGTCTTAAGAAAAGTTGCATAATAAGAGAGATATTACTGTTATTTTTTTGGTTTTATTTATTTTTTTTTTTGGGGGGGGGTGATTACATTACTCGAAAAAAGGTATTAAAGCTAAAACGATTGATCATCCACTTGTACAAAGTAAATCTACATTCAAACGATTAAAGATATCATCGAATTTTTTACTAAGTAGGCAAATGTCACTAACTTTTCCCATCTGTCAAGCTGTTTCATTAGTTGTTACTGCTCAATTAGTTTGACATAAGTTCTCCCGAATAAATTCTAATAAGGAAAGTAAAAAATGGTCCTTCGCACCAATAGTGAATACGTTGACATGTTTTAATTTATGGGGAAGTACGCCAGAATTCTGCTGCTGCCAGTCGATGGTATGGTGTGCGATTTCCTAACAGATCAACACCTATATAACAAAAATTTACGAATTTTGGATTCCAAAGAACAAATCTTCAATGTTGTTGAAGAAGATTCCTCTAGTAGTACTCGACAAATATCTCGCCAAGTAGATGTCTCAAATCAAATTGTGTTGCGAACACTGCGCGAGGACTAATTGTATCTTTACCACCTACAAAAAGTACAGGCTTTGCAACCTGAAGGTTATCCTTTACGTTTACAATTTTGCCGATGGTTTCTACAAAAACATGCTAAAATCCCAGACTTTTCTTCTATTGTATTGGCTACTGATGAAGCAACGTTTACGCGTAACGGCATAAATAACTATCAGAATACTCATATGTGGGCTGTCGATAATCCACATGCTGTTCGTCGTAATTATTTCCAGCCCAGATTTTCGATAAACGTTTGGGCCTGACTGGTCAATGGACAACTTATTGGCCTATTTGTGTTGCCAAATCGATTACTGGAAATGATTATCTATTTTGTTGTAAAATCATTTGATGGAACTATTGGAGGAAGTTCCTTTGAATGTACGTCGACAAATGTGGTTTCTTCAAGATGGCGCACCGCCGCATTTTAATCGTTTAGTTCGCCAACATTTAGATAATGTGTTTGAAAATAAGTGGATTGGTCGAGGTGGACCTGTTCCATGGCCTCATCGGTCACCCGACCTTAATCCCCTGGATTTCTATTTATGGGACGTTATGAAGACCATGGTATACACCAACGAAATAATTGATCTAGAATCTAGATGATCTTCGTAACCGCGTTGAGGCAGCTGCGGCGACAATTCGACGGCAAGACTAGTAAATTATGGCAATTCATTGGATACGCAGAGCGAGTCGTTGTGTTCAACAACACGACGATTATCTTTGAACAACTAGAGTGAAATGGATTTAATAAAAAAACAAATAAATATGGTCCGTTTAATATGCTTAATCACCATTTAAAAATAAAAACAAAAACAGAATTAGCAGCAATATGTCTGTTATTGTGTAACTTTTGTTGTGACATTTTTACGTTAAAGACCTTCTTTTAAGACGTTTAATCACCCCTTGAAAATAAAATCACTAGACCGTAAACACCTGTACAATCTGTACATATATGACGAATGACGAAAATATAAGAAGAATACTATAAAACACGCCAAACCAACCGCGTTATTCCATAGTTAGCAGAGCTCGTATGCATACTTCAAATGGAAGCTATTAGTGCATATTTAAATACAAATAAATCTGGGATTACTATGTAGTCATACCATCAAACAAATAATTTATTTGTTAAGGTGAAATTCTTTAAACAGTTGATGTTAATGGTTTGCATAAAAGCAAGGGCAGCCAAAGAACCGTTGCTTTGTGGAGCGACTAACGGTACAAAAACACACTTTAAATATTCTATTTTTATTCAGCCAAGTCGGATATGTGTTCGCAATTTCTTCGACCACGACGGTATTGCCTATCATTAAGTTGTGCGTTTTTCCATATAACATCATGTTATAAATACTGTTGTTATGACAATAACTGTTCCTGCATTTTTTGGACTGGTAATTTTGTTTCCAAACGAACGCAATACTATTATATTACGTGTAATTTTACAACACAATCGTTTGACAAAATAATAGGGTGGTAATTTACCAGTATATATGGTAGGCGAGAGGTGGTATGCGGTATGATAGGCCAGGCTGGTTAATAGTATATTCCGATAAACAATATATGTATTGTTTAGTTTGGCTATTGTGGATTCATTATTGACATTGCATAGTAAATTTATTCGTCATTAAAAAACGTATTTGACACACAAAACCCATATACAGTGTGTCCCCCGACGGACCTAACTATACCTATAATGGACGTATATTGTAATTTCTCGAGAAAAAGTCATTCTTTAAAAAGAGTTTTGGTTGTCCTAAAAAGTCGAAAGCTATTGTTAATATTTTGATTACACATACAAGAAGGTTAGAAAACTCGAAAATGTTAAATAGGCGAAAGACTAATGTATAGGGTTTTCGAAATTAGAACAAAAATGTTATAGCTAAAAGTTGTTTTATATTTAAATTTATGCCCTGATATCAAATTTCAAAGTTGTATTCTAAGTTTCATTTTATATTTATTTTTGACAAAGTAATTTAACAAAACATTACTCCACATGTTCCACTCCCACAGCTAGACATTTTTTCAATCTTCTTCTAAACTCCCGATATACCAAATCAACTGTTTCTTCATTTATTTCGTCTACTGCTTCCCTAATTTTTTTATTTTAGAATGTCTGCAATCATGAAAATTATTCGCATACACCTTCTGTTTTAAATAACCTCACAGAAAAAAATCAAGCGGTGTTAAATCAGGTGAACGTGGTGGACATCCTATAGGGCCGAATCGTCCATCCACTTATTTAGAAAATGTCTGTTCAACCAATCCCTGACTTGATATGCGCTATGAGCAGGACAACCGTCGTGTTGATAGCGTAATCAACACCTGAGCTCTAAGGTGATTTCGTCCAAAGTAATAATAATAATAATAAAAATAATAATAGTCTTTATTGAGTAATAGCATTGAATACAAAACATAAAGTGCTGATCAGGGCGAAGTTCAGAGCACAAAAGCTCTGCTTTCATAGTAAACAAACGTCACTTTAAAAATGAATGAAGAATTCCACAATTACAGAACAAGAATACGTACGCACATTCGAGCGCCAAAGTTCAACACAAAGAAGTACACACAGCAATTGTTAACGCTGGTGGTACAAATTTATAACTCTTTGCCAGACCACATAAAGAAACTTCCGACAGCATCATTCAAATTGAAAATTAAGAGCCGGTTGCAGCGGGATCCATAGAGAGGAGTAACGAAGGACAGAACACACTAAACCCTCAATACCATTAGCCCGAGAAGGAAACAGAAGCTGTTCCATTCTCGAGGTGAAGAAAGAGGGAGCACTAGCTATTAAGTAATCGTTATATTGTAATAAGATATTATAATATATTTAATAAAGTATCTTTATTACCTCTCTTAATAATCGAGATAAAACAAGAAGAGTGACGACGAGACGTCCAGCTATGTTAGTTATCGGATGTTTAGTCTTGTCATTACGTTTTCTGCTGTATCTCGATTAATAAAACTGGTAATGAGGAAAGTAATTAAATGTGAAGCAACGAATAAAATGTTTAGAAAAGATTGGATTGCACAGAGTGCAACAAACCAACAAAAAAACTTATACTCACACCCTCTGTATGCTCAAAACGAAATTTAAATAAGTTTGTCTGCCACAAGAATCGGCCTACAATTGAGCAAACATATCATCAAAATCCGATCGGTTGTTTGAGAGAAAATCCACTTTGAAATTGTGACAAAATTCAGTGGTGAGGTAATTTTTACCGGTAGTATAATAAAACTAACCTGCAGTCTTTGTGGTTAATATGCGCAACACCTTCTAATTTTTTGTCACGTATTCTGTTGCTTTTCCTTTGCTTTTTAGCGCGTTTCATAAAAGCGTGCATTTTGACAAGTAATCCGCCAGCAATACACCAAGAATCCCAGTGCGCGCTCTGACTTGTCGAAACTCGCGTCCCAGGCACAGAATGCTTTATACATTATGTACAAAAGCGTAAGTTTACGTCGGCTAGTTGTTTTAGAATATACCGGATTTTCAGTCTTTCTGGATCATGACTGATATATCGATCATTATTGTGATAGAAATTCAACCCGGCGTATTTGAATACTGCACCTTCAAAATAATTAATCTTCCGACCCAAACGTAAGCTTTTGTACAATGTATACTGTGCTCGGCACGCGGTAGTGCAATGCGTTCGCTGGTGCCTTGGTGTACGGCTGGCTTTTGTTACGATTTCCTACAAAAAAAGCACTTGTCATTGACAAGTGCTGTATTTACGGAATAGCGAATATTTTAAAAGCAAAATTTACTGTGATTGTAGCTACTTTTGTCGAATATAATACATGTATTATATATGTTACAGTAAAAGCGTAAAGTGAAGTAAATGCATACACTTACTAGTCAGTGTATACATTTACTGGCCATTTTAGTACAAGTATTAACTCTGTATAAAAATGTATACTATTCCTAGTAGATGTATACACATGCTAGCTGATGTATACATATTGTGACATTTAGTAAAGTGGCAACCCCTTTGTGGGTAGTTACTTTATGTCTTTGCATCTCAAATGGGGCTGTAGCGGAGATGGTAGCTTCCCCGAGGGGATAAATACGCTGCACAACTGTTTAAGTAATCAATTTATTCTCTGTAGTTTACATTGGTATCGTTCTTAATAACTGCTTAATAACTGCTTAATGACTACTTAATGACTAACTGTATACAAAATGGTTTCAATCCTTTATAGTGATTCTCCAAGGTATTGGGACGTTGCCGACCTTCCTGGTGTCGACTTGTTTGTTGTTTTAGCGTTGCACACTCCTAGAACAAGGTTCCCAAAACACAAACTAACCTCGCGACTGATTATGTTTAATGCTCCGGACACCCTATGTGACAATATGCTAGCACTGAGTAGTAAAAGTATCAACTAAATGTACTGACAAATAGAGAAACTTATTGAAGAATATATTCAATATTCTCATTATTACTTGATGATGATGTATACATATGCTAGCACTGAGTAGTAAAAGTATCAACTAAATGTACTGACAAATAGAGAAACTGATTGAAGAATATATTACAATATTCTCATTATTACTTGATGATGATGTATACATATGCTAGCACTGAGTAGTAAAAGTATCAACTAAATGTACTGACAAATAGAGAAACCGATTGAAGAATATATTACAATATTCTCATTATTACTTGATGATGTATACATATGCTAGCACTGAGGAGTAAAAGTATCAACTAAATGTACTAACAAATAGAGAAACAGATTGAAGAATATATTACAATATTCTCATTATTACTTGATCTTTTGAAGCTAACATTATGTACATTTTTGTTTCTATTCATGCATACTTAGTCAATTTATTTTTGAAATGAATATTTGTCTACACTAATGTAATTAACCGATTGTAAGAACAGTATGTAAATGAACTGATAAAAGCCGGATGACAAAATGATTTTAATTCTGAAACGCTTGACATGGCTATTTCGTTTCATTTGGTAGTTTTGATAGTTTTGATAGTTTTGAATTTGTTGCACTCTGGATTGATTAGCAATATATTATTTAGGCAATGAAAGCATACAAGAATTTATAAAAGATATGTTAATTTTTATTTTTATTGAAAAAATACCTACTAACATATCTTTTATAATTTTTTTATGCTCTCATTGGCTAATTAATACATTGCTAATCAATCCAGAGTGCAACAAATTCAAAACTATCAAAACTACCAAATGAAACGAAATAGCCATGTCAAACGGTTCTGAATTAAAATCATTTTGTCGTCCGGCTTTTATCAGTTCATTTACATACTGTTCTTACAATCAGTTAATTACAATAGCGTAGACAAATATTCATTTAAAAAATAAATTGATTAAGTATGCATGAATGGAAACAAAAATGTACATAATGTTAGCTTCAAAAGATCAAGTAATAATGAGAATATTGTAATATATTCTTCAATCAGTTTCTCTATTTGTCAGTACATTTAGCTGATACTTTTACTACTCAGTGCTAGCATATGTATACATCATCATCAAGTAATAATGAGAATATTGTAATATATTCTTCAATAAGTTTCCCTATTTGTCAGTATATTTAGTTGATACTTTTACTACGCAGTGCTAACATATGTATACATCAGCTAGCATGTGTATACATCTACTAGGAATAGTATACATTTTTATACAGAGTTAATACTTGTACTAAAATGGCCAGTAAATGTATACACTGACTAGTAAGTGTATGCATTTACTTCACTTTACAGTTTTACTGTAACATATACAATACATGTATTATTTTCGACAAAAGTACCTACAATCACAGTAAATTTTGCTTTTAAAATATTCGCTATTCCGTAAATACAGCACTTGTCAATGACAAGTGCTGTTTTTGTAGGAAATCGTAGCAAAAGCCAGCCATACACCAAGACACCAGTGAACGCATTGCAATACCGCGTGCCAAGCACAGTATACATTGTACAAAAGCTTACGTTTGGGTCGGAAGATTAATTATTTTGAAGGTGCAGTATTCAAATACGCCGGGTTGAATTTCTATCACAATAATGATCGATATATCAATCATGATCCAGAAAGACAGAAAATCCGGTATATTCTAAAACAACTAGCCGACGTAAACTTACGCTTTTGTACATAATGTATAAACAATAAACAAAGTTTTATTTCCGAAATACAATGTATAATACAGAAAGTCAACAAGAAATGAGAAACTTAATGAAACAAAAGAACAAAAAAAATTAAT
This sequence comes from Melinopterus prodromus, assembly GCA_964023965.1. Taxonomy (NCBI): domain Eukaryota; kingdom Metazoa; phylum Arthropoda; class Insecta; order Coleoptera; family Scarabaeidae; genus Melinopterus; species Melinopterus prodromus. The sequence continues at coordinate 38,007,067 of OZ030392.1, read as the reverse complement.
CACTTTACATAATCAAAAAAATCTTCGACACAGTAGAAAGCCTCACTTATTAACATTTTCTTTAAGTGAATGTTAAACCTACACAATGATAGACATTGAATACTTTTCCCGAGGGAATTAAAAAGCTTTACGCCTTGATATATGACGGAGTGTTGTGAAATGTCCAGTCTATGAAATGGGATCTCCAGACTCCGATTACCTCTTGTATTGTAGTTGTGAATATCAGCTCTGCGGCGAAAGGTGTTATGTTGGATTTTATTAGAACCACAGTCCTGTATATATACAAAACTGGAATTGTTAGTATTTTCAATTCTTTAAAATATGGGTTACAATGTGCTTTGTAACTGCCCCCCCCCCCCCCCCCAAGATACGCACTGCCTTTTTCTGTAATACAAATATCCGCTGCCAATGTGAACAAGTACCCCATATAACAATGGAATATGCCACTATGCATTTGGAAAGATGCAAAGTATAATGTTCTGGCTGAGCTACTATCCACAATCTCAGCTGTTTTTCGTATTTGGTATATGCTGGTATTTAATTTACTTGCTAAATAGTCAATATGATCATTCCACTTTAATCCTGAATCAATGTAAACCCCCAGCAGTTTTACCGTTTCAGATATTTCAGGCCTTGGCTTAAAGTGGATTGTTTGTGCTTTTCCGTATTTAATTTTAGGTAGTTGCAACTAAACCATTCCTCCGCTTCGGCTAGGTTTATTTGGAGTTTCAGACTTACATTTTCATCATACCGATCGCCATTAACAATCGTCGTATCATCAGCAAAAACAATCGCTCGGCAATTTGTTAGATTTTCCGGTAGATCGTTCATGTAAGTTAAAAATAGTATAGGGCCTAGAATGGATTCCTGGGGGACACCGCTATCGGCTAACAAAGAACTTGAAATCGTATTATTAATTAAAACGAATGTTGTCTATTGAATAAATATGACTGGAAGAGTTCTAGTGACTTTCCTCTAATACCGTAGTGTTCTAACTTATCCAGCAACCTACTGTGATTTACACAGTCGAAAGCCTTGCTCAGATCCATGAGCACGGCAGACGATCTCTCCCCTTTATTAAAAGATACAATGATATTCTCAAGAAGCTCTATTAAAGCCTTCAATGTTGATGAGTTTTCGCGATATCCAAACTGTTCTATGCAAAATAGAGCGTTTTTTTCAAAAACTAGTCTTACTTTTAACAATTTCTCAAATACTTTTGCCAGCACTGGTATAATAGCTATCGGTCTATAATTACCTGCCTCTTCTATACTTCCTTTTTTGTGAAGAGGAATTATTTTTGATACTTTCAGTTGCTCAGGAAAACAACCTTCAACAAAACATTTATTAATTACGCATGCTAGAGGTTCCACAATGATCGGTGCGACATATTTTAACACTCTTGCTGTATGACCATAAGCATCCTCGTCGGCGCTGTCTTTTAACTTGTGAATTATATTATGAATTTCAAATTCATTTGTGGGATCAACAAAAAAGGAATTACCGGAAGTTTTCATTTTTGTGACGTGAGGTTTATTCGGTACTGTTGAGGACATCGTGTTCAACAACAACCTTGGTATATTTGCAAAATGGTTATTAAATTCATCTGCGGTTATCTGTGAAACTTGATTACTCTTAGATTTTAAATTTAAATTCGAGTTTATTATTTGCCATGCAGCTCTAGGTTTATTTGCAGCATTGTTTAGAAAATTTATATTAGTCTGCTTTTTTGCTATTTTGATTTGTTTTGTGTATTCACTTTTATACTTTTATATATTCTTTCAGACATCTCTGATTTTGTTGCCATATAGATAATCTGCAGAGTATCCCTCATACTTTTTAATGTTTCATTAAACCATTTTGGTTTAGTGTAAATGGCCCGTTCTGTACGAAATATTGACTTGAAATTTAAATTGAAATAATACATAAAACCATCGAAAAAAGCTGTAAATGCATCCTTAGCCGAGGAATCGGCATCCAGAAAGTCCCACTTCATGTCGGACAAATCACTATAAAATTTAACTAAATTGGTGTTAGAAACATCTCTAGATAATCGCTTGATTGACCTTCTTTCTACAAGGGTATTAAACGCTAAGCGGATTGCACAGTGATCTCCTAAATAAGGTTCAAATACGTTTACATCGAGTAATTGACCAATTAAATTTGTAAAAATGTTATCAATACAAGTAGAAGTTTGAGTAGTAATGCGGGTAGGTGCGGAAACAGTCTGCTTTAAGTTGAACTGGGCACAGATATCTAACAAGCTTGTACGCTCGCTGGACGTGTTACAAAAATTAACATTAAAATCTCCTGTTAAAATTATCTTATAATCTGTGCAATTAATTGTATTAAAGAGCTCTTCTAGTGTGTTTAAAAATATCGTGAAATTTCCATTAGTTGATCTATACGTAACTAAAATAATTAATCTTAAATGCTTAATTACAATGCCGCACACTTCAAAATCAAATTCAATATTAAAATTGGCAGGTAATGTAAGTGACTCATATTGAATGCCACTTCTAATAAATATACATACACCTCCATGAATAGGAATTTTTCTAGAGTAATAAGAGGCTAAAATATACTTATCTAATACAACTGACGCAAGCGTATCTCCAAGAAACCAGTGTTCAGCAATACACACAATGTCAAATGAATCCAGATGTAAGAGCATTTCTAAATTGCCAATCTTAGAATTTAGTCCTTGAATATTAACGTACATGACGGTCGCTTTACCTAAGTGGACAGTCGGATGTCTCGAGTTGGACGAAAATTTGGTTTGTTTACGTGCCATTTTTTAAAATAATCTGTTCACAAATACATTACTGAGCCAAAACTCTGGGTTTATCACTGTATAAAGCATTCTGTGCTTGGGACGCGAGCTCCGACAAGTCAGAGCGCGCACTGAGATTCTTGGTGTATTGCTGGTGGATTACTTGTCGAAATGCACGCTTTTATGAAACGCGCTAAAAAGCAAAGGAAAAGCAACAGAATACGTGACAAAAAATTAGAAGGTGTTGCCCATATTAACCACAAAGACTGCAGGTTAGTTTTATTATACTACCGGTAAAAATTACCTCACCACTGAATATTGTCGCAATTTCAAAGTGGATTTTCTCTCAAACAACCGATCGGATTTTGATGATATGTTTCCTCAATTGTCGACCGATTCTTGTGGCAGACAAACTTATTTACTTTTCTGTTTTGACCATACAGAGGGTGTGAGTATAAGTTTTTTGTTGGTTTGTTGCACTCTGTGCAATCCAATCATTTCTAAACATTTTATTCGTTGATTCACATTTAATTACTTTCCTCATTACCAGTTTTATTAATCGAGATACAGCAGGAAATGTTATGACAAGACTAAACATACGATAACTAACATAGCTGGACGTCTCGTCGTCACTCTCCTTGTTTTATCTCGATTATTAAGAGAGGTAATATATAAAGATACTTTATTAAATATATTATAATATCTTATTACAATATAACTATTACTTAATAGCTAGTACTCCCTCCTTCTTCACCTCGGGAATGGAACAGCTTCTGTTCCCTTCTCGGGCTAATGGTATTGAGGGTTTAGTGTGTTCTGTCCTTCGTTACTCCTCTCTATGGATCCCGCTGCAACCGGCTCTTAATTTTCAATTTGAATGATGCTGTCGGAAGTTTCTTTATGTGGTCTGGCAAAGAGTTATAAGTTTGTACCGCCAGCGTTAACAATTGCTGTGTGCACTTCTTTGTGTTGAACTTTGGCGCTCGAATGTGCGTACGTGTTCTTGTTCTGTAATTGTGGAATTATTCATTCTTTTTTAAAGTTTCGTTTGTTTAGTATGAAAGCAGAGCTTTTGTGCTCTGAACTTCGCCCTAATCAGCACTTTATGTTTTGTATTCAATGCTATTACTCAATAAAGACTATTATTATTATTTTTATGACTTTGGACGAAATCACCTTAGATCTCAGGTGTTCATTACGCTATCAACACGACGGTTGTCCTGCTCATAGCGCATATCAAGTCAGGGATTGGTTGAACAGACATTTTCTAAATAAGTGGAATGGATGATTCGGCCCTATAGGATGTCCACCACGTTCACCTGATTTAACGCCGCTTGATTTTTTTCTGTGAGGTTATTTAAAACAGAAGGTGTATGCGAATAATTTTCATGACAATGTAGACATTCTAAAATAAAAAATTAGGGAAGCAGTAGACGAAATAAATGAAGAAACAATTGATTTAGTATATCGGGAGTTTACAAGATTGAAAAAATGTGTAGCTGTAGGAGGGGAACATGTGGAGTAATGTTTTGTTAAATTACTTTGTTAAAAATAAATAAAATATAAAATTTAGAATACAAGTTTGAAATTTGATATGTGGGCATAATATGTCGCGAACACTTTTGAGTTACTCTCTATTGTGCATTCATTTGTGACTGATATAACGTAAAACTGGTTCTCTTTCAATAATAACGGTTAATCGTTTGTTCAACATTATAACAACTTGTGGCAATTCATTCATGGGCTGCAGAAGAAATATCAAAAACTGGTACATGACCGGATTTTCTTATCCATGAGTTTATTTATTACAATACATTAACAATACAACATGGGTAGTACATTGCATTACAGAAACATTTCATTATGCATTATTATTCTGCTTTGGTATTCTATAAACATTATGTTCACTGGTTGTTCTTGGGACAACTCTTGAGCTGGAGTGTTTGTATTGAAATTAACTACTCAGGACATACCTGCACTGCATGAGACCTCGACTATACTTTTAAGAATGCTGTTCAACATATTTATTTCAATAGTGTCCTTCGCATTGCGCCTCCTTTCGATCACAATTGTTTTGTTCTGGTAAGAACTATATTAGGTTATGTTAACCAAAGCGGAGCCAATAGAATTCGAGGTAATTTTGTTGCGCACTTCTACTAGTAAAAGTATACATTTAGATTACCGCGTGCATATTACCGTGTGCATACTTCTACGAATGTTGGTTAGAAAATGTATGCATCTACTAGTAAAAATGTACATTTTATTGGTTGTGAATACTTCTACTATACAAATTACTAAATGTATGCACTGGCTAGTAAGTGTATACATTTACGAAGTTGGTGCTTTTACTGTAACATATACATATCATAAATGGGAACCAAATGCCGCCCTAATCTCTAAATTCGGTTTTAGTGACAAGTGTTGTTTTTGAAATCAACTCCTCAATTTTATCTTAACAATTTAATATCTTGAAAGTACGTCCCCAGTGAAAAACAACATATACAAACATATCTTATACACAAGGACATGTTCCAATAAAAAAATCGATATTTTTGGAAGGGAAATTGTTGATGGATATTGGATGACTAATATTGTGAAGACGCTGTAAACAAACTACTTCTCATATGAATTAAGAGGGGAAATAAACAATACCAGGCAGAGAATTAGGCCAATTAAAAAGAGCGCCTTAGCCTGGATTTGAATCAGTGACTCCGGGTACTAAGCCAACATCTTTCCAAATACAACCACCGACACATGGAAAACTAGGCAGGTTCATGTGCCACATCAAAACAACGAAATGAGAAACATCTCACCGCTGCTCACACAGCGCGCGATCGTCGCGGCACCTATGGACTATTAGTGTAAGATGGGTTCTAGTATTTGCTTATATGTCAATATGCACTTTCGACATGGAAAAATTGATAGAGCTAAGAACTTTTGTGTACTAGTCAATACAATTGTACGCACGGGAAATTCCCCTGTAAAAGATTTGGCAATGAATGAATAGAGAAACGAAAGGAAAACCAGGAAAAGAGGACAACCAAAAGAACGTCTCTGCGCGGATTTGAACCATTCAGCACTCGATGAGATGTTTCTCCTTTTGTTGTTCTGATGCGTTGAATTAAGGGTACGTACATTCCGGCGACACATCGTAAAAATTAAAAAATATGTAAATATTTCAGAAACAAATTCGAAAAATCTAGTGGCCCGCCGATCCGATTACATCTCGATTATCAACACCTACTTTAACCACCACCAATACGTACATCTCTCAATATTTTTCAGAAATTCTTTTCGGTAGGATACGCTCATTTATACTCTTTAAAATGACGGATTATTTGTTGTGATAAGGTTATTAGTTTTTGAGATATTGATGACAATATGAGTGGACAAGATTAAAAGTTCGGAAACCGTCTATAATTATTTAAACGCGGTTTCTCGAATCGTTGTTTTGTTGGGCGGTTGACACAATTTCGCAAAGCTAAACTGCCGATTTACGAAATTCTAACGGCATTGTATCCGCAGAGTGACTCGCTATCGCACAAACTAGAATAAACAGGTTGCGCAAAAAAATGATTATTTTATTCAATATTTTTTAGCCAAACATCTAAATTTTCTAAAAAATTATATTAATTCGCAAATGTTACATATCTTTTAATAGTTCTAGTTTGCGCGATAGCCACAGAAACAAACATTACGAAAAAAAGTTTTTTTTTCTGATTTTAGACTACTGGTTCTTGACATATCCTGTCACGTTTTTTCATTTTTGTCATCTCATGTGCGCCCATGTAAGCTTTGAAAAAGAAAGATAAATTCATCGTTCATTAAAAACTATGAAAAAATTGAAGGATTTAAGAATTTAGATTTTAAACAAAGTTATAAACTAGGCCTTCTGCGGGAGACCTAAATATATTGCAATTGGGCCACTTTTTTGGTGGCATATGTGAGTCTATAGGGACAACTTTTTATTAACTGGAAATTTTGAATTTCGAAAAAAACGTACTTTCGCTACACCCTACTGTATATATAGGTTGTGTCATTTGGTCTGCATTTTTTCGCATGCCATTCTGTGTAGAACTATTCATAGAGACGTATTTGGTTTGTTCAATCATTAAAGAAAGTTATAGCTGTTTGTAATATTAACAAAATAGACAAACAAAAAATGAAATACATTTCAAATAATGCCAAAATGAAGAAAGAATACCTTCAATACGTATTACAACCATAAAAAAGAAAACAACAAAATTAGAGATTTGTATTTTGGTACAAAATTTTATAATCATTTTAACCTGGCAAACCGAGTTTTAATGGATAATTTATATTTTTAAATTGTTTGTAATTTTAACTTTTTCCTACATTTTGCAGACAGGTTACAAAACCTAAACAAAATCAGTTGTACCTACACAAGAAAATTATCAATTGTAACAGTATTTTTGACAGTCAGTAAGTTGGCACTTAACCGGAATGATTACTATAACAAAATGTTAAATATCTCAGGTAACGAACAGCCCTACGAAAAAGTAATTCTAACCCGTTGAATAGAATAACCAAAGAGCACACAAAATTATTGACACCCTAATGAAGGGCAGTAAGATTCATAGGAAGATTGGGAAGAGTTTAAAATACTAGAGTGGAACCCTGGGCAGGATTTATGGTCAGGTAATAACAACACAAAGAGGACAAACACCTCAGACCAATTAGCACAACAGCATAGTTCATGGCCAACTTAATCAGAAACATTACTTATACATACTTATCACCATACTACGTGAAGTATAGTTTCACACTCACAGATGAATTGAAACTCTTACCTGTTCTTCCTGGGCATGCACTGGTCAGTTTTGACGTGGTGAATTTATTTACGAATATACCAACAGACGTGGTTCTCCGAATCATTCATGAAAGGTGGACGGAACAAAAGGTGTTCACCACAATTAAAGAGCAAGAATTCATTTCATTGATACAATTTATTTTTGATAATTGGTATTTCACATTTAACAACCAATGTTACAGACAGGGGGATGGACTCCCTACGGATTCCTGGAAAAGGAAGTCGGTAGGAAGATCAATTTTCTTGACCTGACGATTAGTAGGCTCAGATGTATGCATTTGCACTGGATGGTATCGGAACCCTACTGCATCGGTGAGATATTTGAATTTTGCCTCCAATCATCCCTACCACCAACAAACGAACATTACCAAAATGTTGGCTAAGAGAGTTTTTAATTTGTCACACCCATCCACGATACAATCCGCGTTGAACAGGGCGAGGATTATATTGACCAAAAATAGCTACCCTCGCAATGTTATTGATAGATATCTACGATGGATAGTGGATACTGTTGATGTCCCTCCGATTGACGTTTTGCCGGGTCGGGCTTTGACGGATGGCATGTTGAATCCAGGTCACAACGAAGTGACTAACCAGGTCAACTATTTGCGAATACCTGCTGTTAGCGGTTTGTCAGATGTCCTACGGAGGACCCTAAAAACGGAACAGTACGATATAGTTTACTATTCAATACAACATGACTACTGCATTGTACACTGTCACTATGGACAGATTGCTTGCACCGTTACTGATATATAAACTTACTTGGTTTTGTGGTCTTCACCAATACATCAAGGATCGGGTCCAAAAGCATCGAGCTTCCGTAAAGAGGTTGAAGGAGGGCAAGTTGAAGCTGGACGAACACACTGGGGGGCGTTCAGAATCGACGTCGGGAAATGCCGGAAATATACCCAACCGGTTAAAACCGTCCAGAGTGGCTGGGTGTTCACCCGGTTGAAACGCTCTACGCGTTCACAAACGACGTCTAAATATTACTAGGCGATCGACTTTTGAACCAGAGTAAAAATTGAGAACATGCGCGATGACATTGTTTACGTTACAAACACATTAGACGTTTAAAACACGCTCGTTTGCTGACGCTAATCTAGGTGTTTTTTGTGTATTTGGATCATTATTTTGTAACAATGGAGGTTATTGATGAATCAACTTTTCAACTTCCTTGCGGACAATCGGCAACCGGTATTGCAATGCGACAACGCGCTTTTGTAACGTAAACCAGGTATATACTCATAAATGTTACATCTTTGATTGATATTGTTATAAAACTGCATTTTCTCAAATTAGATGGTGAATTGGTGTTGATTAGCAATGACGCTGCTCCATCCAGCAACATGTGGAAATCAACAAGCTATGAAAAATTTAGGAAATGTTAATACGGATGAGGTTTCGCGGGTTCATGGACTCAGACACAGAAACTACACCTAATAGAAATATATAAAGAAACTCAACATAAAATAAAATCTACCACAATAAGAAACGATAAAGTTTAGCAAATAATTAGCGACAATGTAAGAACCCATACGGCAGATCAATGTCCTAATAAATTCAAATACTTTTTTTAACCAGATGGACGATATATTTGGAAATGACCACAGTATTGCTCCGGTAACGATAGCTTCTTCATCAAAGGGTGTAGAAAATCTTACCTACCTTGTTATGGAGGAGGAAACATGTGAACACATGACACCTGTTAGTAGTAATGCAGCCATCGTAGAGAATAAAAAGACTAGGTATTGAACAGAGCCCAACAACGAAAACAGGAAGAAAGCGTAAGGCTACGAAACCAGACCCCAACATTCTAATTCAGATTGCCAGGGAGAGAGAGGAGGGGCGAAATAAATGGCATGCTGAAATGAAACTCTGAAATCACAAAAAGCATGAATGTTAAATAAAATAAATATTTATTAAATATTAACGTGTCAATGTAGTTAGGAATATCTCCATGTTTTCATCAATGATCATTAAATAAAAATACAAAATTGTAGCAGTTGATGAAATTGCTTATTCAGCTTATTCAGCTTTCTTGCAAAAGTCGACTTTCGAGATATTTCTCGTCATCAGTTGCAATCTTTCTCATCTGATGTAAAAGTGTCAGGTTTTCCTCTTTGTTTTTATGCCCCGTCTCTGTAAGATGTCGTCCAACAGCTGAAGTATTGTTCTTATTGTTAATATGCTCCTTGAATCGTGTTATAAGTTGTCTTCCTGATTGGCCTATGTAAAAACACTGACAATCCCCACAGATAATTTTGTATACACCGCTTCTTTGTGTTATTGGCACTTTTGTCTTATTATTAACAAGAAAGCTGCTAACTCGGGTGTTAGTACGAAAGGATGCAGTTATATTGAATGTCTTAAGTGTGTGTTGTAAGGATGTGGCGTAGGAGTCGTTGTAGTCCAGGGAAATGGATGCTATTTTAATAGTATAGTTAGGGTATATTGTTTTGATAATGTTACCATTGTGCACCTTGTTATATATTCTCTGTAAGTATGATATGTCGTATCCATTGTTATAGGCAATCTGAGATATAGTTTGAATTTCTGTTTTAAAATTCTTTTCATTTAAAGGAACATTTATCACTCTGTTGAACAGGAATCTGATGGCTGCTTCTTTATATGCATGGGGGGTATAACTGTTTTTAGGGATAATTATGTATGTGCTTGTAGGCTTGCGATAGATGTTATACGATAGGCCTTCCTCTTGTCTGGTCATAGTTAGATCTAAAAAATTAAGTTGGTCATCGTTCTCCCTTTCCACAGTGAATTTTATACTTCCCACGTTATCAAAAAGATTAGGTAGTGCCACTAATTGAGCGTCGTTTCCTTCAAATAAAATAAGGATATCATCCACGTAACGACAGTAAAATTTGATTGGGGACACGAAGAGATTATATTTTCCTGAAGATATTTTCCGTTCGATGTGATCAATATAAAATTCGGCTAGTAATCCGGACAGTGAAGACCGATTATGAAGACAGATTTGCCGATTATGTGAGTACTGAGTGCACAACCGACGGGATGTACAACCTCTTTACAGTGTAAATTATAAGTTTTTTTTCTGAACTATGTTTTTGTACAGATTGCAACTGATGACGAGAAATATCTCGAAAGTCGACTTTTGCAAGAAACCTGAATAAACAATTTCATCAACTGCTACAATTTTGTATTTTTATTTAATGATCATTGATGAAAACATGGAGATATTCCTAGCTACATTGAATGACGCAGAGCTATCCGTTCTACTCCACAACATGCACAAATACATGGAAAAACGTGAAAAGACAAGAGATCACATAGATTTTTTACATCAGGCGTTACATCACAGAGCTACCCCACAGGCATTTAAGATAAAACTACCAAAGAACTTTAAAAGCAAGACAGAGACATTAGAGCGACAACTCATAAAGAAACGACTCAGGGAACATTACGGGGACGAATCAAGACATGAAGCAAAACTTGAATACCTTCACAGGAGATTAGCAGCTACACTACATCATATAGAGATGGAGGTTATATTACATAAATTTAACACGAAGATTTTCTTCGATCTATATGAGAAGAACGAGAAAAGAAAGAGAAAACTGCAGAACCTGATCAGACAGAAACAAATGAACGACAATCAGCACAAGGAATATGGAATTTGTTTTGGTATTGAAAGTATTTTATTTATTATAGAAATAATAACTGCTTTTACAACTCACATATGACATGTATTGGTGTTGTTGCTATGACTGCGCATACTCTATTTTGTTGATCCAATAAAAATATAAGTATATTGGGTTGCATAACCCTTACAACATCATAATACAACATGCCGTTTTTTTATTATGTACATCATTTAATTGCAAATAAAGTCTTTGTATTTGTTCGGGAGTCTTCTTTCTCTAGTTGGTCGAGTCTTCTCGGTTAGCACATTAGGCACTTGTAATTTAGGTGGTTCATGTATCACCTTTTCTTTATTAGCACTTGCACTTTCACCTCTCTTCTTATAACTTTCTTCTGGAGATGCTGATACTACTTCCGTGTTGGTTTCTTCCGACGTTGAGGGATTCAGTTGCTGCATACTCGTGTCCTGGTGCTGCATGCTGTTATTGGTTATTGTAGTGCGCTCTGACAGTTCTGTTGTAGACGTTATGGTTGGCTTAATGTGTGTGATATTTCTTCAATACTGACTACCATTTATGTTAACTAAATATGAGCGAGATAATCACTAAGTTTCTTTTCGACATATCCTGGTGACCAAGTTTTATTGCTCTCAGGGTTTAATTGAGCTGATATTGGTTGACCAATTTGTAGGTTGGGTAAGTACTTGCATGCTCATAATAGAATTTTGAGTTTTGTTTATTTTTTTCTATTATTTCAGGTACATTCTTCACTATTTCCGGCTGGTAATTGTTCATGGCAGAAGGGGTTAAAGTTCGAGTTTGTCTAGAGAAGATTCTTTGGACAGGGCTAGATCCGATTTTATTTCGCACGTTTCTTTGGTGCAGTAGGCTAAGCCATATATCTTCGTTATTTTCCTCACATTTATTATTATTATTATTAGTATTATTATTATTATTTATTGAAAATCTCTGATACATCTCATTAAATATTTGAAATCTAGATAATATAATTTAGATACAACATATAAATACTAAAATTACACTAATAATTTTGAAATGTAATAAAGAGGATCAGGGCAAATTGGAAGTACCGAGCTTCGCTGAAGCCTAGGGTACTCCCTTTGCGGGTATCACTGCAGCTCTACCCAATTTGGAAAAACACAAGGCCATTTATGCTTTGCAAAGAAAAATTTCATTTTTCTTTGCAAAGCAAAGGAAAACTGCAGAAAACCCTTGCAGCCTTGTGCAAAGGTCATTAAAAACACACACACACATACATACACACACACACAGACACACATTTATTAATAGACAATATACATTAAAAGAAGGTAAAGATGAAATATTAAGCAGCAAATTTAGGGTTCTTTATGATAAAACTCACCTCAAAATATTCGCGCTTCCCAAAACCGCAATTTCTTGAATTTCCCAGGGCGAAATTTTGCACGGCAAATCTTTAACATGCTTACTATAATTTAGACTAACTGCTCCCAATGCACCTACAATCACCGGAACAATGTTCACTTTCATTCCCCACATACGTCCAACTTCTATTGCGAGATCCTTATATTTAAGTTGTTTTTCAAGCTCCTTCCTTACAACATTCGCATCAGCAGGTACCGAGATTTCTATGAACGTGCACACCTTCCTCTGGAAATCCTTTACCACGATATCTGGCTTATTAGCATCAAGCATTCTATCAGTGACAACAGGCATGTTCCATAATATGGTAATATGATCATTACTCACAACAGGAGATGGGATGTGGTCATACCACCGAGACACATCCATTGCTAAACCTAGTTGGGCGCTGCTCACACAGCGCGCGATCGTCGCGGCACCTATGGACTATTAGTGTAAGATGGGTTCTAGTATTTGCTTATATGTCAATATGCACTTTCGACATGGAAAAATTGATAGAGCTAAGAACTTTTGTGTACTAGTCAATACAATTGTACGCACGGGAAATTCCCCTGTAAAAGATTTGGCAATGAATGAATAGAGAAACGAAAGGAAAACCAGGAAAAGAGGACAACCAAAAGAACGTCTCTGCGCGGATTTGAACCATTCAGCACTCGATGAGATGTTTCTCCTTTTGTTGTTCTGATGCGTTGAATTAAGGGTACGTACATTCCGGCGACACATCGTAAAAATTAAAAAATATGTAAATATTTCAGAAACAAATTCGAAAAATCTAGTGGCCCGCCGATCCGATTACATCTCGATTATCAACACCTACTTTAACCACCACCAATACGTACATCTCTCAATATTTTTCAGAAATTCTTTTCGGTAGGATACGCTCATTTATACTCTTTAAAATGACGGATTATTTGTTGTGATAAGGTTATTAGTTTTTGAGATATTGATGACAATATGAGTGGACAAGATTAAAAGTTCGGAAACCGTCTATAATTATTTAAACGCGGTTTCTCGAATCGTTGTTTTGTTGGGCGGTTGACACAATTTCGCAAAGCTAAACTGCCGATTTACGAAATTCTAACGGCATTGTATCCGCAGAGTGACTCGCTATCGCACAAACTAGAATAAACAGGTTGCGCAAAAAAATGATTATTTTATTCAATATTTTTTAGCCAAACATCTAAATTTTCTAAAAAATTATATTAATTCGCAAATGTTACATATCTTTTAATAGTTCTAGTTTGCGCGATAGCCACAGAAACAAACATTACGAAAAAAAGTTTTTTTTTCTGATTTTAGACTACTGGTTCTTGACATATCCTGTCACGTTTTTTCATTTTTGTCATCTCATGTGCGCCCATGTAAGCTTTGAAAAAGAAAGATAAATTCATCGTTCATTAAAAACTATGAAAAAATTGAAGGATTTAAGAATTTAGATTTTAAACAAAGTTATAAACTAGGCCTTCTGCGGGAGACCTAAATATATTGCAATTGGGCCACTTTTTTGGTGGCATATGTGAGTCTATAGGGACAACTTTTTATTAACTGGAAATTTTGAATTTCGAAAAAAACGTACTTTCGCTACACCCTACTGTATATATAGGTTGTGTCATTTGGTCTGCATTTTTTCGCATGCCATTCTGTGTAGAACTATTCATAGAGACGTATTTGGTTTGTTCAATCATTAAAGAAAGTTATAGCTGTTTGTAATATTAACAAAATAGACAAACAAAAAATGAAATACATTTCAAATAATGCCAAAATGAAGAAAGAATACCTTCAATACGTATTACAACCATAAAAAAGAAAACAACAAAATTAGAGATTTGTATTTTGGTACAAAATTTTATAATCATTTTAACCTGGCAAACCGAGTTTTAATGGATAATTTATATTTTTAAATTGTTTGTAATTTTAACTTTTTCCTACATTTTGCAGACAGGTTACAAAACCTAAACAAAATCAGTTGTACCTACACAAGAAAATTATCAATTGTAACAGTATTTTTGACAGTCAGTAAGTTGGCACTTAACCGGAATGATTACTATAACAAAATGTTAAATATCTTAGGTAACGAACAGCCCTACGAAAAAGTAATTCTAACCCGTTGAATAGAATAACCAAAGAGCACACAAAATTATTGACACCCTAATGAAGGGCAGTAAGATTCATAGGAAGATTGGGAAGAGTTTAAAATACTAGAGTGGAACCCTGGGCAGGATTTATGGTCAGGTAATAACAACACAAAGAGGACAAACACCTCAGACCAATTAGCACAACAGCATAGTTCATGGCCAACTTAATCAGAAACATTACTTATACATACTTATCACCATACTACGTGAAGTATAGTTTCACACTCACAGATGAATTGAAACTCTTACCTGTTCTTCCTGGGCATGCACTGGTCAGTTTTGACGTGGTGAATTTATTTACGAATATACCAACAGACGTGGTTCTCCGAATCATTCATGAAAGGTGGACGGAACAAAAGGTGTTCACCACAATTAAAGAGCAAGAATTCATTTCATTGATACAATTTATTTTTGATAATTGGTATTTCACATTTAACAACCAATGTTACAGACAGGGGGATGGACTCCCTACGGATTCCTGGAAAAGGAAGTCGGTAGGAAGATCAATTTTCTTGACCTGACGATTAGTAGGCTCAGATGTATGCATTTGCACTGGATGGTATCGGAACCCTACTGCATCGGTGAGATATTTGAATTTTGCCTCCAATCATCCCTACCACCAACAAACGAACATTACCAAAATGTTGGCTAAGAGAGTTTTTAATTTGTCACACCCATCCACGATACAATCCGCGTTGAACAGGGCGAGGATTATATTGACCAAAAATAGCTACCCTCGCAATGTTATTGATAGATATCTACGATGGATAGTGGATACTGTTGATGTCCCTCCGATTGACGTTTTGCCGGGTCGGGCTTTGACGGATGGCATGTTGAATCCAGGTCACAACGAAGTGACTAACCAGGTCAACTATTTGCGAATACCTGCTGTTAGCGGTTTGTCAGATGTCCTACGGAGGACCCTAAAAACGGAACAGTACGATATAGTTTACTATTCAATACAACATGACTACTGCATTGTACACTGTCACTATGGACAGATTGCTTGCACCGTTACTGATATATAAACTTACTTGGTTTTGTGGTCTTCACCAATACATCAAGGATCGGGTCCAAAAGCATCGAGCTTCCGTAAAGAGGTTGAAGGAGGGCAAGTTGAAGCTGGACGAACACACTGGGGGGCGTTCAGAATCGACGTCGGGAAATGCCGGAAATATACCCAACCGGTTAAAACCGTCCAGAGTGGCTGGGTGTTCACCCGGTTGAAACGCTCTACGCGTTCACAAACGACGTCTAAATATTACTAGGCGATCGACTTTTGAACCAGAGTAAAAATTGAGAACATGCGCGATGACATTGTTTACGTTACAAACACATTAGACGTTTAAAACACGCTCGTTTGCTGACGCTAATCTAGGTGTTTTTTGTGTATTTGGATCATTATTTTGTAACAATGGAGGTTATTGATGAATCAACTTTTCAACTTCCTTGCGGACAATCGGCAACCGGTATTGCAATGCGACAACGCGCTTTTGTAACGTAAACCAGGTATATACTCATAAATGTTACATCTTTGATTGATATTGTTATAAAACTGCATTTTCTCAAATTAGATGGTGAATTGGTGTTGATTAGCAATGACGCTGCTCCATCCAGCAACATGTGGAAATCAACAAGCTATGAAAAATTTAGGAAATGTTAATACGGATGAGGTTTCGCGGGTTCATGGACTCAGACACAGAAACTACACCTAATAGAAATATATAAAGAAACTCAACATAAAATAAAATCTACCACAATAAGAAACGATAAAGTTTAGCAAATAATTAGCGACAATGTAAGAACCCATACGGCAGATCAATGTCCTAATAAATTCAAATACTTTTTTTAACCAGATGGACGATATATTTGGAAATGACCACAGTATTGCTCCGGTAACGATAGCTTCTTCATCAAAGGGTGTAGAAAATCTTACCTACCTTGTTATGGAGGAGGAAACATGTGAACACATGACACCTGTTAGTAGTAATGCAGCCATCGTAGAGAATAAAAAGACTAGGTATTGAACAGAGCCCAACAACGAAAACAGGAAGAAAGCGTAAGGCTACGAAACCAGACCCCAACATTCTAATTCAGATTGCCAGGGAGAGAGAGGAGGGGCGAAATAAATGGCATGCTGAAATGAAACTCTGAAATCACAAAAAGCATGAATGTTAAATAAAATAAATATTTATTAAATATTAACGTGTCAATGTAGTTAGGAATATCTCCATGTTTTCATCAATGATCATTAAATAAAAATACAAAATTGTAGCAGTTGATGAAATTGCTTATTCAGCTTATTCAGCTTTCTTGCAAAAGTCGACTTTCGAGATATTTCTCGTCATCAGTTGCAATCTTTCTCATCTGATGTAAAAGTGTCAGGTTTTCCTCTTTGTTTTTATGCCCCGTCTCTGTAAGATGTCGTCCAACAGCTGAAGTATTGTTCTTATTGTTAATATGCTCCTTGAATCGTGTTATAAGTTGTCTTCCTGATTGGCCTATGTAAAAACACTGACAATCCCCACAGATAATTTTGTATACACCGCTTCTTTGTGTTATTGGCACTTTTGTCTTATTATTAACAAGAAAGCTGCTAACTCGGGTGTTAGTACGAAAGGATGCAGTTATATTGAATGTCTTAAGTGTGTGTTGTAAGGATGTGGCGTAGGAGTCGTTGTAGTCCAGGGAAATGGATGCTATTTTAATAGTATAGTTAGGGTATATTGTTTTGATAATGTTACCATTGTGCACCTTGTTATATATTCTCTGTAAGTATGATATGTCGTATCCATTGTTATAGGCAATCTGAGATATAGTTTGAATTTCTGTTTTAAAATTCTTTTCATTTAAAGGAACATTTATCACTCTGTTGAACAGGAATCTGATGGCTGCTTCTTTATATGCATGGGGGGTATAACTGTTTTTAGGGATAATTATGTATGTGCTTGTAGGCTTGCGATAGATGTTATACGATAGGCCTTCCTCTTGTCTGGTCATAGTTAGATCTAAAAAATTAAGTTGGTCATCGTTCTCCCTTTCCACAGTGAATTTTATACTTCCCACGTTATCAAAAAGATTAGGTAGTGCCACTAATTGAGCGTCGTTTCCTTCAAATAAAATAAGGATATCATCCACGTAACGACAGTAAAATTTGATTGGGGACACGAAGAGATTATATTTTCCTGAAGATATTTTCCGTTCGATGTGATCAATATAAAATTCGGCTAGTAATCCGGACAGTGAAGACCGATTATGAAGACAGATTTGCCGATTATGTGAGTACTGAGTGCACAACCGACGGGATGTACAACCTCTTTACAGTGTAAATTATAAGTTTTTTTTCTGAACTATGTTTTTGTACAGATTGCAACTGATGACGAGAAATATCTCGAAAGTCGACTTTTGCAAGAAACCTGAATAAACAATTTCATCAACTGCTACAATTTTGTATTTTTATTTAATGATCATTGATGAAAACATGGAGATATTCCTAGCTACATTGAATGACGCAGAGCTATCCGTTCTACTCCACAACATGCACAAATACATGGAAAAACGTGAAAAGACAAGAGATCACATAGATTTTTTACATCAGGCGTTACATCACAGAGCTACCCCACAGGCATTTAAGATAAAACTACCAAAGAACTTTAAAAGCAAGACAGAGACATTAGAGCGACAACTCATAAAGAAACGACTCAGGGAACATTACGGGGACGAATCAAGACATGAAGCAAAACTTGAATACCTTCACAGGAGATTAGCAGCTACACTACATCATATAGAGATGGAGGTTATATTACATAAATTTAACACGAAGATTTTCTTCGATCTATATGAGAAGAACGAGAAAAGAAAGAGAAAACTGCAGAACCTGATCAGACAGAAACAAATGAACGACAATCAGCACAAGGAATATGGAATTTGTTTTGGTATTGAAAGTATTTTATTTATTATAGAAATAATAACTGCTTTTACAACTCACATATGACATGTATTGGTGTTGTTGCTATGACTGCGCATACTCTATTTTGTTGATCCAATAAAAATATAAGTATATTGGGTTGCATAACCCTTACAACATCATAATACAACATGCCGTTTTTTTATTATGTACATCATTTAATTGCAAATAAAGTCTTTGTATTTGTTCGGGAGTCTTCTTTCTCTAGTTGGTCGAGTCTTCTCGGTTAGCACATTAGGCACTTGTAATTTAGGTGGTTCATGTATCACCTTTTCTTTATTAGCACTTGCACTTTCACCTCTCTTCTTATAACTTTCTTCTGGAGATGCTGATACTACTTCCGTGTTGGTTTCTTCCGACGTTGAGGGATTCAGTTGCTGCATACTCGTGTCCTGGTGCTGCATGCTGTTATTGGTTATTGTAGTGCGCTCTGACAGTTCTGTTGTAGACGTTATGGTTGGCTTAATGTGTGTGATATTTCTTCAATACTGACTACCATTTATGTTAACTAAATATGAGCGAGATAATCACTAAGTTTCTTTTCGACATATCCTGGTGACCAAGTTTTATTGCTCTCAGGGTTTAATTGAGCTGTTATTGGTTGACCAATTTGTAGGTTGGGTAAGTACTTGCATGCTCATAATAGAATTTTGAGTTTTGTTTATTTTTTTCTATTATTTCAGGTACATTCTTCACTATTTCCGGCTGGTAATTGTTCATGGCAGAAGGGGTTAAAGTTCGAGTTTGTCTAGAGAAGATTCTTTGGACAGGGCTAGATCCGATTTTATTTCGCACGTTTCTTTGGTGCAGTAGGCTAAGCCATATATCTTCGTTATTTTCCTCACATTTATTATTATTATTATTATTATTATTATTATTATTATTTATTGAAAATCTCTGATACATCTCATTAAATATTTGAAATCTAGATAATATAATTTAGATACAACATATAAATACTAAAATTACACTAATAATTTTGAAATGTAATAAAGAGGATCAGGGCAAATTGGAAGTACCGAGCTTCGCTGAAGCCTAGGGTACTCCCTTTGCGGGTATCACTGCAGCTCTACCCAATTTTGAAAAATACAAGGCCATTTATGCTTTGCAAAGAAAAATTTCATTTTTCTTTGCAAAGCAAAGGAAAACTGCAGAAAACCCTTGCAGCCTTGTGCAAAGGTCATTAAAAAAACACACACACACACACACACACACACACACGCACACACACACGCACACACATTTATTAATAGACAATATACATTAAAAGAAGGTAAAGATGAAATATTAAGCGGCAAATTTAGGGTACTTTATGATAAAACTCTCCTCAAAATATTCGCGCTTCCCAAAACCGCAATTTCTTGAATTTCCCAGGGCGAAATTTTGCACGGCAACTCTTTAACATGTTATTATTATTATTATAATTTATTGAAAATCTCTGATACATCTCATTAAATATTTGAAACCTAGATAATATAATTTAGATACAACATATAAATACTAAAATTACACTCATAATTTTGAAAAGTAATAAAGAGGATCAGGGCAAATTGGTAGTACCGAGCTTCGCTGAAGCCTAGGGTACTCCCTTTGCGGGTATCACTGCAGCTCTACCCAATTTGGAAAAACACAAGGCCATTTATGCTTTGCAAAGAAAAATTTCATTTTTCTTTGCAAAGCAAAGGAAAACTGCAGAAAACCCTTGCAGCCTTGTGCAAAGGTCATTAAAAACACACACACACATACATACACACACACACAGACACACATTTATTAATAGACAATATACATTAAAAGAAGGTAAAGATGAAATATTAAGCAGCAAATTTAGGGTTCTTTATGATAAAACTCACCTCAAAATATTCGCGCTTCCCAAAACCGCAATTTCTTGAATTTCCCAGGGCAAAATTTTGCACGGCAAATCTTTAACATGCTTACTATAATTTAGACTAACTGCTCCCAATGCACCTACAATCACCGGAACAATGTTCACTTTCATTCCCCACATACGTCCAACTTCTATTGCGAGATCCTTATATTTAAGTTGTTTTTCAAGCTCCTTCCTTACAACATTCGCATCAGCAGGTACCGAGATTTCTATGAACGTGCACACCTTCCTCTGGAAATCCTTTACCACGATATCTGGCTTATTAGCATCAAGCATTCTATCAGTGACAACAGGCATGTTCCATAATATGGTAATATGATCATTACTCACAACAGGAGATGGGATGTGGTCATACCACCGAGACACATCCATTGCTAAACCTAGTTGGGAACATAAATTATAATGTATATATGTTCCCACCCTATCATGCCTAGCAATGTAATGCGACTCAGCTAAGACTGGACAAGCCGCCAATAAGTGGTAGACATGTTCCGGAGCCTGATGACACAATCTACAACTCCCATCATGAGCAACTTTCATAATCTTCTGTTCATGATATCTGGTACGAATTGCCTGATCTTGCGCCGCAACAATAGAGGATTCCGTTTCAGCCTTAATGTTCCCATGACAAAGCCAAGATAAAGACCCAGACTTTGAAATGCCATCAGCCTCCACAATTCTTAAAAATTGACCATGCATTGGCTTACTAACATAATCGTCCCTCATTTTCCGATTCATTCGTAACTTAATTTCCCGCTTTAAACTCGCCACCGAAGTTTTATTTCCGTAATTTTCTAGTTCTTCGACCTGAAATTTTTCTAAAATTAGTTTATGTTTACTAATTATTGACTTACCAGAAGTATCCCTAATTAATTGTTTAATAACTTTATCTTCCTTGTTGGCCTTTATAAAATTTCCTAAATTTAACATTTCCAAATCATAAATATTTTCCAATTGCTGCAAACCACGACCTCCATCTAAACGATGCAGGTATAGCCTACAAACATCGGACCTAGGGTGAAACATAAAATTTAATGTTAACTGTTTTCTAGTTTTAATGTCCAAATCGCGTATTTCCTTCTTCGTCCAGTTTAAAACACCAACACTGTATCGAAATATAGGAATTGCATATGCATTTATCGCTTGCATTTTATACTTTCCATTTAAACCAGACTTTAAAATTTTCCTCACACGCTTAATGTATTCGCCTATAACCTTCACCTTCATGCCTTCATCATCAATACCAAAGGTTTCATCCATTCCCAGATACTTATATCTAGTATTATCTGTTAGGTCATTAATACTAGAATGATCATTCAGGCATATGTCAGCGGTTTTCTCAATTTTGCCTTTGACAATACTAATTTTAGCACACTTCTCTAAGCCAAATTGCATCCCAATATCATCAGAGAATTGTTTAACAATACTGAGGCTCCTCTTCAACTGCACATCATTTTTGGCATAAAGTTTCAAGTCATCCATATAAAATGAATGACCAATTAACTTTTCGCCAGGTAATAACTGAACACCAACTTTATCCTCGTTCAATTCCCTAGACAGCGCAAACAGGCCTATGCAAAACAGCAATGGAGATAAACTATCACCTTGAAATATGCCACAATTAATATTAATCGGCACTGAGAAAACACACGAGTCTTCTCCCCGCAAGCATAATTTAGTAGACCATAAAGACATACATGAGTTTACCAAAAAAATAATTTTTTGGTTTACCCTATATATCTCCAAGGCTTTTACAATCCATTCATGCGGGATACTATCGTACGCCTTCTTATAATCAATCCAGGCCATGGATAGGTTTCCTCGAGACTGCTTGATCTTTTCAACAATCTTCTTGTTGATTATTAACAGTTCCTTTGACCCATAACTGTCCTTTAAAATACCTTTCTGCTCAGAGGGCAATACATTATTTTCTTTTAGATGTTCATAAATCTTGATACCTAAAATTTTAGTTAATAATTTATAACTACAATTTAAACAAGTAATAGGTCTATATTGGGATACTTCCATTGTATTCTCCGTTTTGGGAATCAAAACAGTAACACCTTCAGTCAGCCACGACGGTATCAGTTCCGGATTATTAACCATATTGTTAAAACTTTTTACCAAATGTTCATGCAAAATGGTTATCCTTTTAAGCCAAAAATTAGGAATTTTATCTGGACCAGGAGCTTTCCAAAGTGCTAAACTTTTGCAAGCATTTGAGATGTCATCTTTGGAGAGAAGTACATCTTCCATTTCTGGATAATGGTTATTACGCCTCTCCTCACGTTTAATCCATTCCGCTTCAGAATTATACTTGCCAGATTGCCCCCAAATGCCTGTCCAAAAGTTGGTAACATCCTGCATGTTTGGAAAATTCTGGATACAGATATTGTCCTTGCCTAGACCCCTATAAAATGTTTTAGGATTTTCTTCAAAATTTTTGTTATCATTGTAAGTCCGAATTCTTTTCTCAAATCTTCTGATACGTTGGGCCTTAGCTTGAATTTTCTGTTTTAACTCTTCTTCAATAACTACTATATCCTTCTCTTCGCCTAAAACACTATATTTTAGTATTATGTTTTGCCGTAACCGTTGTAACCTCTCAGTTAAATGAACTGATCTTCTAATTTCAGAAATCCTGGAAACGTTCTTTCTCCAATTAGCAATATTATTTTGGAGGCTACGTTTCCAACGGTTCTCCCGAATTCTATTATTGTGTATTGATGTAAATTTTGGATTCACCATCTTAGTAATAACATAGGCAGATGCATACAACAAATTATTTATTTCAATAATGGACAATTCTGGCTTATTTCTGAGAAATATTTCCAGATCAGAATTAGCTTGCGCAATCAACTCCCTAACCCTGTTAGTCTCCCTTATGAAAGGCAGCTTAACCCGGCTATGAAAATTACCTGCAGTAAGCAACTCTTCCTGTACCAATATTAAAAACTGACTTTGCTGCACGTCATTGTCAATATCATTATCCAGATTTGACATCCCATTTACCTCAATATCCACAATAACAGACGCCTCATCATCAGCAATACGGCTATTCGGTTCTAATTCTTCAACTCCAACCACTTCATCATTTTCAAGATTTAGAAAAATCTCTACCTCCCTTCTTATACTATCTATCTCTATATTTGATAACTTATTCCTATTTAGAATGCACCGTCTCTGGGAAGCCAAAGTATTAGCAGTCAACTCCATTCTTTTACCTGGGTTTCTTTCTCGCCATAATCTAAAGCATTCCCGTTGATTGGCACATCCAAACCTTAACAATGAACAAAAGTGACACCAAATCACCTCCTTATATTCATTTATGGACCATTTGTTACGCAATATTCTTGAGTTATTTAGATCCATTTGTTAAAAAACTAAAGTGGGCTCAATAACAATAAATATTATGAGTAACCTCTTTATTTACAACTGTAATTCAAAGGATAATTAGGTATCACAATAACACTTACTACAAAGAAACGTAGAAATATTACGTATTACTGACAACTTATTATTATTATTATTATTATTATTATTATTATTATTATTATTATTGACCATTAGATTTTGGGTAATGTGGGGATGATGTTATGTGTTGAATATCCCAGTGCTGCGTAAAGCTTTTAAATTCTTTATTTATAAAATTTGTTGCATTAACACTTGTGGTATTCCATGTCTGCTGAAGTTGCGTTTACAGGTATTTACCATTACCTCTGCTGATAGATTTTTTAAAATGTCCAGTTCAAAATAGTCAGAATAATGATCCACGGTGACTAAAAAATAAGTATTTTTCTTGTTGTAATCAGTAATGAATACATCTACAGATACTTGTTGAAACGCGTACTCTGGTATAGAATGTGTTTGCATTGGTGGTTTTGTTTGCGAAGCGGAAAACTTTGTACATATTGAACGTCCTTGAATTTTACTACTAATTTCTCCTGACATACCTGGCCAAAATACGTTTCTTCTAGCAAAAAAAAGACGGAAACCACAACACACTAGAATTCAGTGGAATCAACAAGGACATCCCATACACAACCGTAGAGATAAATGGTGAGACTGTCACTAACTTCGCTGCTCGCTTCACTAACTTATCTGACCTTCCACTCGAAGAAGACGAAATGCGAATTCTCAACATGAGACACAAACACATCCTGCCTGACAATGGAAATATCAAGATAAGTACCACAATAGACATAGAATCACGGCTAGAAAGACATAAAGACTACCAAGATATCAAGGAACAAGTCACAGGGATCCTTTGAAATGATCACAAAAACGGGAACCACAACCAGCACGCATATCGACAGACAATGAAACACATCATTCTACTCCGAAACAAACTCAACACCAGGGACATCATATGCACGTATGGTGACAAGAATTCAGGTTTGGTACTACTTAATAAGTGAGATTACATCTCAAAGACACTAAAGTCGACTTTTGCAAGAAAGCTGAATAAACAATTTCATCAACTGGTACAATTTTGTATTTTTATTTAATTAACGTGTCAGTTTATTTTTATAGATATCGAGGGCGTTCAGGCAGAAATCGTCAAGTCTGAATAACCTATCCTCAAAATTATTCGTTCTTTTTTGTGGATGTCATTTGCATTTAATAATTTCTGCCTGAACGCCACGGATATAAATATTAATGCAAATAGTTAATTATGTTACAAGTGCGGAAAGTACGGAATTGCGCGACAAGCAGTAATGCAGCGCGACGCCGAAGGCGGAGCGTCGCATGTGAGCGAAATGTTAGGTTGGTATCACTTCGACGAAACGTCAAGTTTAAAAACCTAATCAAAGTCTGATAGATTTATATTTGTTCATTACACTGTAGGTGTCATATCCGTACCAACATACTAAAATAAAACTACACTCATCCTATACTTTATTTAGAAATTTCTCAATTTATCGTTTTTAGAATTTGATATAACAACGGGATGATATTCCTTATCAACAAACAATCAAACTGGTGATCTTAGTTTATTTTAAATTTGTATTTTGTACTTTGCCGCACTAGAGCCGCAATGTTCCATACCGGTTCCCCTACCTCGATCGAAATCAGCTGTCTTCGAGTGACAGCACAAAAAAAATATGTTTATAAAATATCAGCTAAATGATTTCTTCTATCATGAGCATGCTGTACACTACCATCTAAACTTCGCAAATTTTCATCACCTCCATGATTTACTGCTGGTAAACCCTCATAAACATATTCATCAATAAGGTCATCTGGCTCTATGAAACAAATATTGAAGAGGGTGCATTCTGCAATAATTGGAGCAGGTAGTAAGTCGACCCTGTTCAAATCAAGGTACTTCAATTTGCGAAATCTACCAAATAATAAAGCAAAGGCTCTCTAAATAACCTGCTAGTTTTGGAGTGCAAAGTATTCAATCTAGTTTGCCATTCTGTTAGACGTCGTCTGTTTATATATAAAAATACTAAAAAATAAATAGTTTTCCGGTCGGTGCGAAACGAAAAAACGAGGTTTTAAGAAGTTGTTAATATACTACCAACTGTACTATCCATAGTGACCTTGAAACGATTATCACCACTTTTTATCGTTCATTGTAATTGTTTATTCCCTAATCTTTTGCATTCACGTAATGAAACAAAAACGAACAAAGATCACAACAGACAGAACCTATTTAAACTGTAAAAACAGAACAAATTTGTAGTGGCAATTGGCACGATGACATGGCGCCAAGTGTCAAGAAGCACGATTACAGTACATTATTTATGTGATTAATGTACAAGACGCATTAAGTACAATTTATTTTAGTATGGTTGTATATACCATTCGGTTTAGAAGAGCATGAGTGTCAAACTCTATATTTTATCTCCATTGTATGTTACTTTATGCGGTTATTTGATACTTAAAAATCATGAACAAATAGAGATAATTGAAATAAGATATTAATTAACAATTTTGCCAGTTCAGATATTAATTTAATTGTCTCTTACTAATGCCTTGTACTTCTTAATTTTACATGATTTCTGTGTGGTCAGCTGAATCGGTTGCCGACGCTTAAAAACTTCTCGTAAATGTCAGAATGCCGGAATATACGAATGTCGGATGCACCGCTTGGATAGCCTATAAAACAATCGGTAAACAAGAGCTCCGCTGTACAAATTGCTTGAAGTGTTATCCCATAGTAACATTTTCTATTTATGTATGCTTCACGATTCCCTTGAGGTGCTTTTGCTGGTACGTATGTTCCGTGCATGGCTCCAATTACACCAGGTAATCCTGCCATTACTCTGAAAGAATTTTTCTTTCTTTCTCTTTCTTCTCTTGTGGGCCATTTAAACACTTAAGGAGATATTTCATTTAAGGCTCGTATAACTGGATAGAATGACACAAAAATTTAAAATTTTCCCATATTAAATAGGCAACCTACTGGTCTGCAAAATAAAATTTTCAGAAACGAATACTACTAGAATTTTAATCGAATCTTCACTTATAACTATCTGCGGTTGCAAGTAACTAGGGAACAGTCAATATGTGACGATCAGTTGGTATTTGTGAGCTAAAAAGTTCTTCTAAATTTGAGACGGATCGTTCAAATAATTGGATTTTCTTGATACAGTAATTCCATTTCCTCATCATCGCTCGAGCTAGAACCACCATCAAAACGCTCCAAATCCATTACCACCGATTCCACGTATGTGGTTGCTCTTTATGGTACCCCGTTTTTTAACACACCTTATCACTAATTTGATTGCAATTGTACGTTATGTCGTCTGTACAAAGTCATACATAGATGAGCATAGGTGTGAAGTCGGGTGGTTAAATAGCGTTCAGATTGACAGAGATGAACTATTGCCCAACGTTTACCCGCCAAACTCCCAGTCAATCTGAACGCACCACTGGAGTCACTTTTTTTGTTTTTTTAACAGGAGGGGTGTGCATTACGCACACCACCGACGTGAGGTGCAATGTTGGTGGTAGTGTGGGACTCCGTGGGCTACACGTATACAAACTAAAACCCCTCCTCGATGCCTCCGTATAGAGTCCAACGAAAACACCCCTACGGGGTTTGATCATCATCGGGCTCTGGAGTTGGTTGCTTGCGTACTTGCAGTTATTGTGTCAATCCGTTTTCCAGACTCTCCCGCGCCCGCAGAATTTCGGCCACGTATTGGGCAAACTTGTTCCACGATTCCTCATCAGCCAGCATGAACTTCGCCGCATTATCCGCGGTGATCTGATCGAAGGAGCCGCTGTATATTAGTCGTATGTTTGCGGGCTTGCGAAGATAGAATGCTCTGGATCGTCCACAGCTCCCCAGTGTGGGCAGTCGTCACTCCCTCTCGTTTTGATCCTTGTGAAATACGTCCCGAAAGACCCGTGCCCTGTCAGGAACTGGGTGAAATAATAGTATAGACTGCCGTGCGTCCGCCCTAGCCGCGGCTCTATGACGGGTATCAATCGTTTCGTCCTCTGTGCCTTCGCAGTCTCCGAGTTCCACCTTTCTTGCCATTTGTCGATCGTCAATTTGCTTACTTCAGATTTACTGCCTTCGTGTTTCCTAATCTTAGTTCGCTCCTCTATTAAGAGGTCCATGGGAATAACTCCGGCCACAACGGAGAGGGCCTCGGAAGAAGTCGTCCTGTATGCGCAGGTAATCCCTATGTTCGCCCGTCGCTGCACTCCTGCTAGGACGTCGCGGTATAGAGTCCAGCTAGGATGCCTCCGTATTCAGTCCAACGGAAACACCCCTGCGGGTTTTGATCATCATCGGGCTCTGGAATTGGTTGCTTGCGTACTTGCAATTATTGTGTCAATCCGTGGCTCCAGGCTCTCCCGCGCTCGCAGAATTTCGGTCACGTATTAGGCAAACTTATTCCACAATTCCTCATCAGCAAGCATGAACTTCACCGCATTATCCGCGGTGATCTGATTGAAGGAGCCGCTGTATATCAGTCGTATGTGGGCCGTTGTTTGTAGGCATGCGAAGATAGCATGCTCTGGATCGTCCACCGCTCCGCAGTGTGGGCCGTCGTCACTCTCTCTCTTTTTGATCCTTGTCAAATACGTCCCGAAAGACCAGTGTCCTGTCAGGAACTGGGTCAAATAATAGTATAGACTGCCGTGCGTCCGCTCTAGCCGCGGGTCTATGACGGGTACCAACCGTTTCGTCCACTGTGCCTTCGCAGTCTCCGAGTTCCACATTTCTTGCCATTTGTCGATCGTCAATTTCCTTACTTCAGATTTACTGCGTTCCTGTTTCCTAACCCTAGTTCTCTCCTTTATTAGGAGGTCCATGCGAATAACTCCGGCCAGAACGGAGAGGGCCTCGGAAGAAGTCGTCCTGTATGCGCAGGTAATCCCTATGTTCGCCCGTCGCTGCACTCCTGCTAGGACGTCGCGGTACTTATGATACCCCTGGAGTCACTAAGCAAATTGAATACAACCCGGATCATGACTTCCAATATCTTGATGTTAAAATCATGGACAGAGAGCCAAGCTATTATAAGCGATTATTCAGAGAGGCTATACATTGTGATGGAGGTAGAGGTGTTTAAATGAAACTACACGAGCCCTTACTTAAATCGTCTATTCACCATACTCGGACCCGTCAGTGGTCACCTGCTGACTCCGTCCTATCGGTCCGGTTCTTGGCCTACATGCCCGGAAGCCTGTCGAAGTCATGTGCTGACACAGCAGCCATTCGACGTACATCCAGTAATATTCCACAATACACGATTTGCATAGTGGACATAGATAACTAATTCGTACTTATTATTATTACATTACACCTCCGGAGCAAATAAAAAAAAAAATTTGATCTTACAGATTAGATATTTTTACTATCTACTTAAATCTATTTTTTTTTGCATATTATACAAACTTATGTATCTACTTAAAATAAACATTATACTTAAAATAAACGTTATTAAAATTAAACATTCTTAAAATTAACACTGTTAAAATTAAACACTTGTTTTACCTGTTCGTTAAATATCTAATCCGATTCATGTGCACTTCTACAAGTTTATCATCCAAATCAAGTATTACGCTAGGTTCTTTAATTTCAATCACTTGATATGGTCCTTTGTATAACACTTCTAATTTATTACCTACTTCATTCTTAACTCAAACTTTGTCCCCTATCTTAATATCGATTTTTCTAATTTTTCTATCATATATTTGTTTTCTTGTCTCTTTAGATTTAAACAAATTATTCTGAGTATCAGCCCATGCTCGCTGAAGTCTGTATTTTAACTCTACAGCGTAATCACCAAAATTATAAACAGGCTCCGCACCATTTGCTAAACTTGATGGCAAATTCGCAACTTTTCCGAATACAAGTTCATATGGCATATATTTAGTTTCAGTATGAACTGTGTTATTATATGAAAAAGTCCAAATCGAACCCAGTGACTCCATGAGTCAGGATATTTTGATAATTGTGTTCTAAGATATGCAGTTAAATGTTTATGAGAGTTTTCTAAAGCACCTAATGTCTCATGGTGGTATGCTGTTGAATTTAAATTACTTATACCTAAAAATTTGCAAGTTTCTTTAAATGTTGACGCCATGAATTCTTTTCCTTGTTCTGTAACAACAACTTTTGAAATACCTAAGCAAAGTATAAAATTTTCAACGTATGCTCTTGCCACTGTAACTGCATCCTTATTTTGTATTGGGTATCCTTCTACAAACTTCGTTAAATCACATTGGATAGTCAGTATATATTTATTATTGTCATTATCGGTATTTATTGGGCCTGCTAAATCCAAAAATATTTTTCAAAAGCTGCTGAAGCTGTAGTTGTTATCGTTAACGGTTGTCTGTTGGTAATGAAAATTTATTTCGTTGGCAATCATCACACCGCTTTACAAAATCTTCAACATCTTTTGTAAATCCTACCCAAAAATAGTATTTTTTAATATTATTGAACATTCTTTTAATGCCACAATGACCTCCCGTGTGTAAAATGTGAAAGTCATTCAGAATTAATTGTTTCGTTTCTTTGTCTGTTATTTTTTGTACTCCTCTTATTATAGAGAATCGTATGTCAGCTAGCTTATCTTTTTGCATTGAAATACTTTTTATAAATTGACTAGTCATATCATTTTTAACAATGCATAATTCGCGAATATTATTTTGTTCACATAATGTTATCAGATCCTTCAATGACGCAGCTAAGTTTGACACTGATGAGGAATGCTGTTTTATGTATATTTTGCGCATATTTATATCGTATATTATAAAATTACTTGTATAGCAAAAACTATCTTTTTTACTTATGATATCATTGAATTCTTTGTTATTTATTGGCTGCAGCTCAGTCGAATTTTCGGGTTGTTTTAACAATTCAACAAATCCAGGGTGATCAATCCTGTCTTGTGTTGAGTTTGTTTTCTGTTGGATTTCCTTTGATTTTGAACGTATAATAACGAATACGTTATTATTAAGGTCTTTTAATTCATCCACAGTTATCCTAGATAAAGCATCTGCTACTACATTGTCTTTACCTTTAACATACTCTACTTCAAAATCATATTCTTTCAAAATAAGTCTAAATTTCGTAAGTCTACTGGAAGGGTTCGTCATACCAAATAAATAAATTAAGGCCCTATGATCTGTAAAAATTTTGAATTTTCTCCCAAAAAGATAAGGCCTGTAATGCCTTACCGCAAACACGATGGAAAATAATTCTTTCTCGGTCGTATTATAGTTCTTTTCGGCCTTATTTAAGCTTCTACTCGCGTAAGCTATCGGTTGGTCGTTTGAATTTGATAAAACGGCGCCGATTGCAAAACCTGAGGCATCAGTCGTTAACCGAAATATGTTACCCTCTGAGAAATTTGGATATTGCAAAAGAGGTGACTGAACTAATGAATTTTTTAACTCCTGAAATGAGTTTTGACACTCTTCATCCCAAACAAAATTTACTCCTTTTCTTGTTAATTTATTTAATGGTGCTACAATGTTTGTAAAATTTTTTATAAATTTTCTATAATAATTTGCAAATGCGACAAATCTCTTCACTTCGTTGGCATCTTTAGGTATTGGATATTGTTTAACTACTTTTATTTTTTCTGGATCTGGCAGTACGCCTTCCGCTGTAATTGTATGCCCTAAATACAGAATTTCCTTTTTCAAAAATTCACATTTTGATGGATTTAGCTTTAAATTTAACCGTCTGTCTTAACCGGCTGTCTTAACCGATTTAGAACTTTTATTAAATTTTTATTATGTTCTGCTAAATTTTTTCCGAAAATTATTAAGTCGTCCAAATAAACAAAACATGATTCGAAATTTAGACCCGATATTGCAATTGTCATAATTCTTGAAAATGAACTAGGACTTATTTTTAATCCCATTGGTAAGCGTTTCATTTGGTACTGACCGCAGCTATAGAACAAGTCATTCTTGTAGCCCTGCTGCTTATTACAGGACTGAATACTTCATCTATTAAAACTGTAAATCCTTGTTCGAAACCTCCCACTACAAGCCTTGCCTTATAAGTTTCGTGTTCTTTAACTCTGAATACACATTTATTGCTTAATATCTTTTTTGTGCACATTTTTCATCTACAAGTCGCCCAACGTTGTTATCATTCAATGACTTTTTATCATCCTCAATTGCGTTTTGCCATTTTTCTTTATCGTTTCTCTCTAAGAGTTCCTCATAAGTTAAATAAACAAAATGAAAGTTTAGGTGAAATTGAAAGTAACTGATTTGTGCTTTCGTTGAAAAATAACGTATTTGCAGATAAAAATTTGTCATCCAAGATAAAAGCAGGTTTCAAACAATCTATGCTGTCAGTACAATTTCTGTTATTTTTCAAAATAGTAAACGTTTTGGAACATCTGTCAATAACTTTAAAAGGACCCTCCTCTATAATATAGTAAAACGAATTAACCTATTTTTTCTTCACCATTCCACGTACGAAAAAGTGCCTTCTTAATTGCTTATGGAAAATTTGGAGAAGCCTTTTCGGGCGCGCGAAGCGCGACCGTCGCCTTATATGGACCATTCTATGTTCCGTGAGTTTTTGAAATCGATGCAAAAGGGTCACTGTGGGCGTTTTTGCTTCAAAATTTTCCAAAAAGCGAGCAATTTTGGTGAACATATCTCAACATACCAACAGCTGTTTATTTCGCGTCGTCATGGCTGAGCCGTTGGGAAACCTATAACCACTATTTTATATGTACGTCTAATAATTATTATTAATTCACATTTGTCTTTATTACGTATAAATGCGTACCTAATACCTATACATACAAGCATTATTGGAGTAATATGGTAAAATTTTACAAATTGGACAAATATTGTCACCCTGCACTTAACATACTACGAAAACAACAGTAACTAAATTAATAGAGATGATTAGCTTTTCGTTTAAATTCGGCCGTCTACTAATTGACTACACCTTGACACATGCTTGAGCGCATGTCGCGTTGCTGACAGCGCTAAATTATTAAGAAACACCGCCTAACCTATTTTTTTAAGGTGAATTTCTGAAACAGCAGCACGCATAGACTAAGGAAAGAGTTTATTACCGATTGTAGTACATATTTCCTTTTTATTAATAGTTTTAGGATGTAAACAAACTGTCGTACAGTGACTAATTTGTACGTACTCACCTCCAAATACAAAAAATCTTCCATGTCACAGTATATCGAAGGACACAGATGGCATACAACCCAGTCCAGTTCTTCTGAAGTTAAAGTAGTAAGCGAACTGACAGAGCGCAAGAGAGAAGCGTAGAATGTAAACATCAGCTCGATTATGCCTTAAAGGGGGATGACCCCAAAGAAAACAAAACAAGTATTTTTCCTCTACTCAAACATTTAGTAGAATTTGAAACAATGAAACAATTTATCCTTATTTTGAGGTTAAATTCATTTTACAGTATGTAGTTGACTTTAGTTTAATTTGATTTTTTACAGGTAACATCTACGATGTGATAAATAGCCTGGAGGAACAAGGAATCTAATATTGGTTTAAAGAAAGCTATATCAACATTGGTGA
The DNA here is from genome assembly GCA_964023965.1 of Melinopterus prodromus. Classification (NCBI taxonomy): domain Eukaryota; kingdom Metazoa; phylum Arthropoda; class Insecta; order Coleoptera; family Scarabaeidae; genus Melinopterus; species Melinopterus prodromus. The sequence goes on along the minus strand of OZ030392.1, from coordinate 37,973,423 downwards.
TTTGGAAGGATTATTGAAATTTTATCGCATTGGTCAATCGTAAGTCTCGGTCACCCGTCATGTGATTTTCAATTTCATATACATACCATTCATATTACAAGGACAATTTCCAATCAAGGTCGGAAATGCTATAACCATAAATGAGGAGAAACTTTGGATTTAGTTGGAATGTATTTACTTCAAACTGTTTTTGCGCACGGCCAGCTAAATGTGGCCGTTTCTACGGTTAAAAGGTGAGATTCTTTATACGTGTAAATGACAAAATGTTTTCTCAGGGGCGATTATGAAAAAGTGCCTATTTAAATTAACAGGTACATGAAATATTTAACAGGTACGAAGAAATATTTAAATTTGTAAATACTAAATTTTTTACTTATTTTATTGTTTTCTGTAATATATACATATCTATACAATCATGTGCAATTGTTCTACAAAAATATATTATATAGACAGTCTCTGTGAAGGAACTAATTTAATTTTTACCGTCAATCATATGTTTTACATACCTATATATCATTGCTTATTTGTTATTTAAAAATACTAATCTTATTATACATGCATTACAGATTCTGCAATATATCTACAATGTTGTTATTAATCTACGATACCAACGTGTATAAATACATTGACCGGAAGAAGATGCCGAATTAGAATTATTAACTGCAAAAATTTTATTTGAAAGAGAAGAAGTAGAATTTATTGATTCCCAAATCTTGTCCGCAATTGGCATAAGGTCATTCACATTTTCCTTCCCTGAGGCGGTTAAAGCTATCGAAATAGTGTGTGGCAACCTTCGACTCCAAAGGTTTACTAAAAAATCATCACTGTCCATTTGTGTACTACCACAACAGGTTAACATTCCGCAATAAAAATCTGATGGCTTTTGATCACCTAATTCAGACGATATAAGCAAATCTTCAAGTCTTTTTTCGTGACTGTAAGACTGTAAGTAGTTTTAAGGAAGTCCCTACAAGAAAGTCCTTACAAACCCAAGCATTGGGTCAGATATGTGGTTTGGCCACACGGTAGAGATAAACTTACTGAGTTCTTTAGCCACCTGAACAATGTTAATCCTTCTATCAAATCCACGATGGAAAGAGAAGAGCATAATCCGGTGCCATTTTTGGATGTGCTGGTATACAGAACGTCAACGGGTACGCTTGGACATACAGTCTACCGTAAGAAAACACATACCGATCGGTACTTGAACGCCAAATCACACCAACATCCCCAACAGAAGAGAAGTGTTATTAACACTCTGTTCAACAGAGCCGAGAAGGTGTGCGACTCCAGCGCCTTAGACGACGAACGGAAACAATTGGAGTGGGCTCTACGTCAGAATAGATACACCAAGTCTGACATACGAGGTGCCACAGAAAGAAACCCGCATGTCTCAGAGGAACGGCAAGAGTCAAAGAGGTTCGCTTGCTTACCATACGTAAGTGGGGTATCAGAAAAAATCGGTACAATACTGAAAAAATCGGGTATCACGGTAAGCTACAGAGCACCAGCAAACGTAAAGGATCTTTTGCCTAACCCAAAGGATATCACACCCCTCCGGAAGAACGAAGGGGTATACAAGATAACATGTCAGTGTGGAACATGCTATGTAGGACAGACAGGATGAAGTATCGAATGTCGAGTCTAAGAGCACAGTAGAGACACCCCATTACGCAAGATTCAACAGTCCGCCGTTGCTTAACACTGCTACGAGTCGGGACACACAATGATTTTCGATGACGTGAAGATGTTGGCAAGGGTTGGTAATTACCATTGAAGGCTTATTAGAGAAGCCATCGAAATTTATAAACATCCTAACAACATCAATCGCGAAGATGGTACTGACATTAGTAGGGTCTGGTAGGATCCTAACGCGGTCAGGTGGAAAAGCACATGGGAGCTCCAGATTTGCGCAGTGAGGTGTAAATACAAGTATATACGGGAGAGTTTCTTGGTAGCTCTTTAGTATTCAATTAGCTTTGAAGAAGCGAGCAACATGGTTCGCAAAACATCAGCATTAACAAATCTTGACACTCGGCATAACGCGGAAGCAGTTTATTTTCTAAATGATTCTGGCCGTGAAAGCCTACGTACTTATTTAGGTCTACGACCTTAGTTTTAAGAAAATTATACATGTCTGCCTGAGGTGGATTAGCGAGAGTACCATAAATATTAGAAATGACATCTAAAGGTAAATTAGCTATAACCAAATTAAACTTAGTTCTGTCAGCATATATACATGATAACGACAATTGTGTTTCAATTTGCATGAACCAAATTTCTGGTTTAGAGGGCGAAAAGAGGGGCCATTTTAGTGAAGACTATTTTATCATTGGTATCTAAATGAATACTTGTGTCAGCCGAAATAGAAAGTTCAGTTGTCATAATGACGTTAATTTACAAAAATTGTCAAAAAGAGTTATTTTCCTGAATATTTGATCAGAAAAAATTAAGGGTGAGAAATAAAAGCAGCAAACAAATATATTACAGTTGAGCGCAATCATTCTGTGAAATGTGCACTAGCGAGCGACGACTGGTAATCAAGTCTGGTGAACAACGGGACCTTGGGGTAGACGTCGATGAAGCGGCGATCACGTCGAGCTTGACTCCTTGACTCACGTCAGTGGGGCATCGCTCACGTCGGACTTGACTTACGATGGTAAAGTAAAGTAAAGTAATTTATTGGCGATAGACATGTATGTAACATTTTCGCAGGTCAGTCATGTGCAATATGCAGTAATACATATCCAAGCAACAATAATTAATACACTCAACTATAAAACAACAATTCACAACTATAATAAAGAAGACACCACGACATCAACCACACAACATCAAGATAAAAAAAATCACCAAATATGCATAAGCAAACATATAATGTAATAGTGAAAAAAATAATGGGCACAAAACTACAAACCGAGAACTTAAGTGCGGATCTTCAGGACAGGTCAGAAAAATCATTGTTCAGATACTCTGTCCAATTATAAAATGCCCTCCTTAACAGGTAATCGTTTATCTTTGCTTTAAATTTAACTATAGTGAGTTCTTTTATATACTCGGGAAGGACATTGTAAAATTGTATCCCATAGTAATTGATTCCATATCTAGCCCTCTCCGTTCTATTATAGCTTAGTTTCAAGTCACGCTTATGCCTGGTATTGTAGCTGTGGCCGTCATCATGTCTCCCATATGAATTAATGTTCTCCCTCACATACATCAGGGAACGCATTATGTACAGACAAGGAAATGTTAGTACCTCTAGCTCCTTGAATTTAGCTCTGCAACACTCCGAGTAACCCATGCCGCCCAACACTCTGATACACCTTCGCTGAGCCCCAAAGACATGGAATGCGTGCGCCGAATGACCCCAACATAGGACGGCGTATGTTAAGTGTGCATAAAAATACCCCTTAGTACGCCTTCATTAGGGTGCTGAACGTTATTACATTTTTCAAGGTGCGAATTGAGAATATAATCTCTTTAGTTTTTTCGTCGTTTGAACCGCATGCTCTTCCCATGTCAGCTTAGAGTCGATATACACTCCTAGATAATTAACTGGCTCAACATCGCCACGCACAGGACGCAGAGAAAAGTTGAGAAGTTGCGTCTTTGTCTCGTGAGCAAGTTGGTTGCAAACCACTCAAAGATAGCATCCTGTGAGTCGGCATGACGCAGCTGAAGATCCTCAACTGTCTCAGACATGTTAAACGCGCTCGTATCGTCGGCAAACAGCATTAATTTTGTTGAATCAGGGACTGTGGTGGATATGTCATTGATAAAGGTTATGGTGGACTGTCGATCACGTAGGACTTGACTTACGATGGTGGAGCGTCGATCACGTCGTACTTGACTCAAACGGGTCAGCTACGTCGGCTGAGCTATTGTTGGTGGAGTTACGTCGGTCTGCAATCACGTCGGGATCACCAGTTATGTAGGTCGAAGTTTTCCCACATAAAATAATAAAATATTGTTAATAAAATTATTTTTAAAATTATTTTATAAGGTTAAATATAACAAGGGAGAGAACGACGTGTTCTGTAGGAGTTGGCAAGAGGGAATGAATATATTACAAAATAATTAATCTACGTTTCTTAGAAACTGTCTGGTCACGTGATTTCCTTAAAATGACCAAGTGCAGACGTCACAGGAAATTGGCCAACTGCAACATGAAGTACGCCACAGCAGCATATCCTACAAATATTATTCTCTTACTGCTATCATCCAGTTTCGTTAATTGACCCAAACGTTTTCTATCAGCATGAGATCGAAATATTTGTAGATTCTTCAAATTTGGTTTGAATCCATTCCATAATTCGTTAGGTATTTTTCTGTCGTAGTTGTGGTGGTTCTATTCAATAGATATCCACTAAATTTAATTGCTTCTCCCCAGAATTTGTTATCTAAGTTAGAATGTATTATTAGTGAACATTGCTTTTTCTAGCAATGTTGTGTTTAGTCATTCAGCCTTCCCGTTGAGTTGTGGAGTATCCGGAATTGTGAAATCGAATGTTGTTCCTCTGTCTTTAATTGAATTATTATTATTATTATTATTATTATTATTTTAATTGATTTAATTAATGAATTTCTTTATTACCTCTGCACTTGGATGACTTATTTATTGCTTCCTCTTCCTTAGTTAACAAGGCATTCTTTATTTCATTATTTTCCTGCATATTTAAAATTGAAAGTCCATTTCCTTCCACGTTTCCTTCCATGATTTTTGTCTTTTCCTTACAAATTTTAACAGTTTCTTTCTCAAGAGTTACTTTTCCACCGTTTTCAGTAATTTGTCGAACAGACATCAAAATTCTCTCCAAATCACGAACATCAATTACGTTTTCTAAATAACAGACATTACCCTCAGCATTTCCAGTTGCTTTTGCCAACGTCTGTTTTACAGTTCCAGTTTTTCATCAAACTTTTCAATACTTTTGAAAACTTCAATATTGTTTGTCATGTGCGACGAACATCCCGAATCTACTACCCAATCATTGTTACCTTTCTTCATAGCATTGTTTATCAAAAAAGCTAGTGTTTTCTATTCTCCTTTTATTTCTAAAATATTTTTTTTTCTATTTGGTTTGACTTCTTACAAATTGAACAAAACATCTCACAATCAAAAATATTTACTTTAAATGCTACTGATTCAGATGTACCTCCAGAATTTACTCTCAGTTCTTCATTCAATAATCTCTCACTCAATTTATTGAATGTTCTCTCTTCTTTGGGTGTTGACCCCCACCCACTAATAAAAAATCTATAATCCGGTGGTAGAGTGGAAATCACTTTTGTCATGATCATTTCGTCAGAAATATTTTCTTTTAAAAAATTTATCTTCAATGACAAATTTTTTATTTCTGTCATATTATTAAAATCCTTGAAGTAATTTGAACCTATAGTCTAAAAGGTGAATTAAAATTTGTATTTGTATTGATGTTATATTTTTTTGGGCTATGACATCCTTTTGTTCCCATTCATCAATTAATTTTTATCTTCCACAGGACATATTTTTGTTTCATCAACTGTCTCCCACAAACCTTTGGCTTTAAATAAAATCTGAACCTGGAATTTCTATAAACTATAATTTTCACTCCCTTTTAAGACATCTATATTATTTGCATCTTGTGCCATAATTAGATACTTCCTTTTTTACAATTCTTAACGTTAATTCTTAGTTGGCTTTTAATTGTTTTTAATTTAACTCTTTAGTTGGTTTTTAATTGTAATTTACCCGTTTTTTTTATTTATTAGCTTTTTATAATAACCGATTGCACATGTTCCGTGGTCCGTTTGTACTATACGCGTCCCGCACGCTTCCAGGTGGTTTCTTCCTAATTCTGCCTTACGCCAATCAGTTTTTACATCTATCTCTCCTATATCATCCAGCCTGCCTGTCTGGGCCCATAAGCTATTGTACTTTTAATGAAGAGTAGACTTAAATTCTTATAGTGTTCAAGTAGTTTACAGTATATTCATACAACTCCACATACATGGAAGAGCATTTTTATGTTACATATATGTCACCGAAGAAACGTATGGGGGTAGACGCTAGCGTCGGTAGCGACCAAGAGTGGGGGACGCGTCGCTGCACCACGCGGAGACTTGCCACACTTGCCAGTCAGGTGGATGGTTTCCAATGTGAAGGGAGTGACCGTTCCGCGATCAGCTCTGTATTGTCACTTACTACAGTTATTGCATATTGCTAATTGTTTCGCTATATTGGTTGAAACAGTTGTGCATTCGTTATTAGAATTGTGTGTTTTATCCTCAGAAGAGGGATCTAATTCACGTGCAAAATCCAATAACAAAGAAACAACTGGAAATATTAATCCTCGCTGCCTGACAAAAGTACTTGAGATTGTGTTATGGAGATTGTGATACTAAGGATCAAAATTGTTTGCTCTCAATATATTGGTGATGCTTAAAAAAGATCGTTTAATTTTGGTGAGTCATAACTTGTCGAGATGATTGTTTGCACTGCATTGAATGGAAAATCATGTAAGTACAGGTGTGCATAATTGCAGTATGCAAACCAATATGCAAAACTAATGTCTATTTTCGAAATGAATTTAAGGTGTTGTTGTCTTTGTGTTGATACCGAGAGAACATACCCTAATAGTGATGGTTAAAAGAGATTTTATAATTTGGTGAGTCATAACTTGTTGGGATAATTGTTTGCACTGCATTGAATGGAAACTCATGCGAGTACAGGTGTGCTTAATTGCAAACCTATTGTAGAGTGACCTCAAGCCCTGAGTCATCGCAGATGACGGCGAACCACCAAATCCATGTACCTGGCTAACTGGTTGAGTGTTTTCCTACTATTGGGGATTATTATATCATGTACCGGAGCGATTGCTCATTCTTAAGACGCTGACACGCTGTGCGGCGAGCACACTCCGGCATCCGACGTTTGTTGGTATCCCGCACTGTTTCCACCTCAAAGGTTTAAATAGGTGCAACACGAGGCGGCTTACTACCGAGCGTTCGACGCTTTCGGATGTTCTTAGCGTCGTCTGGCATCGGTCTTAGGCAGTCGATGCCAACGATAAGACGCACTATACTAGTATTGGTCTGGTATCATTATATTTCGTTCAACTTGATTACGACTTTTGTTTGTTTAATTTACTTTTCTTAAGGTGTTGTTTTTATTTGTTTATCTCGAGAGAATTGCATACTAACTGAAGTTATTGGATGCCATAATGAGTTTTCAAGACAGCCGCACTTGTCAGAATGGTCGAGTGGCTTGTAAAAGTTTTTGCTGATGCTTGTTCTACGCCACTTAGAAACGTGTTGAAGAGATGGAATATTCTTTAGCATTGGAAATGTATGCATTGTTGGTACCAGTGCCGAGACGGAGTAAGATAAAAACAAATATTTTTGAGGTTTGTGATAGATAATTAATAGATCATAGTTCAAATAGTGAAATGCCTCAATGGTTTGTGATTTATAATTTAACCATTGGTTGTTTTCCATAATAAGTGTAGGTAATTACTGTAGCAAAATACATAGTAATAGTAATTACTGTAGTAAAAAGTGTTTTATGGGCGAAACATTGAGAATTCGAAAAATCGTGTATAATTTCTGATTTAAACATATTCAATTCTTAACTTAAATCAGGAATGACCCTATCATTTGTTGTTTAAGAAATGAAAGTACTTTTGCTAAGAGTACTGTAATTGGCGAGTTTGAAGAGCTTACGCTTGCATTTCATATTTAGAAATATGAAGGTGCTTTTTCTTGGCTTATTATAAATTCGAAATAGAAAATCTTTTGTTTTGTAATTTCATAATGCAAAATTGAAAGTTACCTATTATGTTTTGTTTAAGAATAGTAAGGTTACGTTCCCAATCATTATTGGAGAATTGAAGGTTTATGTTCTTCATGAAATGTAAATTGAGGATTGAAGTATCTTATGCCGTGTGTGGCTTAATTTGCGAATTTAAAGTTGATGCTTGTGATCATTATTGGAGAGTTGAAATTTATTAGCTTTGTGTAGCTGAATTTACAAATACAAATACAAATATCATTTATTGAACAACCAATCACTTACATTTGACATATTTCCTAGCCAAAAACTAAAACAGATAGTTGTCCAACGGGAACAAACCACAGACTGACAGCGAGCCATCGTCTGATATACGTTCATACCCTTACATATATTATATAAACAACAAGAACAAAACAGTGTCGTCGATCTACCCAAAGTCAAGCGTTAAACCACAAGCTGATTGAAATGGAGCAGCTCACCTCTAACCACCGAAATCTAACCTCGGATGCTTCACCCACCAACCAACTCTAGAGCCTGCTGCTCCTGCAAAATATTTCTGTTTTTTAAATGTGGATCTTGAAAGTTCTTTTAATGTACACGGGAGAGAATTCCACAATGACGCGACACAGTAGGAGAAAGATCGCTCAAACAATTCAGTACGCTGGCCAGGAACTGTGACAGTTCCCCTCCGTCTCAGATTTAGATGGTGCACATCGGTACGAAAGCTTATTTTGTTATATAAATACTGGGGGATCTTTGACTTTATCACCTGACGGTAAAGTGCGGCGGCATGAAGCGTTCTTGTTCTTTCCATGTTCAACCAATTGCATTGCGCTAAAGTGTGGGAAATCCGTTCATATTTGCGAATTCCATATATAAACCGCAGGCAAGCATTTTGGAGTCTTTGTACTCGCTTCGCACATTCCACCGTCAGACAGGGACCATAGACTGAATCACAATAACTGAAACGCGAAAGCACCAGGGTATTACAAGCAGTATTCTTGATTTTTGACTTAATATAAACCTGTTAGCATATAGGATTTTAAGAATGCCATAGGATGTTCAAACCAAGTTGTTAACATGCGTTCCAAATCGCATATCCGCGTCAATCCATAAGCCCAAATTTTTAATTGTATCGGTGTATTGGATACGAGCACCATCAATCTCCACGGACAGTCGCTGTTTGACACTCGCGACGCCATGCCGGCCACCAAATATCATCGCAGAGGACTTTGCAGGATTGATCAGGAGCCCATGATCTTTTGAAAGCTTTGTGAGGATTTGCAGGTCCTCATTTACCTTGGTCTGAGACATCTCACACTGCTCCCCTGCAAAGCTATAGGTCAACTGGGTGTCATCAGCAAACGCGTGGTAACCACAATATGCTTAACATAATCCCTGAAACATGCTGTAAATGCAGTGTACATTATAGGAGAGCAAATGGAGCCCTGTGGACAACCTGATGTAACCAATCTCTCGTTCGACATGTTCACTCCCAGCCTTATCCTTTGGCTCCTTCCGGTCAAAAACTCCCCAAAGAAAGCAACAGCGCCCGCACCCAAACCCAAGTAATGAAGAATAGCAAGTAGTAGCTTGTGATTCATCATGTCAAATGCCTTGCTATAGTCTATGCTTACCAAAACCGTGTGTAACCCCTGTCTCAGTCCAGAAAAATCTCGTCAGTCACGTTCAGTAATGCAGTATTACAACTAAATCCCGCTCGAAAACCAGATTGTGTATCTGGCAGAAGATTGTGCATTTCAAAATGTTCCCGAATTTGCTTCTCCACAATTCTCTCCAACACATTTGAGAGTACCGGTGATATGCTTATTGGCCTTAAGTCATTGTACGAGGTGGGCCGTGACACTTTAGGCACCGGCACAACGACCGCTTGTTTCCAGACCGCAGGGAATACAGATTCCCATAGGCAAGTATTGACAATGTGAGCGATATACGTAGTATTAGGAATCGGTTTATTTAATGGATTAATTAAGATATTACGACTAAGAATTGTTCATCTATTGGCCTGTGCATAGGCCTGTGTTACCGTTTTTGTTTATATTACCGGGCGATAGAAATGTGCTTATTATACGAATATGCCTGAGCGACTTGGGTCGCTGGTTTGTTTATGTTATTATTCGATAAAGAACCGCTGTCGGTAAACGGGGCAGTTAGTTAGTTCCAACATTGCTCGCTTGCCGTGTCTCCTGCCGTTCTTTCGTTATAGTATTTTTAATAAAGTGTTTGACATTATTCACCAATCGTTTTTTACTTCTAACATCAGAAGTGGGATTCGCCTACGTTTGCAGTGATTGTTGTTTAAAAAGGAGTGTTGAAAGTGCTTAAAAAGAGTGTTAAAACATACAGCAATGGAAGAGTTTATGTCCGAATTTGTCAAAATGGTTAAGCAGTCCAATGCCGCCTCGGAGGTTGGTTATTTATTTATTATTTGGACATTATGGAGGCTAATAAGTGGATCGACCAACTTGAGTCCATTAACGGTGAATTTTCGTGGACCGATCAACAATTGCTTCTCAGACTCGGACGTTCTTTAACAGGAGTCGCGGTTACTTGGTTTAAGTCCTGGATACCGGAGGTACGTACATGGGCATGCTTTAAAACCGATTTTCTTTCTGCATTTCCGCCAAAACGGAATTTGGGCAAGCTGTTGTTTGAAGCTGCCGCATTTACGAGTGACCGCTGTGAAACGTATGATGCGTACGTTTACGAAAAAGTTGCGTTATTAAAGAACCTCAAGACGGAATGGCAGGAGGAAGATTTAGTTGAGATCGCGATTCATGGAATCAAAGAAGGCGAAGTACGTACTAACGCTTATAATTGCAATCTAAAGACTATTTCAAGTTTAATCTCTTCTCTTGGGCCATTGATTAAAAGTTCGACGCATGAAAGGCCTACTGTAAATGATCAAGCTCCTTTTGCCCACGCTTAAATGTATCACATAAAACATGTTACCAATGTGGTAAAATGATTCTTCTAGTTTGTGTGTCCCAATAACAAGGGGTTGGTCATTTGTACGGTTTGCATTTATTTAATTGCTAATTGTTTTTAATTGTGAATTGGTCTTTGCACATTGGGACAGATGAAGAAGGTATGTGTGGTAATAGTTAGTTTTGAGGGAAATATAACATCATTTTGTGTAAGCCAGACTACAGTTCCTGAGTTTACGATGTAAAATAAACCACATGTAGTTCCTGAGCTAGGAGCTGAAAAGAGAAAATATAGAAATGAATACTAAAGTCACAATAATTGTTGTGAATACGAGAATGTTGATGGTAGTTGAGTTAACTCGTTGTTGTACACTTTTTGAACTCTTGTGTTAAAGTTGTTGATACGGCTCTACACCTTGGTAAAGTAGTTATAGGGATAACTCTAAACTTGGTTAAAGTAGTCGAGATTCTTTGGTTGACTACAGCTAGATCCTGTTAAAGTAGTTGGTGATAACTCTAAATATGACTAGACGACTGTTAGTTATGTTAAGAAATTAGGCTCTATCTGGATGTAGATCGATAAAAACAGCCACTGAAGTTGATTGAATGTGAATGCTCTTTGCATGTTAAAGTAGCCCATGGGGTTGTTAAGAACGACGGAGTGCCTGAAACTTTGTAAAAACTAGATAATTTGTCCGGTTGTATTCTATTAGGAGAATTGCTAGGCACAGCAGACGAGATACAGCCGATACAGGTATGTCGAGAGCGTGACACCTTGCAGGATGGCCGTGTCACCGAAGAAACGTATGGGGGTAGACGATAGCTACCCAGAGTGGGGGACGAGTCGCTGCACTACGCGGATACTTGCCACTCTTGCCAAGTAGTGGCAAGAGTCTTGCCACTACTTGCCAGTCGGGTGGATGGTTTCCAGTGTGAAGGGAGTGACCGTCCGCGATCCGCTCTGTATTGTCAGTTACTACAGTTATTGATTATTGCTAATTGGAGTCGCTATATTGGTTGAAACAGTTGTGCATTCGTTATTACAATTGTGTGTGTGTTTTATCATACATATATGAGAAAATATTATTAGACTGACAGTAAATATTATTAATAATGTTACCCTAACATACAAAAACTTATTTTATTCATTTCAACAAGAATATGTAAATATTGTATCGAAAGTCTACTTACAATAAATAGTCGAGGCTACATGGATAATAGACTTATACTCAACTGTCGATGACATTCTAGTTAATATAATAAAACTGGAGTATTTGAAATGAATCGCTGTGTGTGTGATAACAGATTTTTGTTGGAAAGGTAAGGTATGTTATATTTTTTATTTTTCTATAATAATCTTTCTAAGGTGTAACGCACATCCTTCTCTGGTGCGGCGGAGAAGCGCTACACAGTAAATATAACTTTAATATAACTTTGTTGTAGGTAGCTCGTAGGTCCTGGGTTCGTCGGAATAAAATACGATGATTTAATAATGTAATATATGTATTGTTCACCATTGATTTTTTGCATACATAAAAAATACCATAAATAGAAAATAGCGAAAAGGATATAGAAATAAACTATTAAGCCTGGATAAATAGTCTTTAATAGAGCTATGTTCGTAGGATTATCGATTTCGACGTATTTAACGTCATCTTCGGATCCAGAGTCTAAAAGTTAGCTACGTAAAATGTATAAAACGTCCCCGGACATTGTAGGTTATGTTTGAGACGCCACATATAATTATTCACTAGAAAAATCTTCTTTGGTGTTTATATAAGTTGATGGAGACAGATTAACAAAATTTACTGCTAATTAGGAAGCTTCAAAAACGTAACAGCGTCAGTACAAGATACAGGTGTCAACTGTATCTTGTACTGACATAACCTACAATGTCCGGGAACGTTTTATACATTTTACGGAGCTAACTTTTAGACTCTGGATCCGAAGATGACGTTAAATACGTCGAAATCGATAATCCTACGAACATAGCTCTATTAAAGACTATTTATCCAGGCTTAATAGTTTATTTCTATATCCTTTTTTTAAATTTACAACGAAGCATGGACACGGTGGAAACCTTCATTAATCAGAAAATAGCGGGTTATGGAAATGTGTTTTCTTCTGCGGCGGGGTTCGGGTATTAATTAAACAAATCGGTACCGGAGATAGGTTAATGGGATGGGAAAATATTCCCGATTCGGTGACGCTGGAATTCGATAATACTTAATAACATCTGGAAAAATTAACTTATACATATCTGGAAAAACTAACATATCTGGAAAAACATAGACCTGAAAAACTACCTCGCCAACTACGGCCAGCTGAGGTAAGCAGTTCGACGTATTATCAACAGCATGCAAAGGGCCATCGGATACTACCTTGACTTCTCGCACCAGCAATCAAAGGGCCACCAGGGAGGACTCTGAGATATCTGAGCTATCTATTGTGTTTTTACTTTGAATTTATCAAAGTTCGCGCGCTGGCACTACGTAAGTATGTTTTTTGCATGTTTGATTACATTTTTATTGTTTCAATTGGCTTTTGTTTTTTGGTTGTTGCGCTGGCGATCACGTACTATTTCTTGCGTTGTTTCCTTTCTGCAATTGTTTTTTAGTGAGCAACTATGACTCAGTTAGAATTCTTTAATTCTCTTGATAGCGAGAGTATTGGTACGGAGATTGCGTGTGATGTAGATCATTTAAACTCTCTTTTTAGTGATTCTCTCGATTTTACGCGTGAACTGAACGTCTTTCATACGAACATCCGAAGTGCAAATCGTAACTTTGCCGAACTGGAAACGCTTATTCCTCTGTTGAGAGTTGAATTCGACATCATAGTTCTTTCGGAATGCTGGCAATTGGCAGCGCCGAAGTACTTTTCATGGCCTGGTTATACTACGTACTATAACAATAGTAGATTTAATCAAAACGATGGGGTATTAATTTTGATGAAAGATGCTGTTAGCCACAGCTCCAAAATTATTAATATAGATGGCAATTACAATTTCATACGTATTGAATTTACCAAACTGAATAAGAGATTTGGATTGACAGGTATATATCGCCCCCCTTCCTATGATGGAATTTCTTTTTTGACCCAGCTTAGAGAGTACATGGGCAGTTACTGTTCGTTTCCAACAGAGCTTCTGGTAGGGGATATAAATATAGATCTATTGAACATAGATCGTCGAGACCGATATTTGGGCGATTACCTGAACGTGGTAGCCAATTTCGGTTTTCGGTCTTATGTTAACCTACAGACACATGATGGTCGCTGCTTGGACCATATTTTCATGAGATCGTCGTTAAATAACTGTGCTATTGGTGTGATACTGAACTCAAAAATAACCGACCACTGCCCAATATCTCTTCGAATATCTCAAACTACGTCAAATGATGAGGGTTCCCTTAATAAAGAGAAAATTCTAACTAAAACCTTTACCAATTACGAGAAATTACGTTGTAGCCTTCGGAGGGTTGACTGGAGCCAGTTGTTGTCTCATTTAGACTCTAATCTCGCAATGGAAGCCTTTATATCTATATTGAAGAGAGAACTGAAAGAGTGCATCTTCACGAAGAGCTTTAGACCGCTGTGTAAGCTTCGCAAACCGTGGATTACTGTAGGGTTGGGAAACTCCATAAAAATTAGAGACCGCCTTTATAGACTGCATGTTACCAACCCTGACAACATTCAGGTCCGTAACTCTTACCTAAGGTATAAAAAATTAATTCCGAAACTTGTGTTGGCTTCAAAAAATAAATACTATACTGATAAGTTTGTTGAGTATGGATCTAACGTGAAAAAAATCTGGGAAACCGCTCGGTCTGCTTTGGGCCAGTCACCTATTAAATCAACTTGCGTTTCTTCTTTAAATGTTGCAGGCATCACGGTTTCTGATCCCCTGTTAATCGCCAATGAACTAAATGCATTTTTTGTTGGTGTTGGTGCGAGCATCACTAAGGACATTCCGTTGAATCTCGGAAGCAAACACCGTTGCATCCGGAATATAGCTCCAACTGGGGATACTCTTTTTTTCCGCCCAGCTACCGAGATTGAAGTTATGAATATGATTAAATCGTTGAAGTCAGGTTCTAGTTCCACGGATGGTTCCGCGGACATCTGTGTGCCTTTAACTATGGTTTTCAATAACTGCTTTTTGGAGGGAATTTTTCCCTCATTGCTCAAAGATCATCATGCCATTATTTAAGGGGGGGCAACCTGCAGATAGGGATAGCTATCGCCAAATATCGCTCGTGTCTTCGCTCTCAAAACTTTTTGAGAAATTAATTAAATCTAGGATAATTTCGTTTGTCAATGCTAATAATATTCTGTCTAACAAACAGTTTGGTTTTATGGTCAATAAGAGCACGAGCGATGCGATTTTTGAGCTCTCCAAGCGGTGTTATTCGGCTGTGGACAAGTCTATCCCTTGTGCTGCTGTTTTTTTGGATCTCCGAAAGGCTTTTGATACTGTGAATCATTCCATACTGTTAGATAAACTGGAGAGGTATGGTTTTCGCGGTGTTGCCCCGGACCTAATGGCTGATTATCTCTCGCATAGAGTCCAGGCGGTTAGAATCGGTAGCCACTGCAGCCGCAGACTACCTGTTTCTTGCGGTGTGCCGCAGGGAACAGTGCTTGGCCCTCTTTTGTTTTTACTGTATGTAAATGACTTATTATTGCTAAGTGAACTTAACGGTAGTCTAATTTCTTATGCGGATGACAATGTCTTATTTGTTGATTCTGCCGCTTGGGATGATGTCAGAACTGCTATCGAGCATGACCTAATAAAGCTCTAGTGTGATTCAAATATGTTGTCTATTAATTTTAATAAATCTAATTTCATCACTTTTACGTCTACCATATCCTCGCAACCAGATTTTAATGCCATTGTTGTTCACAAGGAATTGTGTGAGGATGATTGTCGGTGCTCAGCTTACGTCTCCCGAGTTTCACATACAAAATATCTTGGCGTACTATTTGATAGTTTTCTTCGCTGGGATTATCATATAGAATCCCTCTGTGGTAGATTGAGAAAGACATGCTATCTTTTAAGAAAACTTGGCGAATTTACCCCTGGAATTCCTGTTAGAACAGTCTATTTTGCCTTGGCTCAATCAATTCTCAGCTATGGTATAACGGCTTGGGGAGCTAGCGCTGACTGCAACTTTGATAGAGTGTTTACACTCCAGAAATTGATTATAAAGTCACTACTCAAAAAACCTCTGATGTACTCTACTGCGTTGCTTTTCCGAGAATTAGGTATTTTACCCTTAAAGCACATCTATCATTTGTCCGTCCTTAAACTTGCTTACAAAAATCCGGATCTAATTGTCATTGCATCTCACGACTATTACACTAGACATGGTAACAGGTGCATTATCTATAGAGCAACAAAAGCGATCACTAAGAGATGTTTTTTTGATATTGCACCTAAGATCACCAACAAGTTTGTCGAATATTTGTCTGACTTGGGTGTTTGTGAGGTGGATTTGCATATTCACGCTCTGAATGGTGCTTTGTTTAGGTTGCACTCCCGAAAGTTTGCTCACTCACTTGGTATGACTGCTTTCGCGTAGCAACCAAATAATTTTGATAATTTTGAATTTTTCTTCTGGTGATCTGTTCGGATTTAAACCCAGCTATGTGGTTTTTGATTTCATTTTAAATTTTTTTGCTTACTTTTTGCCTGCGTGGGTGTTAGTTGCTCACAATATTAATTTAATTTTAATTAATTTTCCGGCTGCTTTCAGCGAGATCTTTATTTCACTTTATTTCATATTCTGATTTATTCTGTTTGACTTTGTATTTTTGCACTCGATTCATTTAGCTTGTTTTACTGTTGCCACACACAATTGTTTTTTCAATTTTACTGGCTCTTAACTCATTTGATCTTTATTTTTGTATATTTTAGTATCCTACTTTAGTTCCTAATATGTTCATCGATTGCGTATTATTTAATTTAATTGATTTGTAATTATTTTTCTTTCCTTAAATAAAGATTATTATTATATTATTATTATTATATCTCACCAGCATTCAAAAGGCCAGCAGGGATAGACTGATCTCCAGAGGGAAATTCAGCCAGCTTCACTCGTACTATCTTGTAAAATTCCGTTAAGTTTTTTAATTCTTCGCCAGCTGGTTAGCTTTAGGGAATTCGGTAACCAGTTCTTCTCTTTCGGCTGCCTGTTTTTGAGAGGCGCCTGGTTTGTAATGTGAGACGGAAATGTGTACATCTCAATCCACTTTTATTATTATCATCTAGGAATTTTTGTAATATTTAGTTTTATTACAGTACTGTACACCAGCAGTTACTGCACATATATTGCGATTTTGATGGAAAATGGCAGTTTCAGAGTAGGGCCTCTGGTTGGCCCGGATGTTATTATCCGCTTGCGATTTTTAAGACAATGCATGTTCATTGCTTTTATTATATAATTAATTAGGTCATGTAGCTAGTGCCATCAACACTGCAAGTTTGGTGGACAACAGCTCCAATATGTCATGTACATTCTACATACCCTAGTACTATCTCCGATTCCCAGGCAACGTTATATTTTGACAAACTCGGTCGTTACGCAAACGCGCCTTTAATAAAGCTCTAAAACCTTCTGCTAATCACCAAAAAAAAAATATGGCTGATAGTCAATCATTAATTATTGAAAATTCCAAAACAGATGCTACCGTTAGATTCTAACATTGAAACATCGATATCTAAGACGCTCCAGGCATCCAGCTTTCTACAATGACTTGTACGACAGCTGTGAGGGCCCAAGAAGGACCACTATCCCAACTTCTCACCAAATTGACAATGCATCCAACCAACAACACTTTCCGGATATTTCAAGCACGAAATAAAATTTTACAATTTGTGTTCGTCCGAAATGCAAAAATATCAATTTTTGGCTTTTCAAACTTAACTAACATATCCCAAAAGTAGCAGCTTAACTCCCCTTTTGTACCGTTATATCCCATTCTCGACTGAACTCCGTCTCATGTTTGTCTAAAGATGCCTGTAGTACTGATGTCTGTAAGTAAATATTTTTGTTTTGCACCATATCCATGTCTTCCTGGCCAACCTAACTAGATGGTAAAATTGTACTGTCCTTACAGATGATATAAGATAAGGGTGTCGTATTATCAACAATACATATAATATTACAGTTTGATGTGTTTTTGGAAAACCAACTTAAAAATCTCTACTTAGAAATCTCTACTTAAAAAATAGAGCCAGTAATTCTAAATACATTTATAGAATACTCTGTTCTAAGTTTTCTGTCTCCCAATACCCCAACCGGTTTTATAACGCATCTGAATAATATAAAGTGCTGTGGATTTTTTCGAATTGTTTTGGGGATATTCCGTACCCACTACTGACGTCTTTCGAAAGATCATCAGAGATGTTTATTACAGCATTAAAGCCTCAATATAACAAAATTCAATCGAAAGATTTCATAAAGAGTCATTATAGCATCCAGCGGCACCGGCTGAAGTCTTTACCCCTAAGAATCTTGTAAATTCACGTATTTTGCACATATTTATTTCTTGTGTGTGTTACGGTAAGACAAAATTCCCCCATTTTTTTTTATTTGGCAACGAAATTGCTATTGTAACGGAATTACGAATGCAACCTAAAAGTATTTCTTCCTTAGTGCATAATATAGACTATGTAGTTGCCGTTTATGATAGTTAATTCCACATCCCAAATATTCTAGCAGTTTAATTGTATCGTTAACCTTTTCTGACAATTCACTGCTGTTTTATTTTATAGCAGAAAATCATTCAGGTAACTAACCGGCAAAAAAAAACATTTTTCTTATCTCTCACCACCGTTTCATTATTT
The DNA here is from genome assembly GCA_964023965.1 of Melinopterus prodromus. Taxonomy (NCBI): domain Eukaryota; kingdom Metazoa; phylum Arthropoda; class Insecta; order Coleoptera; family Scarabaeidae; genus Melinopterus; species Melinopterus prodromus. The sequence goes on along the minus strand of OZ030392.1, from coordinate 37,954,855 downwards.
TGATAAAATAATAGGTAAGCAGAGGATAATATAAGTGGCATACAATGACATTGATAAGGTACATTGTTAAATTTAAATCTAGATATTTTTTATCCGGTTCTCTAACACCGACTGGTAAATAGGTGTCTAAAGTTGCCATTTAGTAATTTTTACCAATTTAATAAAAACTTAGAATGACAGGTTAGTTTGTTAGAGCATTGCGCTAGCTACGCAATAGTCCCTGAGTAATTTTCCAGGTTATCACTGTAATTTATTTAAAATCTTCATCCCTCCGGAATATCACCATCTTTTATACATTTGAGAATAGTTTATATTAACCAATTCTAGCCTCGTAGGCACAATGTTTTGGACGGGACATTTCACAAAAACCAAATTTACCCAACATCCGAGCTAATTTTCCATCTTAATTTTAGTAACGTTACATCGGCTACTGTAAGAAACGCTCAAAGTCTAGCAGTTTTTCAAACCTGTACATTTACTTAATGTTCTTCGCCCCTGTCCGTTCATTGCGTTGGCTGCGACCTGTACCCTGCGTAGGTACTGGTTCTTGTGTAAAGACTCTTTGATTGTTCACGCTGTTCACTCTGATCTAGTCCTTTAAAGTTTGTCTGAGACGGACCCTTGATATTTAAGTTCTTTGACCATTCCTTTCATACTAATTTTTGGTATTCTTAGGTGAAAAAGTCACGTCAAATTACCATTAATTAGTGGGGGTTTTCATTATGGCCACATTAAAACCCTTGCTTAAATTGTAAGCCGCAAGCTCCCGTCTGATTTTGTTTTTGAATCGCTCAAACCCTTTATAAATCGTCGAGTGGGTTCTACTCCCTCTCCTTTTGCAACCTTGCTGTTAACACCCTACATATAGCTGAACAGAGCTGTCTCCACTTTGAGTCAAATTAGATTGTCATCTATTGTGTCTTTTGATATGAACTCGCGAGATTCCAGCAGTAGCTACTGGATTTAGCTTTGAGCCCGCAGTAAATGACACCTACACTTATCGTTTTTGGATGAAAAGCACGTTTTTTAAAAAGCGAATTTATTTCACGTATAATAAAAATACACTGTATATTATACGCGGAGTTCTAATTATAGACTGCAGTGACAATACAGATTATATGCGTGTGTGTTATGCTGAACTGAACTGAGATTACAATTAACAAAGCAATGCTTATATAATATAAATATGCAATATCAGCGTTTAATACTATTGTCTCTCATGGGCACGGTGTAACTCCTCCCCTCTTGGAGCGAGCCAACGATTTGGAACTTGTTCCACATCTTGGGTTGTTATCTTCTTCCGTTGGAGACTTCTTTTTCGTAGGTGCCACAGTCCAATCCCGATAAGGACGAATGCTGTCAGAACCATGATGGTGACGGACGTTGTGGAACCCCAAAAATGAGTTACTTGAACTTTGGCTAACTCTTGAAGTTGCAAGTCCAATTGGGCTAATTCAGTCTTCGTAGTGTTGATGGCGGTCATCTGCAGATCTTGGAGACGAAGGTCATCTAACTTCCAGTGGGGATGATCTTCTTTAATCATTGTTAAATTGATCGGGTTGAGATGAAATTCTCTATCAGGGGCTTGGTTTGATGTTGTTTGTAGATATTCGTGTCCTAGGTGGATAGAACATTCAGGTGTCAGTTGAAGGAATACGTTTCCTTGTAAGAGACGAACATCTTGGCGGTTGTTGCACTTGATCTCGGCTGTTGAGTTGGCCTGGAACAGGATCCATTCGCTTTCGGTGGGATGAATGATCTTGACTTCTAGCGAGGACCATTTGGTGTATGAACATGCTGTTATTGGCAGGTGTCTTACTATCTGATGTCCACAAATGGGATGATCAGCTGCATCTCGGCTTGTAGCTTCGCACAGAAATTCTTCTTGTTGAATTTCTTTACATTCTGTAGCAACATTAATGTACCTATCCTTATTTTCCGCTAGGAAAGGTTTGGGAATGTTAAGGATTAGATAACTGGAATTTTCTATTATAGGCAAAGGAATTAATTGACAATACTGGTAAGTGGTTGTTTCTACCAATGGGATTTCCAAAAGAAAGGTAAGTATGTATCCCTTAATATAAGCTTTTACTGAAATAGACTTTTCTATAGTGTAGATATTTTCCATAGTTGGTTTCAAAGGTATTTCTAGATTTGAAATTGAAGTTTGAATAAGCTGTAATTCTTGAATAAGTTCTTCTGAAGGAATAATTGTTGGGTGATATGCTCCTAGTTTTGCGAATGTTTTGGCTGCTGTTAAACGTTCGATCTATGATAAAATAGAATTTGTTGCAATATATAATGATGAGTGTAATTTATCCAATAGATTATAAGAATCTCGTTTAGTATTTTCCTTTTCTAAATCATGTGTAATATCATTAATACGAGTGTTAACCTTCTCTTGATTTTCTTGTAATGCCTTTGTAGAGTTGTCTGTGCTAAGTGTATTTGGGCTGCTACATTTTTTGTTATTGTTTCCTGGTTGTTTGCCAATTCCTGTATTACCTTGTCATATTTTTCGGCGTCTTCTGCATCCAAGTTTCCTGAGATTGCCTTGATTATTGTTCCAATAAAATTGAGTGCTCCACGCGGTTTTCGTATCAGAGGCACTAATTGTTTCTCTCCACTGTTTAGTTGTTTTAGTAAGTTCTCCGAGTTTTGAAGGACTGACTGAAATGATTGTATTATAACCGTGTTATTCGTTTTGGTTACAAGGTCTTTTAGCTGTTTAAATCCTTGGTTAATTTCGTCCACTTGAATTGTTAAGGGTTGTAGATCGTAACGAACTACAGTTGTCCAATGGCTGATCTTGTTTCTTGCTATACCCAAACGTAAGGAAAGCAAAGGGCCATGTAATGGTGTTATTTTCACGTCTGCGTTGATGTGCCAGCATCTGTAACAATGCCATGCTTTAATCTTCTTGTATGATAGGTTTTTACGCCTCGTCTAGTTTTAACATCGACTGTACTATTATCATTTATTTTCAATATTTTATAAGGGCCAAAATATGGTTTAACCAACTTGTTACTTTTGGTAAGGTTTTCTACGTAGACCATTTCTCCAATTTTCCACTCAGTTGTTTTTACTTCTTCTCTCTGTTTTTCTTGAGTTTTCTCTTTCCTTGCATCATCTTTCTTCTTAATGGCTTCGTAGAGAATCTTCATTCTTTGTTTGTGTCGGTCGATTAAATTCTGGTAAGTATCTTTGCCGTAGAATAAATCCATAGGATTTCTTGTTTTAGTGTGTCCGTAGAGTGCTTCAAAGGGTGTCATTCCTGTTGCGCTATTGATTGAGTTATTGTACGCTATTGTTGCCATACGAACTTTTCGTTCCTTTGGTATATCAGGATCGTCATCTAAACATCTTAAATGCTCTAACAGTGTTGAATGAAATCTTTCAATATTAGGTTGACTTTCGGGATTTTTAGCAGTTCCAAAATGTAAAGTTATTTTATGAAGTGCAGCTAGTTCTTTTATTAATTTATTGTTAAATTCTGAACCCTTGTCCGATCTGATTTCTTGTGGTAATCCGTAATAATTAAAGTAATTTAAAAATGCATCCAATACATCAGTGGGATTTTTACTTTTCAATGGTATTGCGTGTCCTAATCGTGTAAAAGTGTCAATAAGAGTCAAATACTTTTCTTTGCCAAATGAAAATAAATCTACAAATAATTTTTCAAAAGGTGCGTCTGGTGTTTGTGTAATTGGAAGTAAAGGTACTTCTGGGTGTCTGTTGTATTTCGACCTATTACAAGTGTCACATGCTTTAATTACTTGACTGATTGAATTTTCCATTTTCTTCCACCAATATTTACGCTGTAAATGTTGGAGGGTTTCTTTAACGCCACGGTGATTAGTTAAACCGTTATGATAGGATGTTATTAGTCTTATTTTATGTTCTTCATCAGTAATAACTTCTACTCTTTTTAAACATCTGATTATATGAGGTCCATTGTCTGTAAATTTGTCAGAATATACGTTACACATAATTTTATACAAATTTTCGTTATCAGTGTAAATATAAAATGTCTTTCTTTCGTTCATATATTCAGTATACAATTTTGAAATATATTTTTCTGAGTTTTCACGAGGAATCCTAACAAAATTAATTGTACATTCATCTCTCTTTTTAATTTTAACTTGAATATCTTTTTCTAAGCTCTCGGAAATAATGAATTGTCTCTTTTTATTATCCAAAATTGTGTTCTGTATTTCAATAGTTTTACTGGGTTGTTGAGTACGTGTAGTATGAATTGTATCAGTCAGAGTTTGATGGTGCTGTTTCAATTTCTACGAAAGATGTAATAGAATTAGAATCAGAAATATTTTCAGTTTCTCCTGGTGGGTTATTGATTTCAATTTCTTTCCTACCTATGCCTATTCCTTTACTCGTTGATGGTTGGTTTTCTAATTGTTCAGTTATAACGATAGACATTTCTTCAGCTATCTGAAGTAACTCTTCGTCATCAATATTAGGCAAAATACTGTCTAAATCCTTCTGAGTAATAACGTTTAAATCGACTAAACGAATTCTAGAAAGAGCATCTGCATTGGTATTATACTTTCCTTTTTTATATATTATGTCAAAATTATATTCCTCTAATTTAATTTTCCATCTCATAAGTTTAGAATTAGGTTCTTTTAGTGACCAAAGCCAAACGAAAGGTCTATGATCTGTGTAAATAGTGAATTTTTTTCCGTAAAGATAAGGCCTAAATTGTTTAACGGCGTAAACGATCGCTAATAATTCTTTTTCGATAGTTGAATATCTAGACTCTGTTTCTGAATATTTGTCTTTCCCAATAATTCCTTGAGATAAAACTCCTCCTAATGCGACATCTGAAGCGTCAGTTGTAACTATAAATTCTTTAGTAAAGTCAGGGTATTGTAAAATAGGGTCGTTTGTTAAAAGTTCTTTACATTGTTGAAAAGCTTTGACATAATCGTCATTTTCATAATTAATTTTTGCATTCTTTTTTAAGCACAAAGTAAATGGTTTAGTAATTTGGGCAAAATTCTTGATGAATTTGCGATAATAACCTAAAAGTCCAAGAAAACTTTTAATTTCGGTTCTAGTTTTTGGTATCGGAAATCTAGTAATTGCGTCAATCTTTTCAGGGTTTGGTTTCACTCCCTTATCAGTTATAATATGTCCCAAATATTTAATATCCTTTCTAAGAAATTCACATTTTTCTAATTTAATTTTAAAATTTGCTGATTGTAAACGTTCAAAAACTTTAATTAATTTTTGGATATGTTCTTGCAATGAAGAAGAATAAATAATTATATCATCTAAATATACAAGGCACGTATCTTCCAATAAACCTCTTAAAACGTCGTCCATAATTCTCTGGAAAGGAGCTGGTGCGTTTTTAAGACCAAAAGGCATGCGTTTAAACTCAAAGTGTCCTTGTTCTGTACTAAATGCAGTTTTAGGGGTGTCTTCCCTCGCCATTTCTACCTGATGATATCCCGATGCAAGATCAAGGGATGTAAAATAATTCGCACGACCTAACTTGTCTAAAATGTCAGAAATATTAGGAATAGGGTATTTATCCTCTATCATTTGCTCATTAAGGCGTCTAAAATCTACAACCATTCGATTTTTAGTTTTACCATCTTTGTGTGTAGTTACAATGTGTACAGGTGCATTCCATGGTGAAATACTTTCCTTAATTATATCTTGTCTCAATAATTCCAAAGTTTGCTTTTTAATTTCTTTTTTTTTTGTTTCTAAAGGTTGACGATAATTTTTCACATAAACTGGCGAATTGTTTTTCATGTTCAAAGAGTGTTTAATTTTGTGTGCAAAAGTTAGTTTCTGTCCATCAATGTGAAATAAATGTTTATATCTCAATAATAAAACTTGAAGTGATTTCTGTTCCTCTAAATTTAAGTGATCCACGTTTAAATTGTTATAAATGTTTTCTACCTGTAATTGGGATAATTTTTGTTCATTTACCATGTTATAACCAATATTAATTTGTTCTTCTATCTCGTGTACTGGTTGCAATTCCAAAGATTCATTAAAAAGTTGAATAGGGAGTTTGCCACAATTAATCGCAATAATTTTTGTTTTGTTATTTTTAATTTTAACAAGTGATTCTGGTATTATTATTTTTCCTAAATGATCTTTTGTTTCTGGAAATACTGCAAAACCATTTTGAATGTTTGTTACTTCATAGTCAATTACTGTACTCGAACGAGGTGTAATAATTTGTACTGGCTGATTAATTTTATATGGAATTTCAACATTATCAGTTATTAATAATTGTCGTTTCGCATCTAATGAAGCTCCTAATTTTGTAATCAAATCAAATCCAAATAATCCATCAAAAGTTTGTGAAAAATCAAAGCAAACAAATAAATGAAATTCTGGAGAATTGAAAACGTTTGGTAATGGTACAAATGCGGCATTTCTAGTTTTTTCTATACCACGGGGTGTTTTAATATTAAATTCATAATCGTTACATAAATATCTCAATTTAGCGTCATTAAAAATTTCAGTGTTAATCAAAGAACATTCTGCTCCTGTATCAATCAAAAATTTTAAACCTTCAAATTCAATATCTGGAAGTGCTGGGTTTTGAGAGTAAGGTTTGTTAGAGATTGTTACGTAGGCGGCTGATGTATCTGGTCCGTCTGAAAATCCTGAGAACTTGTTGATTGTTCTTCGTCAAAATAAGCGTTTTCGTCTTCAAAATACTCTTTATAATATGGGTCTTCAATTACATTTTCATCGACTGGTGTACGATTCTCGTATTTCTCGGTTGATTCACATTCTGTCTCAATATTGTTAGATACCCATTGTCATTTTGGTGGTGGTTTTACCAAAGATGATGAAGCTATTCGTTTATTTGCACTGTTGCTAAGGTCCATAGGTGTTGGTCTGTAAGGACGCTCCTGTAATTGTCCGGGACTTCTGGCAAATTGTTGATTCTGTTGTTGATTCGGATACTGGTATGGTCGTTGGTACTGTTGTTGATTCGGATACTGTTGTGGTCGTTGGTGATACATTATACGGGGTGGTACTTGTGCAGGCGGAATATATCTATTCTGCTGTTGATTGTGCGGTTGATACCTTTGTTGTGACGATGGCTGTTGTCTATTTGGTACTCGATGAATTGGAGTCATCATTGGTTTGGTTGGAGTTGGTTGTTGACGGAAATTTGACAAAAATCTTTGTTTCTGCATGTTGTAATTTGTAACTTCCAATGCGTAAGCTTCAGCTGTTTCGATGTCTTGTGGAATTCGTAATTTCACCTCCATTCCAATATGTGAGTTAATTAAATCAAGTCCAAATAAATATGTCCTCAATGCAATTTGATTGTATTGGTCTTGCTTTAGTTGCCTGATCACAGCATTGTCTTCTTCTAAATTTATTTTTGACAGTAGCGTGTATAAAGTTGCTTTTATCTTGTTAGCATAACTAGCGGTGGTATCGTCTCTTTTCGGTACTAAGCTGTTTAAGTCGTAAACTAACACATCTTCTGATCGCTTGTCTCCGAATGAATGGATTAAAATGTTTTTTAATTCGGGCCAAGTAGTGGGCGTTTTGTTTGCATCCACTGCCTCGCGTGCTTTGGCACGTAATCTACCCATAAAAATCATTAAAAGCCTCTTAGCTATCCGAACTTCATTTTGGTTGATTGGATTTGCTGGTAAATATTCTTCTATCAGGAATTCACATGCATTTATGTAGCTCTTCAGTGTGATCCTATCGCCGTCGAAGATAGGGATAAGGTCTTGATCGACTTTTGATATTTCGCGAGCCATGTTGATGTCCAGTAAAGCGTTATACAAATCGCCCAAATTATCCAGGGTTACAAAGGGGTTTTATAAAGGGACAAATTTGCGGAATTTTGCGGAAAATAAAGTGGTACTTACTTGGCTATCAACACGACGAATAATATCCACATGGGGTTGGTGTGTTTTTCTTTTTGTTGCGTTTGCTTGCAGGGTTGAGATCCGTTCCTTGGATTTCTCTCCTTTTGAGCTCTTGGTAAAGTCTGGGAATCCAATTCCGATTTTAGAAATCCAAATTCCTCGGCAGGCTTCGGGGTTGTCCAGGGATTCTGCGATTTGAGCTCCTCCTCGGCTGGGCAATTTCTTCGCTTGTTGTTTTTCTTTTCTTCGCTTTTTCTTGCTTCTCGGTTCTTTTTTAGATCCGTAACAAAGAACTGGTGTTCACCGCGATATGTCCGTATATCGAAACGATTTGAGATTCGACACGATTCACTATCACGTTTACAGATCCTACCGACTGCGCCACTTATCGTTTTTGGATGAAAAGCACGTTTTTTAAAAAGCGAATTTATTTCACGTATAATAAAAATACACTGTATATTATACGCGGAGTTCTAATTATAGACTGCAGTGATAATACAGATTAGATGCGTGTGTGTTATGCTGAACTGAACTGAGATTACAATTAACAAAGCAATGCTTATATAATATAAATATGCAATATCAGCGTTTAATACTATTGTCTCTCATGGGCACGGTGTAACTCTACTAGTAGGCGCCATTTGTACCTGCGGCAATATTTCTTCTTCGGATAAACGATTTTCCATACAAACCTCCTCTTTTGTTTGGAAAACAATTATAATAGCCGATTGTATTATTCATGCAACAAATGCGTATTCAAAAAACGTGAGTATTTTTGTTATATGTAAATAATATCTTAACATATACTCGTATAATATGAGCAAACAAGCTAATTCCCAAGTATGCTGTCACAAGCAAGCTTCTATTATAATGATAACGTATTATATTTTATTCTTAACTTTATGATCAATGATATGTTATATATTCTTGTCCACTTTTTCTATTCGGTTATATATTGTACATAAATATATGATGAGCATTACTATCACAAGCAAGCTATTTGCAAACTATGCTGTCATAATCATATGACGGCTACTTTATTGGAGGTCTGTGTTCACAAACACAGCCATATATTATGATATATACAAATGCAGTCCATGCTGTCACAAGCAGGTTTATAATATCTAATGATACTATATTATTCAATATATATATGAATATAAATTATGAGCATTGATATCACAAGTAAGCCATTTGTCAACTATGCTGTCACAAGCAAGTTTATATTGCGACAAGTATATTGCCGGACTTTGTTCACAAACAAGGCAAAATATTATGAGCATTGCTATCACAAGCAAACTAATTGCACACCATGCTGTCACAAGCAGGTTTATACTATTGTCTACGATAATATGTTATACAATATATATGTAAATACCTATATATTATGAGCATTGCTATCACATGCAAGCTCAGTGCACACCATGCTGTCACAAGCAGGTTTATATTATCTACGATAATATGTTATATTATATACACATATAATATTGCTCTCCCAAGCAAGCTAATTAGCAAGTTTTTATTATGTAATGATAATTTATTATACTATATATATATACTATATATACTATATAATATTGCTATCACAAGCAAGGTAATTGCCAAAAATGCTGTCACAAGCAAGTTTTTCTTATGTAATGATAAGATATTGTATTATACCTATAATATGAGTATTGCTAACATAAGCAAGCTAATTGCAAACTATTGCAAATACTGCTGACACAAGCAGGTTTTAAAATTATCTACTGATAATTTGTATTTTATTGACGGTCTTGTGTTCACAACCAAGTCCATTCTTGCTCACCTTCTTCAATTTCACTGTCCTCAGAATCCGAGAAATTCTCTTCTCGTCGGACTTGCTGTGATGTAGATGGGATATCTCTCCAATCCGGTTCATTCATGACGGAAAACACTATCTCTCACCTCTTCGCCGTCTGAGCTGGAAAATGCCGTTTCCTTTTTCTTTCCATTTAATTTTGACAGCTTCTTCTTTAACTTTAAAATCTTTCGGCCCACCGAATAGTCACTGTCACTATCGTTCCTATGCCGTTTTTTAGATGATTTCGGTATTTTTAAATACACAAGATTTTATCACTGTGCGAAACGATACGTACGATTCAGCACACAAACGAAGAATGAAATATTGAATCAGGCATATGCCCGCAGCCGGCGCAGCAGGTAGTTTTTTCAGTTTTTTACTCTAAACGTGTGATTCAGTACAAGGAATGAGGGAACTACAAATATATTATTTATGAGACGAGGCTGAAATATAATGGTCTATATACATGTATGTGTAATAACATAATATTTACGCACAATTATTCTAAATATCTTCACAACGCCTCTTACAAGCTAATAACAAATTAAGTATGATAACTTAAAAACTAGTTACAAAACTAAGGATAAGTTAATTGGTTCTCAAACAATAGTGCAACGCAAACAATATGGTTCTTTAACAAAGTTTCCTGTATACTAAAAATAAATCCATTGTTTCTACAATTACAAGTACTTCACAAATAATATGGATCTCAAATTTTTCTTGTTTCATTATCAAATGTTCCCTATTCCTTCGGTATTGATTTGTGGTGCTCACTTGTGTATTGTGTTTTTGTAAATATTTACTGATGTTACTATAGTTATCAAGATAATAAATAAAGTAATTTTGATAGTTTCTCCTGCTAAGGTTTTTCTGCTATAAACTAATATAAAAAGTAGTTGTGTAGTTAAAACAAACACAAATTGCAGAACAATTGGTGATCCCGACGTGATCCCGACCCCGACAACTCTACTCAACTAGATGGCCAACCCAAATGGAAACAATTCGCAAGCTCCACTCGAAAACGTCACTCTTTCCAAAGTAGCCGTGCGCATTCCGCCGTTTTGGAAAGATAGGGTACAATTATGGTTCACACAAGTGGAATGCAATTTTGACTTGGCAGGCATAGTAGCAGACGCAACAAAGTATAATTATGTTATTTCTGGCATCGATCTGGAAGCACTTGATCACATCAGTGACATTTTGACCAACCCCCCACGAGTTGGAAAATATGAAGCAGTAAAGAAAGCTGTTATCGAACGGTTGTCAGAGAGCAACGAGCATCGCTTGAAACGACTACTCACCGAAGTTCATCTCGAGGATCAGAAGCCTTCGCAACTACTTCGAAGGATGCAAGAACTTTCGGGAAACTCGCTCGCAGAATCGGCATTGAAAACCTTGTGGCTTCAAAGATTACCCACCAGCGTACAGATGGTTCTCTCTGCCAGTAACGATGAATTGAGCCCTTTAGCTGTTTTAGCGGACAAAGTTATTGAGGTAACAACATCACAACAACCAGTTTTTGCAATTCAACCTCATAATTCGAGTAATCAAGCAACGAATAATATCACGGAACACAGTACGTTAAACAATATTCAACAGCAAATTGAGAAGTTGACCTCAATTGTGGCAAAGCTATCAAAATTTGCTGACTTTGACAAGCATCACTGTTGTTCCGCAACTCGAAGTTGATCCAGAACAAGAAGCCGATCTAAGAGCCCACATAAGAAGTGCTGGTACCATTGGAAATTTGGAAGTGACGCCAAGAAATGTGTACAGCCTTGCACATATTCGGCCAAGGAAAACGAGGAACATCATCACTAATGGTCGTAAGTGATGATGCAATTTTTCCAACCTGCGACCATCAACCATGTCTTTTCATACGTGATTTTGACTCCGCCATCACTTATTTAGTCGACACTGGAGCCGCTGTTTCTGCCTTTCCAGCATCAATGGTGAAGACACGATTAAAATCTCGTTACTCACCACTGTACTCTGCTTCCGGCACTTCAATTGCGACTTTCGGAACTCGATTGGAGAAAATTAATTTTGTTGCACATTCCAAGAAATGTGCAACGATGGAGTATGCAGACCATCGAAAAGCGAATGGGCCTCGCCACTACATATGGTGAAGAAGAAAGATGGTAGCTGGCGACCATGTGGCGATTATCGGGCTCTCAATAACATTACAATTCCCGATAGGTACCCAATTCCTAATATAATTGACTTTAACGCGGAATTACATGGCAAATGCATATTCAGCAAGCTAGACCTGGTCAGGGCTTATTATAATATCCCAGTAGCCGAAGAAGACGTGAAAAAGACTGCCGTTATAACACCTTTTGGCCTATTTGAATTTATGAAAATGCCATTTGGACTACGGAACGCGGCGCAGACTTTTCAACGCTTCATGCATCACATCCTCCGAGATATGCCGTTCACATTCGTGTACCTCGACGACATTTTGATAGCTTCAACTTCAGAAGACGAACACAAGCATCATCTGTCGAGCGTATTTCAGCGTCTTAAAGAGCACGGACTACAAGTGCATGAAGATAAGTCTGTATTTGGCGTCAAAGAAATAGATTTCATTGGTTACAACATTTCCAAGACCGGAATCAAAGCTCAAGATACCAAAATTCAAGCTATTATCAATTTTCCACAACGTAAACTTGTTCATGAATTACGACAATTTCTTGGTATGGTAAATTTTTACAGAAGGTGTCTTCCCCACACTGCTGAACGCCAAAGTATTTTATTTAAGCTTATTCCAGACAAGAAGAAGAGAGATAAGCGACCTATTGATTGGACACCAGAAGCCGTAGACACTTTTAACCAGCTTAAGAGAGATCTTAATCACGCCACTCTCCTGTATCATCCTAATCCTCAATCATCTTTGTGCCTTACTGTAGACGCTTCATCAGTTGCTATAGGAGCAGCCCTACAACAGAAGCAAGATGACAAGATAGTACCCTTGGCATTTTACTCGCATTTATTGTCTGAAGCTCAGAAGAAGTATTCAACTTATGATCGTGAACTTCTCGCAATTTATTCTTCAATACGCTATTTTCGACCATGGATTGAAGGTAGAAATTTTATTATTTTTACAGACCACAAACCTTTGACGACAGCATTTGAACAACTACTTCAGCAGGCATCACCTAGACAGATTAGACATTTAGAATTTATTAGTCAATTTTCGACGGATATTAGATATATTCCCGGTGAAGAAAATATAGTGGCAGATGTCCTATCTCGAAATTCTATCATTTCATCCATTTTCTTGAATGATATAGAATTTTTCCTGCTAATGGTTGAAGAACAAGAAAAAGACGAAGAACTTAAGAAAAGTTTGGAGGATACCACAACTTCTTTAAAACTAAGAAGAATTCCGATTTCTGGTTCAGCTAAGAATTTAGTTTGCGACCAAACGACACCAGAGAATCGCCCATTTGTTCCTAAATCTCTACGACGAGAAGTATTTAGAAAACTGCATAATACCGCACATCCAGGCATCAAAAGAACTTTAGGATTAGTGTCTTCTAAATATGTTTGGCCTTCAATAAATCGAGATATTCGAAGTTGGACCAAATGTTGTATAACTTGTCAGAAAACTAAAGTTCATCGACACAACAAGACAGCTTTACAACAATTTCCAATACCAAAAGGAAGATTCTTGAACATCCACGTCGATATTGTAGGACCTTTATCTATCTCAGAAAATAAGCAGTATGTCTTAACCATCATCGACCGTTTTAGTAAGTGGATCGAGGCTATTCCTATGAATAATATAAGTGCACAGACGACAGCAAAATATCTTTATGCAAACTGGATAGCAAGATATGGTGTTCCTGAGTCAATCGTTACGGATCAGGGACGTCAATTTGAATGTTCACTATTCCGAGAGTTCGAAAAAATGTTAGGTTTCAAACATAATCGAACCGCGGCATACCATCCCCAAAGCAACGGCTTAATAGAACGAACTCACCGTACACTCAAAGCTGCATTGACCGCTGCACTTATTGCAGAAAATAAAAGTTGGACAAGAGCTCTCCCAACCATTCTTCTTTCTCTACGTACAGCAGTAAGTGAAGATACTGGTACTACGCCTTGTGAAATGGTTTTTGGCGAAAATGTGCGTATTCCTGGTGAATTCTTTTCAACAACTCTTTCTTCAGCGTCGGAATGTGATTTTATTGCCAAACTACGCAAGAAAATCCAGGATTTACGTCCACGTCAAGTTCGAAAACCTACTCATCAAAAAGTGTTCGTGGAAAAATCACTACTAGTCTGCAAATACGTGTTTTAAGAACTAAACCCTGTAGACCACTTTTTACTCCACCGTACCAAGGACCATACGATGTTATTACAAGGAATAACAAAACAATGGAGATCAAAATTAATAACTCTCCAGTCGTCGTTTCATTAGATAGGTGCAAAGCTGCCCATATCCTGAACGAAGATGTGAGATAGTAATTTTTCAATGGGGGGGAGTATTGTGGTGCTCACTTGTGTATTGTGTTTTTGTAAATATTTACTGATGTTATCAAGAGTTATCAAGATAATAAATAAAGTAATTTTTACAGTTTCTCCTGCTAAGGTTTTTCTGCTATAAACTAATATAAAAAGTAGTTGTGTAGTTAGAACAAACACAAATTGCACAACAGATTATTAAATTTGTCATTAACTATATATGATCTCGGTTCTTTACAAATTTCAGATATTTTACCATCTTCCCAATTTTTATTTGATTTGTATAATATTTTATCCCCAACATTTCCATCAGCAAGGTCTATAATAATAAAATTTTTGTCTTTTACTTTTTACCTCTTATAACGTTTTACATTAATCAAACGAGGTTTAAGAGACGTCTCAGCTGTTGGTATTTTGTCTTTTAATTGACGATTAAATAATAACTGTGCTGTGGAGAAGCCTATATCAGGAATTGGAGTATTACGATAATTTAATAAATAAGTAATAATTTAATAATTTAATAAATAGTTATCAACAGTTATCAGTTAACAGTTATCAAGATGGCAGGCGATGAGCAACCTCCAGAAGAAAATTCTTACAAATGTTGCAAGAAAAAGCAAAATACAACAGTGGTGTGCGTTAATTGTGGACACTGCTACCATCTGAGCTGCTCAGAACGGATCAAAACCATCCAAACCATCAAAAACAACCTAGTAATGTGCTGTGGAGATCTGGACGCAGACATAACCTCCATAACCTCAACCCACATGGAGGATATGAAACATTTAAAAACTCAGCTGGAAACACTTATTGTTATTGTAAAGACCCAAACAGAGAATATAGCTGAACTGCGAGACAACATCAAGGATCTTCAACAGACAAGGGAAGATAAAAACAAAATTAACCCGCAGGCAGCGGAAGTCAGAAAAAGCACAGAACAAATAAACCAATTGAGCTTGGAGAGCCAGCGGGACAACATCAACAAACAAAATCAAGAGGTAAAGGGCATACCCGAGAGGGAAGCACCAAAGTATGTCCAAAATAACAACCGACACAGTCAAAATAATATAGTGAACACAAACAACAAACCAACACGGGCAAATAACATTCCACACACAGACACCAATACAGGGTACAATGTAACAAAGGCAGAGACATGGCAGAAAACCTATAAAGACGTCCTCGACTCAGTTATACACATCGACGCAGACCTAAAACATCCGAAGGAACAAAACAAACCACACAAGCCTCTTGAACTCGGAGACAATGCATTTCAAACAGTGACATACAAAAAAAATAAGGGGAGAAGGCCCGCTACAATAGTAGGCACCAATACCAAGGCAGAGTTTAGTATTTCAGCCGTTGAAAGTAGAAGGTCGGTATTTATATCAAGACTTAGCCCAGCTACAACCCCAGAGCATTTAAAAGAACATCTTGCAAAGCTCAAAATACAAACACTGAACATAGAAAAACTGGAAATAACATCCACACAGATTGCAGCCTTTAAAATATTGGTCGAATCGTCTAAACACCAAGAGCTATTCAACCCAGATATCTGGCCAAAATACACAATTATCCGCCCCTATCGCGAGAACAGAAATTTTCGGCCAAGACTGAACGAATTTTGCCAAACATAACGAGAACTCCAGAACATGAGCACGCCACAAGAACTCACAAAAGAGAAAAAAGCAGACACAATTGCATAACTCTCCTAGCGACTAACACACAAAGTCTGACCAACAAGACACAAGCCCTACAAATTCTGGCAGATTCAGAAAAAGCACACGTTATATGTGTGACAGAACACTGGCTAACAGAAAATAATGTCAACCTATATCATCTGGAAGGCTATGACAAAGTCAGCTGCTTCCACAGAACTGCACATAAGCATGGAGGAGTATGCATATTTGTTCTCAACGGAATCGAGACCATTCAAATGAAACACGTCAAGGAGAATTCCATTGAACTAGATTGCGAATTGACTGGGGTGTTTATACCAACTGAAAACCTAAACGTAATATGTGTTTACAGATCACCTGCTGGTAACTTGGACCAATTCATGCAGGTGATGGATCAAACACTGAACCAGATATCGATAAAAAACAAACCAAGTACAAGACTCCTTATAGCAGGAGACATTAACATCGACTTCCACACAGACAACAACAAGAAGAAGTTACTAATAAACCTGATGTCTTCATATGGCCTTACACCAATATTTAATCAGCCAACACGAATTGTTGGACTGAGTAGAACTTGCATCGACAATGTATTCACAAACTTAACGGAAATCGACAGTCAGGTCATAGAACCAAATTACGGAGACCACATGGCCCTAAAAGTGCAAATACCCGGCAAAGGAGTTACGAAACCAGAAATACAATTCCGAAGGCATTATAGCCCTGAAAACAAACGCAAGTTTGAGACTCTACTAGCAGAAGAAACCTGGGAATTAACAACACAAGAAGAAACCGTAAACAAGAGGATGGATAAATTTATGTGGATACTACATACACACCACGACAATGCCTTTCCGAAAGTCGCTCAAAGGCAAACACACCAGCGACAATGGATGTCGCAAAACTTGTTACAAGTTCGTGAAACGCTCCAACTACTGAGGAGACTGAATGACGGCAGGACTGATGACCAAAGCACCAATACAGTGAAAAGGTATCAGCAGTTCTATGTACAACTAGCCGAAGAGGAACACAAAGCAAGAAATCGCAACCAAATCGACAATGCAGCCAACAAAAGTAAGACAATCTGGTCCCTAATTAACCGTGAAACGGGACGGAAAACAAATAAAAACAACCAAAAAACACCATCGTGCGAATGCCTCAATGATTACTTCACCCACCAATCGGACCTAAACCCTAACCTGAGAAACACTATCCCGAGCCATGTATTCTGCCAACAGTCTATATTTTTTTCTCCAACCGACCATCAAGAGATCCAAAATGTAATCAACGGACTTAAAACGAAGGACACAGAAGACATTTATGGAATCTCCACCCGCACTCTTAAATGGGCTTCTCCCTACATCGCTGAACCACTGACGGACATCATCAACCAGGCTTTTACGCATGGAGTCTTTCCTGAGAAATTAAAAATAAGCAGAATTGCACCGATATTTAAGAAAGAGGACAAACAGCAATGCAAAAACTACAGTCAAAAGTCTTCGAAGATATCATACTGAAACGACTATACGCACATGTAATGAACAACAAGCTCCTAACAAAAGAGCAATTTGCCTACCAGCCAGGTAAAAGTACGGAGGATGCGATGAGACAGCTTATGAGGACCATCTGCAGAGCTTTGGATGATCGCAAGAGGTGCATTCTACAGCTCTGTGACTTAAGCCGTGCCTTCGACTCAATGCCGCACGACCCCTTTCTAAAAAAGATGGACATTTATGGTATACGAGGTGTCGCCCTGGATCTCATGCAGTCTTATCTAACAGGTAGAATTCAGCAGGTTCAGGTGGGTGGAGAATCCAGTACTTTCCGGCAGACAACGGCCGGGGTTCCACAAGGCAGCATTTTAGGAGGAGTCCTTTTTATACTCTACATCAATGACCTGCCACAACAGCTTGAAGCCACACCGATAATCTACGCTGATGACACCACATTGATTACAGCAGCAAGCACTGATGAACAAGCAGAAGCAGATGCAAAGAAGCATATGCAGCAGGCAAAGTTGTGGTTCTCGGAGAACAATCTGCACCTACAGGAAGAGAAAACGCAAAAAATTGCCATACAGATGGATAGGTGGAAGGAACCGGACAATTCAGTACGTTTCTTAGGAGTCACTATTGATGCGCGGCTCTCCTGGACAGATCACATTGATGCCTTAGCTGTGACACTGAGCAATGCAATATACGCTATAAAAAAAGTAGAAAAAACTGCTGGTTACCACGCAGCAAGGACAGCGTACATGTCACTTTTCCATTCCCGCATGATATATGGAATCGAAATATGGGGACACAGTGCACACACCAAGACAATCCTTACACTTCAAAAGAGAGCGGTGCGCAGTCTCACAGCTGAAGCCCCACTGACTCACGCTAAACCACTGTTCATAAGACATAAAATCTTAACGGTGCACGCTGCTTACATCCATCGTTGCATGACGTACATACACAGGCGAGCAAATAACATGGACAAGCGGGCGGACAACCATACCTATAACACCCGAAACCATAGCGACCTGCAATCAGAATTCCACCGACTAGCAACCACAGCACATCATGCACAAAAAATTAAAACTTACAACATGCTTCCTAAAGATTGGAAAGCAAAAACAAAAACCGGTTTCAAAAATATACTATCGAAACATCTCCTTCAAGTTGCCCCCTACACCGCGGAGGACCTGATGGAAGAATTGAAAACCATTCTATGAGATATATACATTGTTATTACATACATATTATAATGACGTAACCCTGTACAGAGTATTAAATATATATTATTATTATTATTATTAATAATAAATAATTTAATAAAAATTTAATAATAAATTTAATAAATAAATAATATGATCTTTATTGTCATATGCCATTTTATTTAGCATCGTTTTACATATTCCTAATGCCCTTTCTGCTAATCCATTACATTTGGGATAATTTGGACTTGACGTTACCAACTTAACATCTTTTAAATAGTTTTTTGACTGATACGCATTAAATGGATTATTATCTGATATAATTGTATCTGGATAGCCATGACCAGAGAAAATGATGTCTAATGCTTTAATAATACCTGTTATATTCTTAGTTTTTACACATCTTAATTCTATCCATTTACTAAAATAATCTATAACAGCCAGATAATTATGGTTTTTAAACTGCAACTAATCCATACCTAGTTTTGGCTACGGTCAGTCTGGTATTTCATGTGAAATCGTAGTTTAGCGTTATTTCTTTTGAAATAGTTACACGTCGAACACTTTTCGATATAGTTTTGTATTTCTTTATTTATGGCCAAAATATACTACATTTAGCTCGGTCTCTACATTTATTAATACCCGCATGTCCTTCATGTAACTTGTCCAACATGATTTTTTTCAATGTCTGGTACTATTATCCGATTTCCATAAAACAATAATGCATCATACTCGCATAACTCATTTCTTATTGGATAATTTTTTATGTCCTATGGAACTTCTTTTAAAGTTTTAGGCCATGAGGCTTTTACATACTTCATTAACAAAGTTAAGCTTTTATCTTTTTTAAGGCTAATTTTAATTCTATACACAAGTTCTTCCTTACGGAATGAATTATAAATTTTTTGATCAATTGAACCAGGTGTAATATCCTTTAGTGGTGCTCTAGAGAGAAAATCAGCTACATACATCTGACTGCCTGGCAAGTAATTAACGTCTAGTTCGTATTTCAACAATTACAGCAGTCAGCCTGCAACGCGAGTAGACGTCTTGTCTGAGCGGTGCCGTGAAATATCTTTGATTTAAATATTAGTCAACAGTCAGTGATAAGTGAGTTGGTTACGTGACTGTGATATATTCGACACATTATTCGCACCATGGTACTAACTAAGCAGCAACTTAAGAACAGTTCAAGGAACTCAGGGATATGGTTATAGAAATAGTCAAAAAGGAGAGGAGGAAATTATATCATCCATAAAGAATTCCAAGAGGCAATAAATGAACTGGTGAAAAATATGCACATGGCGGAGGAAAAACTAGACAACCTGGAACAGTACAGCCGGAGCTCGAATATTCGCCTTATTGGTATCGAAGAGGCGCGAAATGAGAATGTAGAGGAAACTGTGCTAGCGGCTATCGAACAGCATTTAGCAGTAAAACTGGATCCTCTAGCAATCGATAGATGCCACCGCGTGGGAAAATATACGGGCAAGTAAGGACTATGCAGGCCAATTTTAGTTAAATTTACTAGCTATAAATACAAGCAGCAAAGAACAAGTGATGGCAAAGAAAAAATGCTTAAGGGAAAACATCTGGGAGTGTTCGAGGATCTAAACAAGTCTAGGGCTGCACTACTTAAAGCGGCTAGACAAAAGTTCGGCAAGACGGGAGCGTGGTCTTACGATGGTAGGACTTGCGTTTCTACAGATACAGGCATTGAAGAAATCAAAAGTTTATCTCAATTTTTCAATGTTATTAATCTGTTTTCATTTTGTTTTTAATTTCTTGTTAGTTAGTTTTGCCGTCCGGATTTTGCTAAGTTGCTTGTTTTGTTTTTCATATAGATTTCTTTTCTCTTCGCGGTTATGCTCTGGTCTGTCTATTTGATAGAATGTAAAACATACTACAGATGAAGCCTCGCGTAGGGGCGGCGTGGTTTTAATATAGTACATGTAAATATATGCTCACTTCTAAGCAAAATTATAAGGTTGACAGAATTTGTTGAGATATCTTGCCCTGACGTGGTTGTGCTTTCTGAAACATGGTTGAATCCAGATATCCCAACATCAAATGTCGAAATTGATAATTATAACTTTGAGAGGAGAGATAGAGTTGGATCGGCTGGCGGTGGCGTAGGCATGTATGTGAGACGGGATTTGGTGTACGATAGAGTATCCGGCGATTGTGGCATAGAAACTTTATGGATTTTAATTCGTAATCATAATGATAGACTTTTAATACGTGGTGTATACAATCCACATCGGTCACTTTACGCGCACTTTTCGGATGAATTGCAGGATATCATTTTGGACAATTTAACGATTACACAAAATCTGCTAGTTTTGGGCGACTTTAATATTGATTATGGTTCCACTCAAGGAAAGCCCACTCAAGAACTTTTGGATCTGTGTGCTAATTTCAACCTTAAACAAATAAATGCTGAAGCGACACGCGGCGCGGGAATCATTGATCTTAATTTACTAAATTTCAGATCATGAAGTAACAATTGGTTGGATTTTCGCGACTTTCTTCGCGAAAACCGCAAAACCGCGGCCGCGGCCGCGGTTTTGCCTTTAAAATGCCGTTTCGCTGCTGTGTAGACTCGTGAATCGCGGATTTAGCGCCCATTTCTCTTAATTTTTAGCGAAAAATCGACGTACGGCAATTTCGCCGTTTGAATTACATTGCAAAAATTTTTTGGAGTGAGTACACTCCGTTCGGCACTTTCCCGAAAATTGCAGACCTCAGGTCGTCAAAGGATCCTAGGAGAAGCAACGATGGGCGCTCAACCGCGGCATTTATTGCTCGTAAAAGAAACCTTCATGGCGTAGGCCTATCTGTTTGTCGATATTTTGCCCAGTTTTTGTATTTTTTTCCTTCAATTTGAGTAAATTTATGGTTGTCGTTTTGTGACTGTACTTCTACTAGAGTCTCCATGACGACGGCTCAATAAACTGACAGTTCCTCTGTATCATGCTCAAAATGACAACGCTATTCGTCTTACTGCTATCGTTTTGGTAGAAATGGCTGAAGAAGCGCCCAATGTTATAAAATGTTGTCGCAGGCGTTCCCGGGTAACTACGCGACTATAATTAGGTTTAGTTTGAAGAATTTCCAACGGAAAATAATGGACATGTGCCGGGGAAAAGCATGGCTTTTCGTAGCGTAAAAATGTAGGTATTCCACCCGACCTCAATCATATTTCGTACTTTGATATATGTTTAACTAAACCGAATGTTTTTTGCGATTTTAGGTACGTTAGGGATTTTAGAGAATGAATGCCTTTTAGGAGCTCGATTTGACAACTATCATTGCATATAAAAAGGCCCTAAGTTAAGTCGGTTGGTACTACCGATCTGTCAAAACAATAACCATACCATGCAAAATGTAAGGCAAGGCCGCGTGACAAAGCTAAGATCCCTCTGTGCTTAGATCATACAAGGCATATACGGTATACCGCATATACAAGGTATTACAATGCATATAAATATTCATCTACATTAGCTGGGACTGCCGTTTGAATGGCTATAACAGGGTCCATATACCAAAGAACTAAGAAGAAGAAGAAGAACCATTAAGATGACGTTTGTGGTTCAAGTGCGTATGAATACAACAACGTATAAGTAGCCGATTGTTTAGAGCCTTTTCTAGGTGTTTATTACTGGTTACCGGGCATCTTAATTCAAGTGATACGTTAAAAGACAGTGACTTGTGTCAGAGAGAAGCCTGATTTGGCTTAAACACCATTTTCCTGCACGGAAGAAGTTTGAGGTTAGATTACCTGTGGATTTTGTTTTGTTGTATTAAATAAATATGCAAGTACGACCATCAATAGAACCAATTCCTTTTTTCAGGTTCGTTTGGCTATAGCAAAGCTTGTGCAAAAGATTTACATACAGACGAGGAATAGCTCTCGGAACGGTATTGCCCAAAAGGCAAACCTTGGACCAGATTCTATTTACACGGTAATAGACTTTCCGAGCGAAATCGATGATAACCCTACGAGAATTGGTGGCCTAAACGAAGATCGCACGTCCATGATTGTAGAAATCGACGAAAGCAAGTTCTTTCACCGAAAGTGCCATCGTAGACTATATCGAGATGGCCGTTGGGTGTTTAGAGGGGCGGAAAGTGACAGTGGAGTGAATATATTCTGGTGGAAGGGCCTAACCGAAGAGGGACATTTATGCGCTTAGTTAAAGTTGACGTTGTCGATGTGACGATGACACTTCGAAGAGCATCTTCACGCGTAACGTTCACGGTAACCTCTCCGGAAGGCACCAAGGAAGTCGCACGAAGGCAAAGTTCAAAGTGCATCCCAGAATTGACCGAGAGAATGAATGCGTTGAAAATGAATTGTCAAAAGCGAAAGATCAACAAATGGTATAATATAATACGTCGAAGAGTCTAACCTTCAAAAACCTTGAGAAGAGTGTCGAAATGGTATGTATTTTGATGTGTAATTTTTTTGATAGAAAAAAAAAAAACAATAGAATCTACATATTTTGTTCATATTTATTCATATTTATGGACTTATTTGTTCTTAAAATTATTATTTTTATGGTTTTCTTTTTTATTTATTTTGTTTTCGCTTTTGCATAGTTTGATATGAATTTTCATTTTGTATTTTCCTTTGTTTTGCTAATATTTCAAACTTTTGTAACAAAATAACTTTATATCAATTTTTTTACTGAGAAAAAACAAACAAAAAATCATGGGGATTTATTTGTTTATTCAATTCATCTTTTAATTTTATTTTTTTACCAATTTATTAGGTAGCCAGTTCAACAAACATCCACAATGAAGACTGTGGCCCAATGCAAGATCAAGAGGGGAGTACGTGGAAAACATGCTTGAAAAGTCTGCGATTTGGACCAGACAATATGAATAGAAATGTTTGAGGGACACGAAAACAGCAGTATTGGAGTAATATGAAGAAAGAGAGAAATAAATCCGTGGAAAAGTGTACGAGCGAAAACCTTTAAAAAGTAATTATTATGGGACATTAAAATGGTGACAGAAATATGTAGATTATAAAAGTAAATTATAATATGGGCTGGAAATTAATTTTCCAAAATTAAAATTAATTTGTGCAGCAAATGTCAGAGTATCAATAGATTAATTGAAATAATCACTGCCAGTTAAAGTTTAGTTCAGTTATTGTTTTTATAAATTATATTAAACTTATTCCATTATACTCTTACGAAGATGAAAAACGTGGAAGTTTTACATAATATCAATTCATTTGAAGTAGAGATAATTTATTAAATTATACAAATTTCAGCGACATAGGGTGGTAAATAATTAATTGCCTATCCTCTTTACCACATCATGTTCACATCAGGTTTGACCTACCAAAAACTTGCATAAATTTAGAAAAGAGAAAAAATATAAAATAAACTGTTTGATAAAGAACATCTCCTCTAGCATTTTTAGCAAGTAAGGACGAATTCTTAAAAATATTAAGATATATAGAAAAGGTGAGGAGAAAACATTGCTTAGAATATTTTTAAATAGGGTGTAATTATTTTGTATTGAGGAACGGTGTGGCTGGTTGAGTATATTGATTTAAGTATTTTTGAGATTTCTATTTTGGTAATATTTTTAATGATTAACTTTTTATGGAATTGAGAAAGCAAGCTATTTTTTATTGCAGCTAGCATTTCTGTCTTTATAGTAATCTGATTTTATAAATTAAAACAAACTTAAATATTAAACTTTTATTGCAGTATTTGTTAATATTCACTTTTTGAAAATTGTATTAAATTTTTTTCTAATCAAATGCTCACATTCAAGTTTTTACTCAGTAAAAAGTTTTAGTTGAAAGTTTATTTATGGATTTCTTTGTTTATTCTTAAATTTATTTATTTTTTTGTTATTTTTATGGCTCTCATGTGTTATTTTATCTTTGTTTTTGTATATATCATCTCAGTCATATATATCATATGAATTTTCATTTTCCTTTGTTTTGCTAATATATCATACTTCTGTAATTTTATGAATAATCATACTTCACACAGAATGACATGTACTTTCTAAAAAAAGAACACTTAAAGTTCCATGGGATTTCTTTGTACTTTTATTGTTTGTGATAAATTTTAATTTGTTATTTTCTTTGTTTTATTAGTAGTTTACATTTCTGTAACTCTATAAAGAATTGAAAAACAAATACTTAACTTCAAAGGAAACTTTTTATTTGGAATAACATTTACTTTGCTAAAAAATCTGATGTGGCCAGGCACATGACTTTATCATACAATATATAAAATTAATAGTTTAGCTGCATGAGAATCTATTCTATTGAGATAAATCGTAGGTATTGTCAAAGCATCTTTAACACTACCTACACTACGTCATTACATTCTACACTACTCTACTAATTAAATTCTACTGATTTATTAATGTGTTCATTCGCCTCTTTTTTATTATTGTTTATTCTTTTTCGTTGCACAAGATTATATTTCGATATGTATATTTGTTTGTAATTTGGTTAAATTCTATGATCTTTTAAATTTAGCATAATATATGACAATGTCGATGTCTGTAAAGATCGTATGACAATAAAGTATTATTATTATTATTATTAGAATAATAGTTATTTATGTCACAAATGCCGAAAGTACGGAATAGCGCGACGAGCGGTGATGCGGCGCGTCACCGAAGGCGGAGTGTCACCGTCGCATGTGAGCGACTCGCGCTCTATCTAGTTTTTGGCAGGAGCGACATCAACGTTTATTGTGTTGCTTTTTAAGAAATACGTACCTATTTAAAAAAAATAAATAAATGATTTCTGTATAGTAAATGCTAGGACGGTACCACTTTGACGAAACGTCAAGTTTAAAGGTGCATTCCGATTGGTAGGTAATGGTAGCTAATGGCGGTGGTAGAATACGAAATTATAGTATTTCTTACATATCGTGATAATGACACATATTAGTTTGCATGTACATAAACATGAGTCACTAGCAATTTTCTATTGGAAATACTATAACGGCGTCTTTTACCACTGCCAGTATCACTAATGAAAACGCACCTTAAAAAGGTAATTCAAATTCTGACAGATTTATATTTGTTCATGACACATCCCTACCAACATACTAAAATAAAACTACACTCATCGCTATACTTTATTTATAATTTTCTCAATTTATCGTTTTTAGAATTAGATATAAAGACGGGTTGATATTTCTTATCAACAAACAATCAAATTGGTGATCTTATTTTATTTGAAATTTGTATTTTATAATTTTCCGCACTACAGCGGCAACGTTCCATAGCGGTTCTCCAACCTCTGATGAGATCAGCTGTTTTCGAGGGTGACAGCACAAAAAAAAATATTTGTCAAAATCCTGGCTACTATGTAATTTCATATCAATGCAGATGCGACCGATCTCGATCAAATAGAATTTGCTGTTGAAGCTAAACTATTAATTTTACCAAAAAATGTCATAGGCATAAATTATTTAAAATTTCCGCTACTGTAATTTATTATTTATCTATTTTGACGAAATTACAGAAATGACGAAAATCGTTGAAAATTGCTAAGAGTAAATAGCCAGTTCCTTTGGACCATTTTGAACCAAAAGCTTTTCAGCTCTAAGTTTGGTCATAAAACTACTAAATACGGACTTTCGTCCCGATACCTTTAGTAGTTTCTCCGGAATCGTCGTCACAAAAATCGTTTACACACGCACACACACACACACACACACACACACACACACACACACACACACACACACACACACACACACACACACACACACAGACTTTTTTTGTACCTTGGTCAAAAATGTTCAGGGGACCCATAAAGACCTATTTCCGCTAAAATCTCAATTTTTTTTCGGCATGATTACAATACTTTATATACTGCGTATGATAAAGTAAAAAAAAAAACAGTAAATGGTAATGTTTCATATGGACTAATTTGATATTTTTATTTTTATTCGATTTATTTTTGCATTTCATTTCTGTTCTTTAGTTTATTTACTATTTATTATTATTGTAATATTATACTGTTTGGTGTACATTGCTGGTTTTCCCATTGTTTGATATGTGTTTTAAACTTTTACTCAAAATGATATTTAATTGGCAGAAAACTCAAAGGTAACCAATGTTTTATTAATTAAATGTTCAAATTTAAATGTTAAAAATGTTAGTTGAAAGTTTATTTATGGATTTGTTTGTTTATTCCTACATTTATTTATTTTGTATTTTTATGGCTTTCGTATATTATTGTTTCTTCGTTTTGGCATTGTTTTTTATGAATCTTAATTTAGTTTTGTTTTGTATATGATACTTTACTCAAAATTGCATGCACTATGTGCGCAAAAAAAGTCTTGCACCACATATGCAACCAAATATACTAAACTTATTTTTGTTAGCTTTGTAAATGTTTTTTTTTTATAACCTATACATTCTTACATTAACAGTGGTTTGATTCAAATAGAGCGGCAACCAGAAATATTTACAATAATAACAGTGGGTAACTGGGCAGTGTAATAATATAAGGTTGGTTAATCCGGTAAAAAGCCCAAATGGACAGAAAAAAAGTTGTTGGAGTTTTCTTTCTTATGGCATTTATTCTATTTGTTGAGTACTTTCGCCTAATATTATAGGCATCTTCAGAACCTAAAAGTCATAAAGGTACAAAGAGCGACGCTAGACAATCAATCTACTAAAAATACTGGGCCTACCAAAAACACGAATCAGCCAGTTAGGTCCAAAGAAGGGTTTGATAGAACATGTAATGGAGGCAGCAGCATTAAGAACACAGACAAAAAACGAACGGATGTTATAATGTGATAAACAGTCCAATTTGTAACATCTTGTCAGTGTAGTAAGTAGACAATAAAATTGGATTACATAGTTCTTTTCACCGTTTTTATCTATGTAATCCAATTTTATTGTCTACTTACTACACTGACAAGATGTTACAAATTGGACTGTTTATCACATTATAACATCCGTTCGTTTTTTGTCTGTGTTCTTAATGCTGCTGCCTCCATTACATGTTCTATCAAACCCTTCTTTGGACCTAAATGGCTGATTCGTGTTTTTGGTAGGCCCAGTATTTTTAGTAGATTGATTGTCTAGCGTCGCTCTTTGTACCTTTATGACTTTTAGGTTCTGAAGATGCCTATAATATTAGGCGAAAGTACTCAACAAATAGAATAAATGCCATAAGAAAGAAAACTCCAACAACTTTTTTTCTGTCCATTTGGGCTTTTTACCGGATTAACCAACCTTATAGAAATATTTACATTTGATTTCATGGCATACTTCGACTACAAGCATTTATAATGGCACTATATTTATCTGAATTAATGTTTTTATAATTGCATACAATCTTTTTCAAATAAACGTCTAATCAATTTTTAAATGTTGTTTTTTATATTCTTTGATATTATGTTCTCATGAAATTAATACAAGATGTATTCAGATTTTCTACAAACATTTGTCAAACTTGCATTAAACAAATAGTAGTTTATGCATATATTAGTAAATTAATACAATAGGTAAGTATGTATAATACTCTTGGTTATATAATTCGACCCATGCACCGAAGACTGTAGTAACTACATAGGGATTGCACTTGAGTTACGATAGTCTTCGTTGCATGGGTCATTATTATGGTATAATCAAGGATAATACCATTAATACTAAAGAGTGATCTAGTACAGTTACCTGTAATATCTGTAGTTACAATACATAACAGTCGGTAACGCACGTATTACAGGTAACTGCAATACACAACAAATGTTTATATTCGGAGAAATCACGGACTATAGGTGGCGCTGCGATTCATCAATATGGTGGTTCTGTGATAGATAGGTTATTTGTTAACTTATTATGTTTATTACGAAAACACTACATTCGGTAAGTTTACTTGATTGTTATATCTTTATAACAAAGTTAAGGGTGCTGATCGACGTTGTTTTTCGTTATTATTACCACCATAGTTGTCGTGATAGTTGTAAACACAACATAACCTCATTTATCTATCACAGAGAAGTTCAGTTTGCTCCACTGTTGGGCGCCACCGTCGGTGGTTTTATGTCTATGGTTTTGCCGAATGCTTGTTTGGTTATCTTATTAGTAGTAACAATTTTAATACAGATCATTGTAGTAATGGTGGAAACATGGTGGAAACTCTCAATTTATGCAACTAGATTATTATTATTATTTGAACAAAAGGACATATTTGTCATTTGTGTGTTTTAAATTTTAAACTGACATAATCAAATTGTAGACAAAAACGTCCCTTTATAGTAAAAAAATGCCTTTTTGATAGGATCACAAATAAAGAAGTTACGACCATAATTAAAAAACAACGTTTTTTGGTTTTTCAAAGTAGCTTGGAAGCCATTTGGAACTCAACTGTTTTCTGAACAGATTATGAAAGAGCACATATGCACTACTTTGCCCATTTAACTGACCTTCTATCTCTAATAGTAACAAAGTACCCATACAATCCAACGTCCCGTGAGACACACTGTATATTAAAAATACATTTAGCTGTTAGCCACTTTAAAAAAAACAAAAAAAACCTGTTAGAAAATTTAATTGTTTTGGGCACAAATTTTGATTAATTGTTTATACCAACGGTTGTTATGTTTAAAACAGTGTTTTTAACATGTTTTAAAACAAATTTAAACTTTGTTTTAAAAATTTTTAAACAGTTTGTTGTGTTGTGTTTTAAACGTGTTTAAAACAACCGAAATTTGAACAGCGTGAAAAGACGCCGATTAAAATGGCGACAAATAAAATATTTGCGTGATTTAAAATGTTTCTAATCTCTGTTTTGTTTGTGTGTGATTTAAAACATGTTTTATTTCATGTTTAAAAGTTAGAACTTGCGTAGTGTTTAAAAGCATTGTTCCGTTAAAAAACATTGTTCCGTTAAAAAATATTTTATAAAAAAACATAATTCTTTTAAGGTAATATTTTTAATAAAATTCTTTATTTTTTAATTATAAGCAAAACCCCAAATTAAGCATGTGTCTCCACATACATGCAAATTTATTTTAATTTGGCAGTTTCAACTTTCTATTTAATTTTTTTGTTACTTTTTTCTTATTTTTTTAATTTTTAATTCGTTTGGTTAAAATGTAATTTCATGAGTTTTGATTAATTGCTTATAACTAAAAAATATGTAATTTTATAAAAAATGATTTCTATAAAAAATTCTTAGAATTGATCTTGGAATTAAAAAATGTAAAAATATACCGCGTGTGCATTAGAAAAAATATTACCAAGTTTTTAATAACAATGAACACCGTATATATTATAAATATACTAACCTGATTCCTTCTTTAAAACAAAAAAAAACTGAAAATTTTTTGAAAATTCTTTCTGTTTAATTGTCTCGGCACAAATTTTGATTAATTGTTTATACCAACAGTTGTTATGTTTAAAACAGTTTGTTTAAAATGGCGTTTTCAACATGTTTTAACACAAATACTTTGTTTGAACTATTTTGTTTAAACGTGTTTAAACAGTTTGATGAAAAAAAGGCGATTAAAATGCTGACAAATAAAAATTTTGCGTTATTTAAAATATGTTTTTATTCTGTTTTTGTGAATGTGATTTAAAACATCTTTTATTTCATGTTTAGAACATGTTTTTTGCGTAGTGTTTAAAAATTGCTCCGTTGAACACATCATTTTATAAAAAAAACATGTTTATTTAGTTAAAAATAACAAAAAAAAGCTTTTATAACATCCCTGCTTATAATTCAAAAAGAATTCATTTTATAAAAGAAGTTATTCTTAATTTTTGAAAATAATCTTAGAATTAAGACATGTAAAAATATTTCAAATAGTTATATTTGAAAAAAAAAATCAAATATCCAGAAGAAAATGAATCCACAAATATATTTAAACGGTAGCTTATAGTATCATATATTTAACCGCAGCCGCGGCCTTCTGAAGGTTATCCCCCGACAAAAAAGGTCACACATTTGTTTTACGCTTTGAATGAAAGAAAAAAAAACATATGAAACTTTTTACTCATAATATATATTGGTTGGTTGTTTTAGATTTGTGTTCTTTTATTTTTCAAACATTTTGACAAAGAAAAATGTCAAATGTCAAAATGTTAAATAAATATTGCGAGCACTGTATACGGCAAAGTCGCGTTTGCGCGACTTTGCCCAGTACGACAGATCGGTTGAGAACCTATAATTTTCAATGATATAGACAATATGCAAAGTCGCGACGAAGTCGTGACTTTGCTGTACCGAATCAGCGATATACGCGGATCGGCGATCTATCCTGATCTGCGATCTACCTGGATCTACCTGGACCGTCGATCTGCAAAGATCGGCGAACTACCCGGATCCGGGTTCTACCCGGATCGGTGATCTGACCAGATCGGCGGTCTACCTGGATCAGAGAACTACCCGGATCGGCGATCTGCCCAGATCGGCAATCTGCCCACATCAGCGATCTGCCCGGATCAGCGATCTACCCGGTTCGGCGATCTACCCGTATCGGCGATCTACCCGGATCGGCGATCTGCCCGGATCGGCGGTCTACCCGGATCGGAGATCTACCGACTCGGCAATCTACCCAAATCGGCGTTCTTCACGCATCGGCGATCTACCCGCATCGGCGTTCTACGCTAATCGGCGATCTACCCGTCTAGGCGATGCGCAGACCTATTAGGTCTGCCCCGTTTCTAGTCTCATTCTAAAAACTAAAGATGTCCCAATAGTTGAAGCTGGAATCTTACCAGAAAAATTTGCAGACCATAAAACAATATTCTGCAAATACAAACACCAGAAGCATAAAATTCAACCATTTATAAAAACATACCGAGAGTAAAACATTTAAATTATGATCGTTTCCAGGATGATTTAAAAGCAAAGAGAAATATTTTCCATTTTGACAACATAATAAAATTGACTTTTTTACCGATAGTCTCCCTAGGTTGTTTGATATACACATACCTCTTGTTACCAAGAAAATAACCAAACCACCAGTGCCTTGGATGAATGGTCATGTTGACTTTCTGATGAGACAGCGCGACTATGCTCTTAAGGTATACAAAAAACATCAAAATCTCGTAAATAAAAAACAATATGTTGCGTTAAGAAATCTTGTCACTCGTGAATGTTGTTCGGTTAGGAGAGCCCACATAAATAACTTGTATGCTGTTAACCATTCAAAATCACTTTGGAAAGAGGTAAACAAGTTGACATCACCACACACAAAAAAAAAGGATAATCTACTGCCTGCGCACCTTGATAATTTAGATTCCATTAACAACTTCTTTGTTGACTCAGTTCCAAAATTTAACCACGATAATACGGATTTAATTGACTACTATTTGAATAACATGGTATCAACTACACATGCATTATCCTTCCAAGCAATTTTTGAATTTCAAGTTCTGACTATTTTCCAGTCAAAAAAGAGCAATGCTGTTGGGCATGATGGATGTAACAAACAAATGCTGTCACTGTGTATTCCCTTTTTACCTAGAATTGAATATACGGAAATACCGTATCATACGGAATTACTACCGTAATGATGAAATAATCAAAGTATTGAAGATGGTGATATCCAGGCGGGATGCAAATTTTTGAATTACTTAAAATTTGCATCCCGCCTGGATATCACCATCTTCAATACTTTGATTATTCCCTTTTTGTTACCATATATCACCCATATAATAAACTTTTGCCTTACTCGCTCTGTCGACCCGGCAGAATGGAAGGTTGCACACGTTATCCCTGTCAAGAAGAAAAGTAACCCTGTGCAGTTTTGGGACCTTCTCTGTCTTGCCCATTCTAGCAAAACTATTAGAAAAAGTTATGGGAAGTCAGTTGCGGGAGTTTGTTGACGGAAATAATTTGTTACCAGCGCATCAATCTGGATTTCGAGAGGGTTATAGCTGCACCACAGCATTGTTAAATGTGCTGGATGATGTCTACGGGGCCATCGATGGCGGACTATGTACCGCGCTAGTGTTGCTTGATTTTTCCCGAGCTTTCTATACAATAAACCACGAACTCTTGCTTGCTATTCTGACATCGGATGGGTTGGCTGCGTCCGCGATTGAAATGTATCGCTCCTTTCTGACTGGCAGGAAACAGGCAGTGATATACAATAATGGCAAATCGCAGTACATTCCGGTGGTGAGTGGAGTGCCACAGGGTTCAGATCTAAACCCGTTGTTATTTGCGCTGTGTACGTTGCGTATTTGCGAATACTGGATCTAGAGCGCTGGTGTGGAGAGAATTGTTTGCACCTTAATGTTGGAGTGTAAGATTGTTAGTTTCTCCAGATCTGTTGCTCCTTTGCATGCAGATTATGTTCTAGCTGGTGTCCCGCTGCAGAGATGTGGTGATATACGTGATCTTGGTGTGTTGTTTGATTCTGGGTTGAGCTTTGCTGGTCATGAAAGTGAAAGTGCTGTATTTTACGTTGGTGAGGTCAAGATTGGAGTATGCTAGTGTTGTGTGGTCACCAAAGTATGTGTGCTATAGGGATATGGTGGAGTCGGTGGAGAGGAGATTTTTGAAGCGTCTTGTTTACATCGAGGACCACATTTATCCTGAAAGAGGTAGGGATTATCATTTGTATCTTACACGCTTTGGTCTTGAACCTCTGAGTTTTAGGAGGGAATTGCACTCATTGCGTTTCCTTCACGGTCTCCTCAACTCACTTGTGAACTGCTCCGAGCTGCTTTCTCAGGTCAACATTTCTGCCCCGGCCTTTCAATTGAGATCTAGCAGGTTGTTTTACCCTGGCGGCGCACGAACAAACGTTTTGGTTGGTTCACCACTACACATGATGTGCAATTTGTTTAATGTTGTGTGTGGCGAAGTCAACATTTTTAATGTTGGGGCAAGAACTTTTTTTGCCGATTATAGAAATGCGGCCCGTACTTAATGTATTTTGTTTTTGAGGAATATTGTTATGATGCCTATGATAATTGTGTACTAGAATTAATGTATTTGCTAGTTGTAATTTTATTGTATCCTTTAAGTGGGATATTTCCTGTTGGGTATAAATAAACTTATTCTATTCTATTTTATTCTAATACTTGAGACATGTCCAAACTCATTTCTATGCAGACGATACGCAGGTATATTTTTTCATTTCGTCAAGAGTATGTTATGCATGTGAATTAATAAATGAGGACCTCGAAGTTCTCACTCTGGTGGCACAGAGGCATTTCCTGAAGATGAATCCAGCTAAATCGCTGTTTATTTTGTTGTGCAATCGTTGTTTTTATGAGAGTGTTCCAGAACGAATGAATATTTCGGTTAACGGAACACGACTGTCAGCGCTTCAGGAGGTAAAAAGCCTGGGAATTATTATGGAAACACAACTAAATTTCCACTCACACATCAATAAATGTATAAAATCGTGCTTCTACACACTTCGATTAATTTTTCAAAACCGGGATATACTAAATAGTGGTCTAAAACCAGTTGTGCCAATCTGTTGTCCTATTCCATCTAAACTATTGCGATCCGATCTATGGAACTCATCTCAGATTGCGCGATAAACAGCGAATTCAAAGGATACAAAATGCATGTTTGCGGCTGCTCTTTGGTGTGCCACGTGTGATGCACAGCAAATCTCATAGGTTGTCGGATGCGGGGTGATTAAACATGGCTAATAGACGAGAATTAATTGTGTATAATAATAAGTATTTAATTTTGTTTTATTTCAAGAATTATGTTTTATTATTTCCACTAAGTTCTTTGCAACGGAAAAGTCGTACTGTTTTCCGTTCGGGTGTGTAAGCAGTTTGTTTTGTATCAAGTTATTTTTATTATTTCTGCTATTTTCTTTGACTCAAAAACTCGCCGAAATAAACGAGTATTGTAACATGTTTCTGTCGATGGTGGGGCGTCTCCCACTATCTTTTGCGGCTATAAAAGCCAGGCGCTGTCGCTTAGAAAACCAGATCGACTTAAGTTGGCCCAACTGCTAGCCAGGTAATCTCCTTGAACTCTGCAATGATTGCAGTTGCCCTGTCGCTGATGTTATACTTTGCCCCGACCTCTCGTGGATGCTGCAGTTGGCTTTCCGACCGCTGACGTGGTATTTTACTTGTACCGCATACCTACTGCAGTTGGCACTTCCGACCGCTGACGTAGTATATTGTGGAGAGACTGATTGTAGTTGCACTTGAGCGAAGAAGTACCGTTTATTTTTTTTGTTTATTTCTTATGTACAGGTTTTCGAATGTTTATTTTCTCATGTACATGTTTTTTTTTCGAATATATTTATTTTCTACGTTTACCCGGGATTTTATTTTTGTGTTGAGGAATTCAAAGTCTTATACAAGCTACCGTCTACAGGAAAAAATATCATAGAATATTTTGCTGTGTAATTAGAGCTCCGATCCGACGAAGCTCGTTACATTAGGCGCCCGAGCAGTCTGAAAATGCCGAATTCCGAAGCCGGTTCATCAGCCGGAGAATCGACCTCAGTACCATGGATTCAAAAACTCGCCGAAATAAACGAGTATTGTAACATGTTTCCGTTGATGGTGGGGCGTCCCCCACTATCTTTTGCGGCTATAAAAGCCAGGCGCTCTCGCTTGGAGAACCAGATCGACTTGAGTTGGCCCCACTGCTAGCCAGGGAATCTCCTTGAACTCTGCAATTATTGCAGAGTGGATGCTGCAGCTGGCTTTCCGACCGCTGACGTGGCATTTTACTTGGACCGCATACCTACTGCAGTTGGCGCTTGCTGCTAGCGTGGTAGATGAGACCCCGGGATACAATTACTGCAGTTGGCACTTCCGACCGCTGACGTAGTATATTGTGGAGGGACTGATTGTAGTTGCACTTGTGCGAAGAAGTACCGTTTTTTTTTTTGTTTATTTCTTATGTACAGGTTTTCGAATGTTTATTTTCTCATGTACAGGTTTTTTTTCGAATATATTTATTTTCTACGTTTACCCGGGATTTTATTTTTGTGTTGAGGAATTCAAAGTCTTATACAAGCTACCTTCTACAGGAAAAAATATCATAGAATATTTTACTGTGTAATTAGAGCTCCGATCCGACGAAGCTCGTTACAATATCCCGCATCTCTATAAAAGTGATAGGTTTGAAAGAGAAGGCGGAGGTTCGACGTTAATTCCGTTTAACGAACTGTCTGTCTGATGTGGAGATTGCAATATATTAATTATGTTATTTGGCACATTAAGATGATAACTATTCACATAACCAGGAGAAAATATTGGTGTTTGATTTACTTTTTTATTTGCTCTTTGATTATTAATCACTTGCCACATCGCTTTACTGGAATAGTTTGACTCAACCAGAAGTTTGTTATTAGACTTTTTTTAGATTTGCTTATTTTACTTTTATATTGTTTATTTAGCAGTTTGAGTCCTTCCCTGATATGATCTGATATCGTGATGTCATAAATGTCGTTCAGAATATTTATTTTTTGTCTGATGTCTCTCAGCTCAGGACTAAACCATGTATCTGGTGAGCCGAGTTGCCGTTTCTTAAAGATTTTCTCTGGAAATGCCTCATTAAAACCGTATGAGTGCACTTGCATAAAAACTGCAAACTTATCACTGGCATTCAATGTATCGTCAGAAACAAAACTCCAATCAATTTCCGAAACGTAATTATAAAACTAACTTCCCCCGATTAGTCATTGGCCCCAATGAAACTTTTCCCGCAACAGTGACTTGTTTCAATGTCAAACTGCAGCGAACTGAGATGCTGAGATGGTCAGAAAATTTGTCACATATCTCTACAGTGGGTCTATATTCTCGAAATTCAAAAATATATTGTCCAAGCAATTGTCACCACGCGTGGCAATATTCAACAAAGGCGCAAACCCAAATGTCGTCAGACTATTTAACAGTAAACGAGTATCTTTATCTGCTGTTCCAAACCTTACATTGAAATCTCCGGTCAACATAACTTGTTCGAATGGAGAAGCACTCCTCTAGCAGATCAATGACAATATCAAAATCTCCAGATAGAGATCTATATACAGTGAGCAAGACAACATTGAATTTTATTATTTTTATTCCAGCTATTTCAAAGTGAATTTCTCGTGACAATCAATATTTGATAGATTTTCAAATTCACTATCATTATTGTTATTTTTTGCCATGATTAGGACACCTCCATGCCCGTGACGTTTTCAGCTGAAATATGTGCACGGCTCGTAGTTAAGCAATTTTATATGTAGGGACTCCTCCTGTTTCAACCAAGTTTCACTAAAACATAACATATCAAAGTTTTTCTTTATCGAGGACTTCACCTTTATTTCCGATGCACTGAATATTTGTGTAGAATACCCTGAATGGCTCTATAACATCGCACCCGCCCGCAGCTGCCGTCTCCATAAAAAAGATTGGCCAGCGCTAACCTGGCTTAACGCACCCGGATCGTCATCCAAATGAATTATCAACTGCAGTGTCTGTAGAGTCCAGACTCGAGCCCATATGGAGAATACTTTTACAAATACTATCAATCAACCTAATTCTCCCAGATCTAGCTAGTGTATCAAAAACCGCGGATGGCTTTGTCAAAAGTTCCTAAAAATGCGTTCACATCAACAAATTTACATATATTATGCAGTGCATCAAACATATTCATGTTAAAATTTATTATCCTAGTAGTCAATCTACTATTATTAACATTATTTGACTCAAAAGGCACATTAACGTAAGTCACATTAACCTGATGCGCGACAATTTTAATATTCCGGATTGTTTCTGAAAGAACCCTTGCATTGCTTAACGCGTTTTCGGTACCTCCCATCACAACTGTGTCATTTTTGCCGTAACCGGAACACAGCAAGTTTATATCAGCTGCCACCGCGTCCAACAATGCATTCGGCTTGCACATACCTTGAACAACATAATCCTCTTTCAAGCATTTCTCTAGTAGACTGGAGGATCCGCGACCGTAGCCGTCTGCTAGCACCAGCACTAGTCGGCGGCTTTGTGAACCTCGCCATCCACAGTGTGCCTCCTCCTTGTTACAGGGTGGTGTTGTATCACTTCCAGTCTGATTTCCAGTGTTTATTTTTACAGTTTTAGTCTTAGTTTTTACAGTTCTTTTACAGTTTGCCGATTGTTCTTCGATATGACTATTCTGTGCAAATTTGGACTTACTTATCAGTGCCGTCAGTTCACTTAGTTGTTTTGTTAACTCAGCCTTAAGGTCCTGTACATCCACAGCCAATGCACCATCAACATATTCGGAGGTCACATCAAGACAATCATCTAAGGGTATGCTCTCAGTCTCATCAACACAATTAAATTCAGCCAATGATTTGTTAAGGATTTTTCCATTTAACTTCCTGATCCTAGATTTTAGATTCGCAATTTCACTATCCTTCTCGGTGCATTTGCAAGCCATTCAGGTTAGGCAGGGGCAACAGTCAATTTGTCCACTACTATCCACAAACATTCCCTTCACTCTGATTATACACGATGGGTGGTATTTACTATCACACTTATCACACATTACATAGTTTTTTACACTTACAGAGGACTTATTAAAACATCTACAGTTTTACCTTTACTTGACGCCATCTTGATCATCTCCTATACAAAGATATACAAACCTCTACGGGGAGGAGATCCAGAAAAGGACCAAAGAGTTTAGCAAACTCCGCTTGAAGATAAGTCGTCTTCTGTGTTCTTTAACCTCCCTTGTCCGTTGTTGAGACAACAACAAGATCCTAACCTGCCTCACAGTCAAACACCGCATCCAATCCTTTTCTGCCTCTCAAATTTTTCGTCGTGCAGGTCAAGCTCTCGTCCGCGAGAGAATTCGACACGTGAGAGAGTTTGAATAACTTGTCCACCCAACTATTTCTCCTACGCCTAGAATTATCGCATCCTTAATCACATCATGATTTTGATCACCTGGACCGAATTTCCGACGCTCAAGCCCTTACTACCGAAACCCACAAATGCAAATTCAACAACCTGTCCGCTCCTAACATGCTCAAACAACCACCCCTGATACCGTTGTCAACCACTCCAAACGTCCTAACCCCAGACGAAGAATCTCTTTTGTTAAAAGGTTTTAATTACGCCCTTACTCCAAAACATATTCCCGTTGAATCCATCATTTCCTCAGTAGAATCCTCTATCTTTAAACTTCCGCCCGACGTTGCCGCTCCCATACGTCATGAAACCACGTAAATCATTACACATGCCAAACCCCAACACCAAATTACTCCAAGTCCGAACTAACCGCTCTCAAATCCCTAAAATCCAACACTGATATCGTCATCCTCAAAGCTGACAAAGGTAACACCACTGTCATCCTTGACACCCAATCCTATGAGGAGAAAATGAATTTTCTACTCAACGACCCGTCATACCGTATCCTTAGTCGTGACCCTACTTTCCGTCTATCCCGCCAGATTACTGATCTCATCAAACAATCTCTCATACCAAAAGACAAACAACAAGCCCTAATTCCGAGAGAGTCTCGACCTCCTAGACTGTATGGTTTACCTGAGATCCACAAACCTAATATAGCGCTACGTCCTATAGTCAGTTCAATTGCCAGTCCTACCTATGCTCTTTCCAAGTTTCTTGCCAACATCCCACACAAATATACCGGTAACACGGACTCCTTCATCCTCAATTCCCAACATTTTGTGCAAAGAATCCAAAACCTGTCCCTTGATCCTCAAGACATCCTGGTTAGTTTCGACGTTGACTCCTTATTTTTTTCCTGTTACGCTGACATGGTAGGTGCTTGTCTATCTTCCACTTACTTCCAGTTCTGAGACAAGTTCTATGAACAAGTTTCGGGAGCTGCAATGGGCTCACCCTTATCCCCTGTTGTGGCCGACATTTTCATGGAGGCATTTGAACAACAAATCCTTGAGTCTCACAACCTGAAGCCCAAATGTTGGTTCAAATACGTCGATGACACCTTCGTAATTTGGCCACATGGATGGCAATCCTTAAACAATTTCCTCGACTACCTCAACCAGCAGCACCCAGACATACGCTTCACCATGGAAGTGGAAACAGATTGCTCTCTCCCTTTCCTCGACGTCCTAGTTACTCGCACTCCATCCGGCTCCCTTGAACATACCGTGTATAGGAAACCCACTCACACCGATAGATACCTCAATGCCAATTCCACCATCACCCCGCTCAGAAACAAGCAGTGATCAACACCCAAACAGCAATTTCTATAACCCACCCCACATACCTCCAAAACGAACTTGACCACTTAACCAAAGTGTTATGCCAAAACAACTATCCGAAATCCTCGATAATTAAAACCATTTCCCGACACCTAAACCCAACAGATAACACACCTCATCAGCATCACGACGTCCCAATCGCAACAGCTTTTCTTCCTTACGTCCAGGGTACGACAGATCGTATTGGACGCATCCTCCGCAAGTACAACATAAAACCGATATTCAACCCCCTTCCCAAACTATTGGACTTACTTCCTTCTACAAAGGACAAAATCCCTCCTCTTCTTTCCTCTGGTGTGTACCGGATTCCATGTGCTTGTGGAAGTGTATATTGGCGAGACGAAGCGATCAGTTAGCGTCCGAGTATCTGAGCACGAACACTGTACTAGATTGCGACAAATCGCTAGTTCAGCTCTCGCTAAGCACAGATATGACACGGGACATGAGATCTTGTTTGCACAAACCAAAATCCTCGCCCGTGAATCCCATTATTACCCTAGAAGGATTCGTGAATCCATAGAAATCCTAAAACACCCCTCCAATATAAATAGAGATGATTGGTTTCACTTACATCATACCTTGAAATCAGTCCTGTCCCAACCGCTTCTACCTGTTGGCCAACTACCTGTTAACCCCACCCCTTCCACTTTGTTACCCCCACTCCAAACACCATCTGTTGACACCACTCCACTCATATATAAAGACCCGCCCCAACTTAGTCCTGAAGATGCATCTTGCAACAGAGCGCGAAACGTCGACTGCTTCAAAGTCCTCAACGCGGTTTCCACCGGGAAATCAATACATCATTGATTCAGACCGCGGAAGTCTACAAGATATAGCATTCTCTGTAGTCTAGTAGAAACTTTGTTAATATTGTTTTTAAAGATATTCACTAATGGTTTATGATCTGTCTGTAACTTTACTAATTTACCAAAAACAAAATAATTAAATTTCTCAACAGCAAAAACTATGCTTTGTAATTCACGTTCTATTGTTGCGTATCTTTTTTCGCCATCTGTTAACGTTCTAGAGGCAAACGCAACAGGTTTGCTCTCCTGCAACGAGCAACCACCCATGCCATCTAGAGCAGCGTTTCCCAACCGCCGGTCCGCGGACCGGTGCCGGTCCGCAGAAATATTTTACCGGTCCGCGAAAACAAGTTTCAAGGCCCGTTTCAAGGCGGCTAAGCGCCGTCGCGGCTGGGTCTCTTATGTGCAGCTACAAGTCATTAACGGCAAGAATATACATTTGAAGGTATTTGTTTGTAAATATAGAAGCGTCGCAAATTGTGTGTTGCTTAACTGTTAACAGAAGATATGTATGTGGTTTCTATTGTATTTAGATATATTAATCTATTATTTATCTATACTTCATAATACTTGCTATAGCTATCACTAGATGGCACTAATGCCAGTCAATAGAAATGCGTGTCAAACATGCACAAACAGTATATTCCAAATACATACATACACATATCTTTATTTCTTATGGATATATTTCTTTTATTCTGAACTACAATATTGTACAGTCATTAGTTTGGTGGTGGCAACATTCAACATAGTTTACAACGATTCGTTTATGCCCACCCCAGTATTGAGTCACTTGTCTTTTATTTTATAGCGCTCGAGCGTATTGTTTTTGAATATTGTGCGTAATAGTGTGCTGTGTGGAGTTTTGAAAAATACATTTTCTTTCGTAAAACTTGACGCCGTAGAAAATGGAAGTAAAAAAGTCAAAGAGAAAACCTTCTATTTTTCTTAGGCAGAAACAAGGACAATATTCGGGAGAAAAGGACTGATGGTATCGAAATTAAGTCAAGTAGCAGAGCTTCAAGTGTAGAAGGACTACAGAAAAAGAAAAGTGTCGATACTTCTGAATATACAATACAAACAAAAAGAGAAAATGTAACTTTATTAGGCAATATGATAAGGGGTACTCAAATTTAGGTTTTATTGTAACCCTGGAAGCGAACTATCGACACTGCCTTTGTGTGTAGTATGTTCAGAAATTCTTTCTAATGAAGCTATGGAGCCTTCCAAACTAGCTCGTTATTTGCATTCAAAGCATAAACATTTTACTAATAAGCCACTGGACTTTTTTGAAAGATTACGTGGTCAGACAAAAATTCAGAAAACACAAATTAAAATTAATATGACTACTATAGTAACAAGTCCCTGGTTCAAGCGTCTTATTTCGTAGCTCTTCGTATAGCTAAAACAAAAAACCGTTCACTATTGGTGAGGAGTTAGTAAAGCTATGCGTCTTAGATGTCGATCTACAAATTTTGGGTGCTCAAGCTGCTATAAAATTAGACGCTGTACCACTATCGGATACCGCAACACAGATAAGAATTAATGACATCGCCACCAATATCGAAAAAGTTTAAGCATGTACAAGTGTAAAGATCAAGTTTATTCAGAAGTTACATAATTTACACAAGTGTTTAAAATCACGTACTTCAGAAACATTAACCAAAAATCTCGTTTTAAAATCATCAAATACATTGAGTCGGGTATGTCAGCCAATTCATAACCGATTGACTTGAAATTGAGACAATCTCCTCCGATACATATACGCCTAGTAGCAAGTTTTTTACGAAATTTTCAAATCTTCTCTTTTGGTTATAGCTATTTGGTTACAACATTGTCGAATAAAGAGTGTCCAATTTGTTTCAATAACGTGCGAAACTTCAAAAAAATACTATTTGCTAAAATCCTACGTACTACACTGGGTTTTGTATTAGAGAATACATAAAATCTAACTATGTAGAAATTTTAAATCATTCCGGTATGAATTCGTTGAGATATCTGATCGTTTTTGAAATGCTTTTAGGCTTTAACAAAATTTATTAATTATCAGATAATAGAAACAATATGATACAACATAATATATACATATTTAAAAAACGGTGCCTTGCGCCGTGGGCGCTTATCCGAAAATATAACTTATAAAATACAAGATGTTTTCGTTGGTATGTTTTCACTTTGCTTCTGTTAAACATGGTAATGATGGATATATAAATAGATAGGATATTATCACAAATAAATAACAGTATTTTTAATAATTAAATATTAATCTTTAACGAACTACCTAGTAGGCAACCTAATATACACAGCTATATACCCAATCCACGCGGTATGTTCATATCTTGGTTCATACGATTTTAAGCGATGAGTCAACTTCAGCTATCCCGGTTTTGCATATAGCAAAGTTATCGCGCTTATATGAAAACATCACAATTTTCCTCAGTTTTCTCAGCTTTCCGGCCAAAATATCCCGATATGATCCCGATTGCGGCGATATTAGTAGTGTTCGATTGCTGGCCGCGCTTAGTTCTGTTCAATCTGATTAGCGATCAGTTGGCTAAAGTGCATTTCGATTGCTCGTTTGACGTCTGAGCAGAACTGAGTGCACCAATAGGAACCAAGTATTTCAAATTTGCGATCAGATTGAACAGATTACAACTGAGCGCGGCCAGCAATCGAACATACCTATATTTACCCGTCAACGTCAGGTAACCTATAAAATGCACTACATACACGTATGAACGCGAAAGATGCAACTGTCAGTTTTGACAAATTAATTTGAAGTTTCTCTGAGCCTCTGACGTCACAGGACCGTCCGCCATACTTGCTATAGGGGATCTGCACGTCCCCATTCGGGGGCGTTTTTGGGGCACACCCGTGTCGATGAGCGATCCCAAAATACATTTATGCAACTCTGAAAAGAACGACGCGTATTTTGAGGGGTCTATCTTTGCCGTGCGTGCTCTCTGTTCGGAGGAGATAGCTCGTGAAATTTGAGCGGGCGACGCCACTTCGCAATTATAAAATAAGAAAATACTTCGATTATCATATAAAATTCAAAAACACGAACACTAGCGCACTCTACACACGAGGACGTCGTCTTCCACGCCTCCTCTGCTTATTCTCTGCATCTTCGGCACCATCTTCATCGATGTCCTCTTCATGTGCATCATCCCCAGGTAGCATAGGCGGTTCCGGCGCGGGTTCCTCTTGTGGTGGTGGCAAGAGATTGTGAAGTTCAAATGGAAAGCGATGCTTTCTCATCCTCAGTGTATCAGTGATGTCACGTATGAGCGGGTTTTCATTCTAAAGAGTTTTATCATAAAATTTAGTAACGTG
Source organism: Melinopterus prodromus (assembly GCA_964023965.1). Taxonomy (NCBI): domain Eukaryota; kingdom Metazoa; phylum Arthropoda; class Insecta; order Coleoptera; family Scarabaeidae; genus Melinopterus; species Melinopterus prodromus. The sequence continues at coordinate 37,910,967 of OZ030392.1, read as the reverse complement.
TTTTGCCAAAATATCTTTAATAAATGGACACCCGGAGCGATTACGCAAATCTATTGTACGATCGTATCGGCTGGCATTCAAAATAACACGTAAAATGTTATTTTGTTGTACCTGAACACGTTTAAAATTTGTTCGCGCCGCGTTGGCCCACACAGGCGCCCCGTATAGCATGCCCGGTCTAATTATAGAATAATGCACGAGCCCTTTATTCGCGAAATTTAGAACACTGTTTCTAGCAATAAGTGGGTACATAGTCCGAATGTTCCCACTGGTTTTTTGGACAATTTTGGCGATCTGGTTCCTTTGATCAGGTTAACCTTTGATCAAGATACACGCCCAAATACTTTATACACTGTTTATGAGGTACCGAAACGTCATTAATTTTGACAGGATAGGGAAAGCGTATTGGGCGGCATAGTTTACTAAAGATCATAAGCTCCGACTTGGCAGCATTTAACCGAAGCTTCCATTTTGCATAATATTTCCGTGAAACGATAACGTGAATTTGTATCATACGGGATGCTATTAAGGGTTGGAAATTCAGCGCATAGATCGCCATGTCATCCGCGTAAAATGCTAATTTCGTGATTCTTAATTTAGGGGTGTCCGAAATGTATATGTTAAACAAATGAGGAGACAAAATAGCGCCCTGCGGTACGCCCCAGAAATTTTCTTTACTTGAGGATACTTGATCGTTGACTCTGACCATGATATGTTGGCCTTCGAGATAGTCTCGGACTAACTTGATTAAGTACGCGGGGTAATTGTTAGTAATCAATTTGTGCAATAGTCCGATTATCCAGACCTTGTCGAACGCCTTCTCAAAGTCCAAAGTCAACATAGCCGTATGATCCCTCTTGTTGAAACCTTCCACAGCGTCCGCAATTACACGTGTAATTTGGTGGGTTGTCGAATGTCCAGATCTGAAGCCAAATTGTTCATCAGGAATAACATGGTGATCTTCTGAGTGGGCCAAAATCCGTTCATAGATAACACTTTCGATTAATTTTGATAAGGAACAGAGTAGAGAGATTGGCCGATAACTAGTGGGGTCATGCGAAGGTTTGGAAGGCTTCAGAATGGGAAGCACCACAGCAGTTTTCCAAAATGCAGGGAAGTAAGACAGCGATAGCAACAGCCCACGCAACGTATGTGAACTGGACAATGGTTTTTCTGGGCAGGTTTTTCAGTAAGATATTCTGTATGCCGTCTACGCCGGGCGCCTTCAGAGACCTACTTCTTTTAATATAACGGGAAATGGTGGATGGTTTGATTAAAAAGACGTCGTCGGGTGGGTTATGCTCTTCGATCAGAAATTCTTCCACTTTTTGCGTAATGTTATAGTGGTCTGGTGTAGTGTCCGGTTCTGGTATATGTGTCGTAGGCAAATGGTTATTTTAGGCAAAAGGCTTTTGCCTAGGCAAAATCTATTTGCCTGGGCAAATAGATATTGAACTTTTATTTATATTTTTAAAGCTATTTGCCTAGGCAAATGTATTTGCCAAGACCGTTGTCAACAATTACTTTTCAATCGCTTTTGTTTTAAAATTATGTGAGGTTATGTGCAATCCGTGCGTGTTAATTCTCAAATACGTCAATACGTCGTTTACTTTTGAGTAATACTATATTCTAATCATCATGATTCTAATGAAGTTACGCCTGATTTGTTGTGGCAAGCGTCAATAGTCATGAGTGCGGTGATACTAAAACACTACTTTTATTTAGGTTAGGAATTCTTAGCTTCCGTTTTACCAAGAAAACGTTATACTAGACTGGAAAACACAAAATTTATGAAATCTTGCCGACTGGACGATTTTACGCATCTATGCAGATGATGATATCACCTAACTCTATTTTGCATACGGAAATCATACGAAACAAATGTACAACTCAGTGAATTTATGATGTGTTAAAAAGTTTGCATGTCTTCATAATGGTTCCTATGAGGTTACTATGATGTTTCAAATACAGTAGCTGAACCAAGTGCCTACTGTTGTGATAAGAAACGGAGATGCACGTAATAACGGTGTCAACAATCACATAACCTAACATAATTTGAAAATCCAACATAGCACCATACCTATGCGCACCGTTACTTGCGATTCCGGTTACACTCTGTCCGCTAAAACCGTTCGCTTAGGTCATTATTTTTTCTGAGTATGAATCAAACCGCCACAGAAAAATAAAAAAAAAATGTTGCAATCTGTATGGCAATGCCTGTCGTAGACTTTTTGTTATACAAATGAGCACAGGTAACCAACAGAGAGGAAAGACGAGAGACCCCCATTAATTGATGACTCTATGGACTTCTCTACCCGTACGGAATGTATTTTAGCGTAGAAAATGGTAACCGATCGATTTCTAAACAAATCGCTATTTGCCTAACAACTGCTTCGGCAAATACATTTGCCCAGGCAAATAGCTTTAAACATATAAAAGCAGACTCAATATCTATTTGCCATGGCAAATAGCTTTTGCCTAGGCAAAAGCCTTTTGCCAGAAATAACCATTTGCCTACGACATATGTACCCCACTGAAATAATTTACTAAAGCATGTGCCTTTTCCCCATCAGACAAATGTAAACCATCATCATTCTGCAGGGCAGGGACAGGTCGAAATCTGCGCTTGAGTTTTCTAATTTGTGCCCAAAGTGTGTTATCGTCTGTACTTAATTTGCCTAATCTGTCCGCCCAGAGTTTGTTTCTGTGTTGTTATAATTCAGTTTTGACTGTATAATTTAAATGATAGTATATATCCTTGTCCCCTGGCTGGCGCGATCGTTGATATACTCGGCGTGCAGTGTTGCGATCGTGAATCAAAGACTCAAAGACTCAAGAATCAAAGAATGTGTTGTGGTGTTTCTCGTTTCTTATATGGATCGAATGATGTTTTTTCAATGGCTCGGTGCGCTGCAGTATGAACAGTGTTGCCAACCGGCGTCAACAAATTATCGGTAGAAGTGTCCGTGAAAAATCGGTACATAAGTTTATTCCCTTAAAAAAAGCTCCAAAACTTGTTAGTGTGGCAGTTCGTAATATATGACTTTTATTTTAAATTAGATTATATTTCTCCGAGAAATCGTAAAACAAAGTAGCCGACTAATTGGGTATTTCTATGGTAGCGCCATTGCGCATGCGTAATGGCTTTACTGCTGCACGAACAAACCTGTTAACATTTAGTTTATAACGTTTATAGTTTATATAATTCTATTCTCGGAACAGAAATAAATCTATGTATAATAAATTTAAATATAAATGATAAACTTAGGAGAAAAAAATACAATGCATGTGTGGAAAACTTGTGTGTATTTAAATATATGCACAAATACAAAATAAAAATAAAAATTTATCATAAAACACTAGGTATGAACTAAACTTGATTTATTTGGATTCAGGATACAAATTTCTTTTTGTCATTTTGGCTATAATATTTTTGTTGATGGTAAAATCAAAGCACGTTGTTTCTCTTGTTACGAGTCTTTTTGCATACAAGAGACCTGTGATCGGTTCCGTATCTAAGCGGTTTCTTTTCTTTGTTTTCATTGCATTAATTTCCGAGAAAACTCTTTCAACATTTGCAGACGAGTGAGGAAATGTTAAAATGTTCGACACAAAGCGTGTTAAAACAGGGAAAACATAGGTATCGTCCCCAAACTGCATGTTTTGTATTTTTCTCCAAAATAGTTGAACGTCATTTTCAAAATTATGAATGCCTTTTGTACCACGCAATAACCGCCATTCATCATCTAATGTTTGTAAATCAGAAATTTGTATTAAGTTTGGAAACCGAGAAGCAATGTTTGCGAAAGTTGAAATATGACCGTTTTTTATAGTTCCTCGATCAATGAACTCGAATTTTTTTATAAAGTTATCCTTAAGTGGAAATCGGTCTATTATTTGATTACACCATTCAATATAAAATTGTAGACATCTAGTTCTTAAAAAAAGTTCTTGTTCTTCATTTAATTTATTGCTCGAAAGAGCTAGTGCAACCGCAGCACCAAAGTACATGTCTTTCAAATTTAGATGATTTAGAGGATTTTTATAATCAATACATTCTAAATCTAAATTTAAACATTCAGCTTTCATAAAACAATCAAACAAGTTCCTTATTACATTGCAAACCCGTTTATATAGAATGTGGATGCGTGGCTTTTCTGATTGCATTTCTATATTTAAGTTATTGAAAAATGGTAGACTATAATCTAAAAATTGTAAAAAAGCTTTGTTGTGGGGTCATTAAATTTGGATAAAATATTTGTTGCTGCCAAAACATCGTTGTTATTGACAGCATCAATAAAATACAGCCTTAAAGGTTCATATTGCTCTAATAGTCGCTTAATAACTGTATGAGCAGACAGCCATCTTGTTTGGGATGGGTGTAAAATCTTATGAATTTTTATATTGCAAATTCTCGTCTTGGAATTCTCCAGCTCTCTTTGGACTTGAGGAAAAATAATTGTAAATGTCACGCGTGAAATCTTCTACATATCGGGGCAGTTTTTGGCATGCGTAAGGGGCACACAAGTGAAATGTATGCCAAATACATTTCATAGTGTATAAATGGTTAATATCGTTTTTTAATAAAACAGCTAACGACTGCCGTGCTCCTACCATCTCATTCGCCCCATCGGAGGCAAATCTGATTAAATTTTGTTTGTATGGAATTTTATATAACTTGAAAAAATTTTCAATATGTTTAGATAATGTGTTTGCATCAGCTGCAACCAGTGGAATCAAACCAAGGAATTCATCATACACTAAAAAATTAATAACAAATCTTACAACCATGCATTACAACCAGATGTTTAATTGTGCCCATGTCTGTGGATTCATCCACAAATAATGAAAACTTATTGTTGCTTAAATGTTGGCACAGAATTTTAAAACTCTCCTTCCCAATGCCATTTCTTACTATGGCATTTGCTTTTGTTCTGCCGCAGTGAACGCTTTCAGCTATTTTAGAGTCTGTACAAACAGACCTAATCAACTGAGGCATGGTCCATCACCGTAAATGGCAGGTTGTGTTCTGCTACAAAAGCAGCTAGACGTATTTCACCTGTTACCCAAGCAACAACAAAAATCATACATTAGGACAGTATTAAAATTTAAAAACAAATATTTACCTTGTTTAATACTGTGGTCCAAGGGACTCTTTTTATTTGTAAATGAGGTTAGTGTTGTTTGATTCTTTAATTGGGATGACGCTTGGACACATGTTTTAGAATTCATATGTTTGATAAGGGCATCTTTCCCAAATGTCACCTTAATGTCCTTGTTACAACTTTTGCAGTACGAGAATGTTTTGCGCTTTCGGCTAGATGACAACCATTTCTTAAATTCAGGAAGTTCAATCCATTTTTCTTTATGCGATTGCTGATATTTCTTTTTTGTACTGGGCCCTGCCCGTTCGCCGTCACTGCTACTTGTACTATCGCCCATTTTAATTTATAACTAACACAATGCACTGCACCCTATATAAACTGCGTTTCGTGTTGCTAGTCACTAAAGTTCAACGTAACAAGTATATTCGTTGAAACTTATATGTGTCATATTTCGATAAATGGGATGTCATTCCTGACCGGCATAGCCACTCCGCCCATACGTCGTGGGTTATTATTAAGGACACTGAAATTTGGAATATTGAAAAAATCCGAATGTATTAAATATGTTTCATTTAAGCACATAATTTGGATCTCGAAACGATTCAAGAACTCAACAAGCTCTGCTTTTTCTGAAGCACACTATTGGCGTTCCAATGTGCAATGGAAGTCATTAGATATGCTTCAGATTTTCACAGAGTTGTTGAACCGCTTCGAGTTTGTCAAACTCAGCACGCGAATTTACAACTTGAGATCAAAATTTTTTAATAATACTTATTGATTTTAAGTTTATAATTTTGTTAAGTTCATCCATTTCCCTTGCCAAAGACGCAAGGTCTTCGTGTGTAGTAGCTCTCTCTGTTGGTTGTGCTCTCGATTCGGGTATAGACTGACTTGCGGATCTCGGTCGGAACCATGCGTTCTCTTTGGGAGGCGGTGCAGGCATAAAGCGCTGCGACGGCAAGTTGGGATACTCATCAGACTTTAGACGATACTCATCGCCTTGCTTGTTCTCGAAATTTCCTTTCGTGCACTGGGCCCAGCTCGCTGGGCTATTTTACGTAAGTACGTCGGGCATTCTAAACTATTCGCTGCATGTCCTCCCCCACAGTTGGTACACTCCAGTGGTGCACCACTCTCTTTTGTTTTAGGGCAATCTCTGGTGTGATGGTCTTCAGGGCATTTCAAACATCTTGAGGCCCCAAAACAATTGTCGGTAGCATGGCCCCACATTTGACAATTTTTACATTGAATCAATTTAGATTTGTTCCTTAAAAAACTAAAGTGGACCCTCATATGATCCAGATATTCTATTTTGTTGAGTAATGCCAAATTGTGTTCCTTCCCCACAGTGATAATAAATTTAGGATAACGCGTCCCATTCATACGAAAACACTTAAAGACAGTGACTCCGTGCAATAACATCTCATCTATGACGCCCTGAGGAGATACATCATCTGCCAAACCATCAATCACAAAACCGCGCCGTAGATCGGTCTTTTCGGTATAGGTGTGGAAGCTAATATTAGCATTTTTTTACAAATGCTAATAGCTTTCCCTTATCATCAGGGGTTAGCAATGTTACCGAGACCAAATCCTCGCCTACTCGTAGCCTATTGGCCGGGTGCGCGTCGACAAGCACGTCTGTTTCACCGCCGGAAGAGTCTAAGATAGCCAGGAGGTGGCGCTGTTCTAAGCAGTTTTCTCCCTAGTAATTGCCGACGTGGTGTAGTTACCTGTAGCCAGAGCGCTTTTACGAACGTCAACAGCTGGCAGAAATAATAAAGTCGACTACAGCGCCTTTGCGTGTAGCGGTGACCGAGAACACTTCTGGCGTATACATATTCCGCCATGGGCGCGTAAAGCGTTTGTAACCCCCCCACTCTATACTGTGCACGGGGCTAATACTTTCCATTGCCCACCGCCTTATTACGATCTGTCATTATCTGCTTGGCATTACGTGGGCTCTTAGAATGAATGACTACCGGTGTCGGTGACTTTGTAAAACTCTTGTCCATGCTCTCCCCGCTTAAAGCTGTAGATGTCGAAGCTGATATTGATGCCGATGATGAGGTAGAAGTAAATACTGGTGTTGAAGTAGTAGTATAAGCTCGTGTAACTCTGGGCGTTGGTTCCACATCATTTTGTAGGTTGGTGTACCTATTCTTAATCTTGATCGGGGCCACAGGGTGCTCTTCAGTTTTCCGCTTTAATGTCTTCTTTGGTTCCGTGAACTCCCCGATATCCATCTTTTGTGGAGCAGGGAGAGATAATAATAATAGTAATAATAATAATAATCAGTTTATTGTCCACACACATCATTACACCAAAACAAATATCGACAGCGATAATACGCGAACAAACGGAGGGATTCAATAATAATATTGTTCTTCCATCCCACCGGAGAATTATACAAAAATACAAAAAAAAAACAAGTAAAGAGAAAAAAAAATAAATGTTTGCCTACTGCACATCAAATATTAAAACCTAAAAACTGCCTCTCTCTGCACCTATGCGTAAATGATCATGCCCACGAACAACAAAAGTAACAGTACAACAAAAAAAAGAAAACCATGCCCATCAGCCTCCGGCACACTGCTCCGCGAACAGATGTGCGCGATACATGCGCCTAAAAGAACTCACAGATGTGCACACCCTACAGTCCACCGGCACGTGATTGCAAATTTTGGTGATTTGGTACGAGTAAGATTACAGTAGTGCCGAATGCGCGAGCCGCCGGTTTATCATACTCAGCCAATTGATATCGGACAGCTTATGGGAAACATGATCTCGTCGGCGCAACCCATACAACATCCTAAGGCATGCATTCTGCACCCTCTGCACCTTGCGCCTCAAGAAAACGGTTAAAAACGGTGAATAGAGTACGGCGTAATTAAAATGCGACAGAACCAACATATCGCAGAGCATGCGCCTAGTCTTCATGTTGAGGTAATCTCTTTTACTATATATCAATTTTAAGTTACAATAGGCTCTTCTCATACACTGATTAACATGCTTCGCGAACTGCAGGTTCTCATCAATGATAACACCCAGACTTTTAACAGTCTTCGTGCTAATCAATTGCTGTCCATCAATGTAAATAGCTAACTCTGAACGGACCTGCTCTCTCAACCCCTTCGGACCGAAAAGTATAACCTCCGTCTTCCCTGGGTTGATCTCTAAATTATGGCGCCGTGATATGTCAACCAACGCTGCCAAATCAGAGCTTATCTTTCTCGACGCAGCTTCAACTTCATTACGGGGGAAAGAAAAGTACAGTTGGGTATCATCTGCGTAAAAATGGCACCGACAGCTTTTGATAGTTGTATGAAAGATGGATGTGTACAAGGTATACAGAAGGGGGGAAATTACTGAGCCCTGTGGACAGCCAGACGACCGACGTAAAAAGTGACTCAGATATATTAGTTGTCACCTTTTCAACGTCAGTCACAGTCGATGACACCGGTCCTTCCGTTCCAAACACAAAGACCGCTTCAATTGTAGCGTAACCAATAAAAACTTTGAGGAATAATATAAGCAGCTAAACTTAGCAAAGAAACTTGAAAATACAATACGAAATAACTCAAAAATTGAAAAATATACGGAGAGAATATTTTGCACGTGTCCCTTATTAAACACGTAACTAGGCAATCTTTGAAATGCAAATGATTACAGAGCAAAAGACTTATGTCAAACAGAATTTATAGCAGAATATTTACCTTTTGAATAAAAGTGATTTTTACACTACTACTACATCCTTAAATTAAGGTATCATTTTTCTACCTCCAGGGGTGATATTACCCCTTAATCGTCAGCCGGTCCACGAAATATTTCTCCTACTATTGCCGGTCCGCAGGCGTAAAAAGGTTGAATAACGCTGATCTAGAGTACGTCACACTGTACAACTGTTGGCTTGTTAATATCATAATGTTGAAGAACAGGTGGATTAGTTACCATTCGTTTTATCTTTTCAACACAATCACTATGCACACATTTCCATTTAAAAAATTTATGTTTTCGCGTTAATTCCCTTAAAAGTGCTGAAATTAGAGACCAACTGGGAATAAACTTTCCAATGTACTTTACAAACCCCAGAAATCTCAACAATTCTTTTTTACTTTTTGGATTTTCTAGCTCTACTATTGAATTTATTCGATCTTTGTCAATTTCTATGCCTTTTTTGAAAATTGATAACCTAATATTTTTATAGTCTTTTTTATATTGAAATTTGTTCTTGTTAAATGTTATACCATTAGTCCTAGCAGTATCTAACACCTTCTTAAAAATTTCATCATGTTCTTCCTGAGTATAAGCCGCTGTTATTAAATCATCAATATACATTTTATTTCCTAGTATGTTACCAATGATTTGCGTATTTTTCTTCTGAAATAATTCAGCAGCTGTATTAATGCCGAATGGTAAACGACAAAAACGATATCTTCCTAAGGGAGTAGCAAATGTACATTACTTAGACGTTTCTTCAGTTAATCGAATTTGGTAGAACGAATCTTTAAGATCTAATATTGAAAAATATTCCTTACCATTTAAATCTGTTAATGTTTCTTCCGCTGAAAGAATGGAATATTGTTCCCTCATTATATATTTATTCAATGTGTAGGGATCTAGACAAATTCTAAGTTTATTATTAGGCTTTTAAACAACAACTATATTATTGGAGCGGAGGTGGCCGAGTGGATAAGGCGTATGCCTTCCACTCAGAAGTCCAGGGTTCAAGCCCAGGTTAGGCAGGGGATTTTTAAAAATACTCCGTCTCCCCGATTGCCGCACAGGCAAGCCACTGGCTTTGTGCACATGGCAACATCCCCAAAAAAAAAAAAAAAAAAAAAAAAATTAACCCAGTTCGTTGGTTCATTTTGCTTACAAATTACACCTATCTTTTCTAATTTATCTAGTTTTCTTAAATTCAGGCATTAACATTTTAGGATTCTTCTTGCAGCATTTATACAGGGTTTAACGTCATCCCTTAATAAAAATGTTATTGGCTGTCCCTTTCTTTATTTTTAAATTTAAAGCTATCGTGTTTAATACTATTAATTATTTTAATATTATGCTTTTTTGCCAAATCGTATTCCAAGCATCAACTCCGAGTGTAGGCTTATCCAAAGTATTTGCAATTAAAAACTCCAATTGACACGACTCACCTCTTATTATACAGTCCAATGTTGCTGATCCAATGACGTTATTTTATTATTTCTATAAGCAATTAAACTCCCTAGGAATCTTTTTAACACCGCATCTGGCTTGACTATGTTCAAGGCACTTGCTGGTAGAATGTTTACATCAGATCCCGTGTCCACCTTAAAAACAACACGTTTATCAGTAATAATTAAATCTTCTTCTATTTTTCTTTTAATCAGTCTGTTGTTACTTTTATTCATACTATTTCTTACTACTGAATTAATATAAAAATTATCATTATCATCACTATTTCTATCAGCGTCATATTTAATATCCCTAACGATATTTTTCACAATTTGTTACTTTTTATTTTTTAACATGCAACCCACCGCAAAATGATTACAAATCTTACACAACTTTCAAAAAGCAGGACAATTACCCCTACCTGATTGGTATGACTTTTTAAACACAAGTATACGGCATTACAGAATGACCCTTTATTATTTCTAGAGTATTTTTGATAATTTTTACTTATCTTGTCGACTTCAACTGGCCATTTGAAATTTCTTCTGATTGTTTTTTTTTTGTAACATCATACATCTGCGCGACTTCTTCCAGTTTGGTCAACGTCAAATTTTCGATTTTCATATAACCGCTTTATGCGTACCTGTTAAAAACTTGTACCGCTCGTACACCACGTTGCGGTTCAATAGTTGTTGAATTTTTTTATTACTTCATCTAACTTTGCTTTGTTTTATTTTGAATGTATTAAAATTTTTAACGCCTTTATCGCCTCGTAGATTCAATAACCTAGCTACTTTTATAACTTCACTACACTAATTCTTTTCATACGCAATGAGATATATATATATTAAATTTCTGCAACCACGTGCTCCATACCTTGGCTACATTTCCTGTATGAAAATTCATAGCACTTGGCGGTCTATCTAGCGACTCCATCGTTTATATTACTTTCTTACCTCTTATCTTCTTTAAACACCTGACACCATGTTTCATATTCGTGTGTGTCGTGGATAGGATTTTATTTAAAAAGCTTAAAAACTTTACTAGAAGACGTATGTATATTTCTGTACTGAAAACTGGTCTATATACATGTGTGTGTAATAACATAATATTTATTCATGCGCACAACTCTTCTAAATATCCAATTTTAGGAGATATTTAAAGTTAGATGTTCATTAATTATCTTGCTGATTCGGATACTCGGCTAATTATTTCTAAAGAACGGCTTATACATTTTAATTGGCAAGATGTCTCAAGATAATTTGCCGCCGAGCCATAATACAGTTAAAAATTGCAATTAAATAAAAAAGGGGAAATATAGGGGATTTCTATTTTTTTTTAATTGTAGCGGCAAAAGAAATAATAATAAATTTTATATAAATATATGTATGTTGATAATGAAGTTTTTTAATTAAGTAAATTTTAATAATGTTGTCATTACTGCTATTAACCTTCAAATAAGCCCCGCCTATTAGCATATAGAAGACAAATCGTTGTTGCACAGTAGCATAAACAAAATACGCAACAATTTGTCGAGTCGAGGCGATTTTTTTTGTTTTTGTTTGTTTCATTGTTCAATTATATGAGAGAGATTATTTTTTTACTACTTTGTAACACATTAAGATATACTTAACCTTCTAATTTGCAATAATTTATAAAATTTCTAATTTCATAATGCTGACTTTTCGCATCGTCTCTTTATTGTGTACTAACTTGTTTAGACGATAGCTGTATATCGATATTTGACCCCTTTCCACAAATTTGGTTCACATTCCGGTTCATTACGGTTATCCCGGCACTCATTTCCTGTTGTGGCGAAGTGCGGTGGTTGACCGAGTGCCGAAGTAATCCCGTGGGCACCCCTATTGTTGCTAATACTGCACCGGATACGGCCAGAGTAACAGCCGGCTGAGGTCCAGACTTCCTAGTGCCCTGGGTATTGTTACTTTTGGAAACAATTTTATTACTTTATAAAAACGGTGGAGTTTGTAATAGCGGTTAACATAGTCAAAAACTGTGTGATATACACTAAATAAATCGATTTTTTCCGATACTGTATTACTAGCGCGCTTAATATTGAATTGCTTTTTGGCCAACTATTTTTTACTAGGTATTTGTCAGAATACATTCTCTGTTCATCAGTTTTTGCTGAATTACGTGAATATATCGTTAGCAGCCAAACTTAAAAAAGCGAGGGGAGAGAAGAACCTGCCATCGCCCTTCAGACCGGTCATGCCTGATGAGTATCCTCAGTCTGGGGACTTCTTCCCCACCTGAAATAATTAACAATTATAAACCCCTTCGCTCTTGTTGGTTTACGTCGTAGACCATTATTAACTAACATACACTATCTACCTAATGCTACCACCAATACTACCATTACAAAATCTAGCTCAGTCTACTACACAAACTTAATTCTAGAGCCACGCACCATTACGTCCAACTACATAAAGTACGTCCAAATGTCTTAGTAATGCAACATGAAGAATGCATAACATGACCCGGCTTCCTTCCAACTACTTACGAGTCTCGAGGATACTACATCCACTTCTCCCGGGATAGTTTCTCTTCCTTATTCCGTAACCGCTGGAGTCCGGTTTGTTATTCCGGTGGTCACTAATTGTTCCTGCAAGGTCCTCAATCTTGGAGTCACTCGCTCTAGGTCTAGTGATGGTCGAGGTTTGCTGGAGAACCCTGATACCGCGCCATAAATTGTATATAAATTCAATACGTAAATCATTAAGTTACACTTATTCCGTCAAATAATCTACTACAAATACCTTGAATGTCAGGAAACAAAATTATTATATAAATCACATGAACATAGTAAAATCAAGTAAACAATTATCCCGAACATTTCAAAAAAATTCAGGTGCAGCGTCAGCAGTGTTGGACCTGGTAACATATATTGCACAAAAAATGGATAAAAGAGAAACTGTTATAACTATATTTGTGGACACAAAAAAAGCATTTGACACAGTGAAGAGAGAGAGATTAATAAAAAAATTGAAGCTATTGGAATAAAAGGAAAGAACCTACAATTACTGAGCACATATCTACCGAACCGCCGACAGATTACAAAAATAAATAATAGATATAGCGACCCGGACTATTCCACTTACGGCGTACCACTGGGAGGAAATATACCTCCCCTGCTATACATTTTGTACACCAATGACATTACAGAACTAGGCATGGAGGGGAAACTGTACATGTATGCGGACGACATATGTATTGCATACGCAAACAAATCTGAAAGAAAACTCCAAGATGCTATCAATGCAGACATGCTCAAATTAGAAGAATGGTGCAAACAAAACGTCTTGACAATAAATAAAACAAAAACAAACTACTTAATTTTCAACGTAGGTACTACCACTAAGGCAAAAATAAAAATAAGCGTGAACATACACGACAAGCTCATCAAGGAGATTACCGATACAAGCTATCTGGGACTCCACATCCAAAATAATTTAAAATGGGACAAACACATAGCAAAAATAATCCACAAGAACTCTCGAACTATTGCACAATAAAATAATAAAAACAATAAAACAACGAATAACACTTAATAATAGAAACTTACTACACAAGATTGATAACAAGCTGACAAAAACCGACATCGTATTCCTAAAATCAAACGATATTCATAATTACCAAATAATGACAACAAACTTTCGAACGCACAAATACAAAAGATGTAAATACTCGCAAGCAATAACAACAAGAACAATAGATATATACAACAAGATACAAAAACATATTAAAAACTTAACATACCAAAGCTTTAAACTTTTTAAAAGATAACATATATGCTTATGCATGAACAACTCGGAGGATAACGACGTGAACACCGCACACTTAATTTACAAACATCCTAGACCTTCAATACCGCCTACTGAGAAGAGGTGACTCAGCACTCAGATGGACGCTGAAGGAATAGAAGAGTGCATATCCCAGTATTCAATATATCTGTTATGTGTACTCTCTTATAATGTATTATATTTTATATGCATTATCAATAAATATTTTGTTTAAAAAAAAAACTAATTAAGACAACAATAATATCACCAACTCATCGGTACATAATTAAATTATGACTGTTGTCGCATACGATTGGTTGCATGTTGTGCCCTATACCTTTTTATGTAAAATATATTTGGATATTTTTGTTAGATATTATCCACTCTCTCAATCACTTTAAATATTTTGCCCTTATAACTCTAATAAAAAAAAGCTAATTTGGAATCTGGTTCCTATGTTTAATTATACTTTCTCAGACTTTCTGTTTAACAAAATAGTTAGCCCTACTGAAAGTAAAGGCTCGAATCCGGGCTGATCAAATTTAATTTCCGAACAACTGTTTTCTATTGATATTTTTCTATTTGGTTATGGAATGCGAATACGCGTTTTCGATTAATGCATGTATTTGCTGATGACAAATCCGAGCTTGAATGTTTCATATTATGTCAGGTTATTACCGTTTTGTTATTATATCTTTTATAGAAAACACTAGTCAACAATCTTTAAAAATTTCAGATGAAAGGAAAACCATATTACCTAACCATATGAATATTTTAGAATCAGTTACAGACAAGTGGGTTGCTATTTAAAAAAATTATCAATGACGTCATAACTCATGATCATAACACAAATAAAAATTGTATTTTTCACAGAAATGTATTTTTTAATAACTTAAAATAGACGTGTCTGTTTATTTTTTTTTATAGATAAGTTGTTGGTGAAGACGTGTCAATTTACTGGTTTTATGACTAATTGTATAATATACATAATTAATCTATTCTGTATCAAAAAGTACATAGTGTAAGTACATAGGACATAGTGTAAGTTGTTGAGCTGATAAAACTGAACATAATTGCATATACGAAATTTTGCAATCACCCCCAAAATATCGATTTTTTTCAAAAAGACTGTTTTTGGGGACTTCATGGTGCATAAAAATGCAGAACTCCGTCATTTTAAATTCTATTTCGAAAATAAAAAATGCAATTGTAAGAAGGAACACAGACCGTTATAAGGATGGACTGTTCCAATAAAAAGTAAAAAAGTTATGGACGTTCAAATTCGGAAGTTTCCCATTATTTTCAGATTTTCTGTACCTAAACAACAGTTTAATGACCTGTTTCAATCTATAATATTTTACTTCTACTTTTCTGTTCAAATTCCATTTAAATTTGTGTTTAATGCGAGTTTGTTTATTAGAATCGGTTGAAATTTTACTTAGTTCAAAGTTCAATCACCGTCTTGACATTCACACTAGGTAGAAGGAATATACCTACGGCCCGACCGTACTCTTGATACACATTAACTAGACATTATTTTGTTTGATTATTAGCTATTAGTTTTATTGTATTTAGTCTATCTAATATGTTATTAAGTACCATTCGACTTGTACCCAATTATCGTAAAATCATTAATCAACATTCTTAACTTATTACAACTGTGTATACTATTAGGACCATGTTGGTCTTTAGTATCACCAAATTTGATATATAATAACAATAAAACTGATCCATAGCAGTAAGAAATGAGCTTTAGTGCATGCTTCAGTGCAAATTTCAAAATCTGATGTGGCCAGGCACGTGACTTTTTTTATCATACAAAATATAAAATTAATAGTTTAGCTACATGAGATTCTAGTTGAACGAGATCGATCGTGTCTGCATTAAAATAAACCAAGTTAGCCAGGATTTGACAGATATTTTGACAATATCATATAAAAACAAAATGATATAAAGAATGGCTGGATTGGATCCACAGGCTGCCACAGTGCTGCCACCAGCCGCCACATGTATAAGGTTATCTATGGGCTGTCAGTGGTTTGGCGTTAGTGAGCTGCCACATGTATAGGATTATCTATGGGCTGTCACTGGTTTGGCGTTAGTGATGCCGAATATTACCGGCTAACGGCCGCGGTAATACCGACCGCGCACTTAAGCTACAATAGCACCATCAGTCGACGGTCCTAATAACTACTGGCAACGCATGCGCAGTAGGATCCCGGGCACCACAATATATATATATATAATCCGTATACCTGGGTTCGTATCCCAGGCGTAGCTGTAGTTTTTTAACTTAAAAAATTACCGCCATCTTGTATTAACTATTTCCAATGTTCATATTAATGTATGCAGATTTCTGCGAGAATTCACTCCCTTTATATATATATATATATATATATATATATATAAGTTATGGGCCCAGATCAGACGTACAGCAGAAGGAATCTGCTGACAATAGAATAGATAAGATACTATATAAATAGTCCGCATGCAAGCCAGTAGGCATTATTATACGCGTGACCTAGACGTAGTAATAGTCGATCTGTAACACTTTTATATTGTATTGTATTAACTGTGAAAGTAAATAAAAACATCTTTTTTGAATTCTACCAAACCACGAATTTAACTGGCGCAGTCGGATGAGGATATTTGACCACCACAAAAGAGAATCCAATTTTCCAAATTTGTGGGTGAACATTTATTCTTCAGGTCGAAGAACCAGCAGTGAAACAGTGCAATATAAAAGTGTGCAGGACTGTGAGGATCCAATTGTCCGACCAGTGCGACGAGTGACCGGGAGAAAATGCCGCAACGATAAAACTTTCGTCAAAGCGCCCACCACCGTCATAGAAGCTAAGAAAACGACCGGAAGGATCCGAATTTCCAGAAGGTGCAAGCTGTGTGAGGAACGACGTCGAAGCGATCAAAATCTCGTCAAGACGCCCACCAGACTTATAGTTAAGGACCAACCAAAGGCGGAAGAAAGCCAAGAAACAAAAAAAAAGCGAAACCAACCCCAACCAAAAACCAGAGTGACGAATGGAATTCATCGTAATTGTAATACTAACCCTCATCGGAAGAGGATTAACCGAGGTGATCAAGATCAACGACCAAGTCGGATTACTTCCCCTAAAACAAGGATTGGCGTACAACACCCAGAGTCACCATGAAGTTATCATTCAGAAGGATTATTCTAGTCTACTACACATTTGGAACACCTATCTATCACAGAAAGATGAAATTACCCCAAAGGAGAGCATAACTCCAGAGTACACAAGCTTATTGGAACTGCGTCAAGAAGAAGAACGTAAAGTCCAACTATACTTCGACATTATCAACCCTCATGGTCGACAAAGGAGAGGAGCCTTTAATTTCCTCGGCGGCATAGTCAAAGCGATCACCGGAAATTTAGATGAAGAAGATGGACGAAAATACGAAGAACAAATCGCCGAACTGCAAGAAAACCAGAAAATCTTTAAAACAGCATTCCATTCCCAGTTAAACATTCTTAAGAATGTAAGCACACAATACGAGGAAACTATCAAATCAATTATTCAAGATCAACTACAGATGTCAGAAGAAGCAAAGGCACAACAAAAGGTCATGGATGCTATCCAGTTGGCCAATTACCAAATCCACCTTCTCACCACCATCCGGCTAGAGGTGGAAGAACTCATTGACGCCACAACTGTCGCTAAAGTCGGCATATTACATCCGATGGTAGTACAGCCGAGATTACGCTCACGCTTCCAGCACAGGGTGGCCAACCTATCTAAGGACGCGAACTTGACCGATGCATTTGGCCATTCAGCATATCCCTTGCAGGAAATACCGCCTCATTTATAATCAACGGTATTTCTGCAGCTGACGTTGGAGGAGTTATGGGCCCAGATCAGACGTACAGCAGAAGGAATCTGCTGACAATAGAATAGATAAGATACTATATAAATAGTCCGCATGCAAGCCAGTAGGCATTATTATAAGCGTGACCTAGACGTAGTAATAGTCGATCTGTAACACTTTTATATTGTATTGTATTAACTGTGAAAGTAAATAAAAACATTTTTTTTGAATTCTACCAAACCACGAATTTAACTTATATATATATATATATAATAATTATATATATATATATATATATATATATATATATATATATATATATATATGTATACGTGTTAAGTTGTCACCTCCGGCATATAGAGCAGGCTACCTAGGATCCGGGTGTTCCAGATAATATATTTTTGATCTGATTGCATATTTTTAATGAGGGGAACTTTCGCTACAAGAGCATCAAAAGAGGGGAAACGATTTTTGATTTTCTAGTAGGTCATATATAAGGTACACAAACGGTACGAAGTGACCTCCACAATTTATATATGAACGGAAACTGATGTGTCGCTGATAAGTCCAGCGGTGTTGCCAAACCTACGGAGGTCACAACGGGCTATTATTATATAGCATGTATATGATAGACCGTAAACTCGCTTCTCACAATATAAACACTCCCTTTTAGTAGTAGTATTAAAAGATATTTATTAAGTATTTAGCACCAATATGAATAGTATATATTACAGAGGATGATTAAGCATTACACGACTTGGTTATAGTTTCTAACAAAACATAATTGGTTTTATGAGAACTTTTCTAAGGGTATTAAAATATTTTTAACTCGGATAACTAAGTTCTAAGTGTAATATGGTTACCGTGCAACAACTAATTACCCTATTTATATGTTTTGTCGCGATGTATGTCAACCTACCCAACTAGTTTTATTATTTTATTTCTTGATGATTTTTTTATTTATTATTTACGTCGGCCTTCGCAACGCAGGCTAATGTACAACGCTGAGGACACACTACAAATACAATGAAATGATGTGTGAAAGTCCAATTTAAATTTATTAAGTAGTTTTTGAGTTATATCGATACTAAACTAATGATTTTATACTTATTTCTTATCCCAGTTAAAGCTTTTTGACAAAAAATAGAAAAAGAGCTGCCACCGCCGAGCCGTCAACCTTCATGCGTGGTCAGCGCTTTATTGTTGACCAATTCTTTACAAGCTTTCTATTGCCGTTAAAAATTGTACAAAGTCCGTTGTTGTGCTTGGTCTAAATACGTGCATTGACGGTAAAACCATGGAATAAATTGATTGTAATAAATAGAACCTGTTACTGACAAAATTCGCGGGCACGCCAAGTTTTATTTAGCAAATACATACACATTTTTATACCCCCCAACCATTTACTGTGGTATGGTCTATTGAGTTTGACCAGAGTTGGGCATTTGGCAATCGAGTGATTCAGTAACAAGTGATGATTAAATTATATTAATTAGTTAAATTAATCATCACTCGTTGTGATGGGTTACGATTGGTCACTCATCGGATTGAGTGATGATTTTTTACTCACCACTCATAACTGCCGTATACGATTGAATATTCATCACTGATTACTCGCGATAACGCGCAAAAAGTGATGACTGTTCAATAGAAATTACACTGTTTTAAAACATAATAGACACTCGATATACTTACACACTGATGAAAGTAAAATAGAGGCGCGGATACAATTTATCATACAATCCCACAAAATCTAAGTCTTTAAACAAAAACTTACCAAAAACAAAAACTTACAAAAAAATTTGTCCGACATTTATTTTATTCGATTTGGAGATTTGGCTTGATTTGTTCTGAACGAAGATTACTAAGAACAATTAGAGCCGCATTTATTTTTTTAGGTTAATTAGAGATAATTGCACTGTTGTTTTCACCAGACAGAGAAACTGAAAAAGAAAATTAAAAATAAAATAAACAATTATATAAATATAAACAAAACACTTCGTTGATTTACAAATTTTGAAGTGTAAAGAAAGAGGCATATATGATTTCGCAGTTGAATAATCTCCCTAATTACAGTATACAATGCTTACTTCACTTTTCTTTTTAATTATGTCAAGAATTTTATGGCACGTTAGATACGTACACGTTGTACACGTTCAACGTACATTCCAAATCACATTTAATGGTACATTGGTGGTAACATTTATGAATTTAATGAATTTTTATCGCGCATTTAGATTGCACACCATTTAAAGAATACACTGTAAAATCATGTAACAAAGAAATTCGAAAAATTTACTATTAACCAATGGTACGTCATTTTAAAGAGGAGAAATGAGTGCACTATAGAAAATAATTTGTGAAAAATATTGAAAGATGTACGTATGCGAGATGGTTAAAAAAGTTTCCGATAATCGTGATATAATCGGCTTCGACGAGCCGCTCGACTTTTAGCTGTGGAATCGTTAATTTTTCGAATTATTTTCTGCCAGTTTTACAGTCAATGTATTCTTTAAATGTTGTGCAATCAATATATGCAATAAAATAATAATTCATTTTTGAAAACGGTACACCAGATTGTACCCTTAATAAGTGGATCACTATACAAACGGATATAGTTCAAAACAGTTATTATTAATGCATTAAGTTTCATTTAGCACATGAGTTCAATTCATTTTAGTCAAAATAAAAATATAAAACGTTTAAGGTAAGAATTTATTCTCTAAAAAATGCATAATTATTATAAGATAAAGCTGGATAAATTAAAACAAAGTATACACACATTACATTTACCGTAATGTGGGTTTACTTTGCTAATACAATTTATTAAATTGTATTTTCTTTTTAATACTTTTAAAACAAAATAAACAGTCGCTACCGGCTGTCACTCTACGATTAATGAGTGATAAGTGATTCTTACATTTATGATTGACGAGTAATGAGTGACGAATGATTTCATTAATCATGAGTGTTACTCATCTCGGGTTAGTTGAGTGATGCCCAACTCTGAGTTTGACGCAAAATTATCGATCGGTCTGTCCGTCTGTCTTTATTTATTTATTTATTTATTTATTGTTCGGTGTACAAACAGGCAAAGCCCAAAGAAGTACACACATACAGTAAATACAAATACAGCAAAAAATGAAACAATATACGTGCTAGCACAGACTTAAAATTAAAAAAAAAATATATATATATACATATATACGAACGATATTCTACAAATTGCGAAGTTTCAAGAAACAGAACACAAGGATATAAGGTGCTACGGGGTTGTGGAAATCTTTTTTAGCTTACGCTTAAACGAGAGTAAGGAATTATTAAATGGATCGACGGAATTATGGTAACGGTTATACGATGCGGATAAACGATTGACAGGGGAATTCTGGAAGGAGTTGGTGTGACAAAGTAGCGTGGTACAAAGTAGAGTACAAAGGTACAAAAAATGTCTGCGTGCGCGTGTGTAGGTGTACCCGTATTTTTGTGGCGAGGATTCCGGCGAAACTACTAAAGGTATCGAGACGAAACTCATATTTAGAAGTTACATGACTAAACTTAGAGCTGAAAGAACTTTTGTTCAAAACGGTCCAAACGAACAGAAGGTTTACACTTAGCACTTTTTAGCGAATTTGCAAATGAGCCTCAATTTCTGTAATGTCGTTAAGTTAGTTAAATGATAAATTAAAGTAGAGAAAATTTTGTTATTATGTCTATGACATTTTTGGTAAATTTAATAACTTACCTAGATGTGCAAATTCTATATGATCGAGATCGGTCGTGCCTGCATTATAAGTTATAACTAGGTAGCCAGGATTTGGCAGATATTTTTATTCTATTGACAGTATTGTCAAAACATCAGCGTTTGACACTGCGGTATAGTATTATAAAGTCTTGTGCCTGGCCACATCAGATTTTTCATTGTCGGAAAAGTATCAAGGGTATTATTGTATTGTCATGAAAAGTTCTGGTTTGCGCTTAAGTAGCATGTTCGTTTGTCAGTCCGCATGTATGCAGTTTTAGAAATGCAATTTAATTTAAGTAACACGACCCCAATAAAGACACATTAAAAACAGTACTTTACATTAACACAGCCCTTGCGAATGTGACATGTATTAAAACAATACAAAGAGGTAAGTCTAACATTTATTATTATTAAAATATTATATTGGTTGGTACTTGTGCGAATTATCTGAGAGCGTACGCAAACATAGATCGATCAAACGTAGATAACTCACATAGCAACGTGACAGTATTCGGGAAAAAAATCTATCGAATAATCGCAGTATATATGTTACCGGCAAAACCCGTTTTCAGGTAGAACCAGTTTAACCTAGGTTGAACTAGTTCTGTCGAAGCGCATTAGGTCGAACTAGTTTATCCTTTTTTTGTCACAGGAAAATCATCGAACGACGCCGGCCAGGATCTCATAGACCGGTAGTGTGGAACTTGTACCACTAAAAACCACTCCATATAAATCCTCCTTGGTGAGTTAGACTGAACTACCGTTCAGGGTTTTACTCGTCATCCTGCTCGGGAGATGGTCTTATTTCATTCCTGTCATTCGTCTACTCTGCGATCCCGTACTCCTGTCTTTCTCTACCGCGCACCGTGTCGGCCACTTAGTTTGCCACGATGTCCCATATCTCCTCGTCGCTGAGCATGTACTCGATAACATTTTCTGGTGTTATTGGGTGGTGCGTGTGTTGTATGAGTCGCTCTCTCTCCCCGATGTTCTCGGAGCATCCAAAGAAGGCGTGGGACGGGTCGTCCTCCTCGCCGCTTTGGAGGCAGTTGCAGTTTTCTCTCTTCTTTATCTTGGCCAGGAATGTCCCAAATGACCCGTGCCCGGTGAAGAATTGGGACAGGTAATAATTAGCACTACCGAGCTTTCTCCCTATTCATGGTGCTATCTCGGGAATCAGCCTCCTCGTCCATTGAGCTGTTCTTTCCGTTTCCCACCTCCGCTACCATTTCTCCAGTGTATGTATCGTAGCCTCGGCTTTGCTGACCTGCCGTTCGTGTCGGTTCGTCCTCTCCTCGATCAGGAAGTCTATGGGTACCACGCGGGATATCACGGAGAGAGCCGCAGTGGATGCCATTCTATGTGAGCACGTAATCAGGATGTTGGTGCGCATTTGGACGCCAAGCAGTATATCCCTGTATTTCGCGTGTTTCAGGGCGGCGGCCCACGTAGTGCTTACATACATAATTATGCTCTCCGCGGTTACTGCGATTAGTTTTCTCTTCCTGTGTGCGGGTCCTCCAATCGTAGGCATTATTCGCTTTAGGGCGTTTACTGCCTTTTCTGCCTTCTGTGCGACGTATTGGACGTGGGCGGTGTAGCGAAGGTTCCTGTCTAGGTGTACGCCCAGGTACTTCAGCGACGGTTGAGTGTGGATGTTGTGTTCGCCGAACGCAAACTCCAGCTCACGAATCGTATTCCTGCCTCTAGTAATCACCGCTTCCATTTTTTGGTATGCTATTTTCAGTTCCTTTTCCTTAAACCATCCCTCTATCTCGGTGAGGACTTCTTCGTATCGGTGACAATCTGTGCACCAATCCAGCCCTGCACCACTACCGCGAGGTCGTCGGCGTAGGCGATGAGGTGAACGTTCGGTCTGCGGTGGAGGTCGAGGATGTCGTCGTATACCGCATTCCAGAGAATCGGCCCAGCACCGAACCCTGAGGCACTCACCTTGACATGGTATACGATCTTGCCTGGAAGCTCACTGTTCTTCCTGTCCTCCTGTGCAGGGATTGGATTATCTTTTCCCACCTATTGGAGTTAAAAGCAATCTGCTCATCAAGGGTGACAAGCATACAGAATTGTCGCTTTCCTCTGTTGAACAGGTCGCACTTCTTGTTGATCGCGTTAACTTTGCTGATCGCGTGAACCGTAGACCTATTCTTTCGGAAACCAAACTGTCCGTCGCTCAGTGTCCCGTTTTCAAGCACCGTTGTTATCCTGTTTCTTATCGTCGCTTCGTACGCCTAGGCCCACGAATTTATTAGGTATTTCGTTTCCGTGTCGTTAATGCATTTGGGTTTTTCTATTAAGGTCAGCTTGGTGTTGTTCCAGTAGTGTGGGAACTCTCCTGTCCTTAGAAGTCGGTCGAAAAGATCCGCGAACAGTGATGGCTTTGAGATCAGCATGGTCTGGTCAACTTCCGCGGGTACCCCATCCGGACCAGGAGCGTTCTCGGTTTTAATTGCCCAGGCTACTGCAATTATTTCGTCAATTGTGCAGGTACGATGGTCCTCTCGCGATGCGTTGAGGTTTCGCATCTCCCATTTCACTGCTGGTGCCTTTGGGGAGAGGTTTGTTGGCCTTGTCTTCGGTCAGTTCGATATTTGGGAACATTCTAAGCGTTTTGCATGCAATTTGGTAAGCATCTGCCCAGGTATTGTCGTTGAGGTCTTCCACGAGCTTCTTCCACGCCTCCCTTTTTGCGAGTTTGGTTGCCTTTCGCAGCTCTTTCTTCTTGCGATGATACAGGTCTGTTGCGCCGTCATCCTCGTTTGTATTCCTGCTGTTTGCACGGGTTAGCGCCCTTCTGCATTTATTGCATTCTGCTCTGAGGTCTGCAATCTCTTGGCACCACCAATACACTTTGAAAGGCCTCGTCTCGGCGTGCTTCTTGTTTCTGAACGCCCTATTGAAAATGTCCCTAGTGATCCCGTCCAGCTTTGTGGCCGTAAGCGTTATGTTGTTGAGGTTTCTATCTATGATAGCCTCCGCCGCGCGCGTTTCCGGTCGGTTGTCACCAACTTTTTCTCGGTGTGGATCCTCTTACTGCCTGTTCCAATATCTCTGCCGTCTATTGTTATTATCAGATCCTGGTGGTCGTGGAGGTTTTCCTTATCACTAACTGTCCAGGTTATGTTCTGCTTCATAAAGTGGCGGTTAGCGAGGGTAAGGTCGAGGATCGACGTACTCTGTCCTCTTTGACATGTTGGCCTTCCGATCTCGTTCAATAGCGTGAGTTCGTTTGCTGCAATGAAGTCGGCCATGATCATTCCCCTTTATGTTGATTGCTCCGCCCCAGGCCACGGATTTGGAATTGAAGTCGCCAGGGACTATGGTCCTCGTATGCCTGTTCTGCTGCATTATTCTGCTGACTTCCTGATGGGTAGCGCACAGGTGTTCCGGTGGTTTCTTGGGCGAGCTGTAGCAGGCGATGTTGAGCATTTCTTGCCATTCCACGTATACGTAATTGGGTCCGCCTCCCGTGCTTTTAGGTTTGACGTCTTGTTGTACCCTTATGACAGCGTCTATGTCGGTGCTGTAGAACCATCGAGTCCTTCTGTTCATATTAGTCTGGATTAGCTTAATGGTCGCTTGGCTATTTGTGGCTACATGACTACTGTGTGTGTCTGTTTTGGTTGTTGTGGGCATTACTGTGGTGTTGAATTTACTTTGCTTGGTCCGGGACTTCTTCTGTTTACCACCCTGCGGAAGCCTTCATTGCCCACTTGGATGACTTTTGGTTTCGTGATTCCTGTCCTACGCCCGTTCCCCTCTTCGCCGCCTGCGCTGCCTTGTGTTGCAGTCGTTTTGGGTTCCTCCGTGGGCTTTCTTCCCTCTTTCCTGTCTAGCATCTCTGGCCATCTACTTAACTAGTTCCCTGTATCGAGCGCAGGCCATAGAGTTCATTGAGTGTCCCGAACTTTTCCAGTCGAAGCAGCTCTTGTCGTTTTCGCCTTGTGCCCGAGTGTCCCGCATTTTTGACAGAGGCTCGTGTGGTGTGTTCCTCTTGATCCTTGTTGCACTCTCTTTTTGTGTGTCCCAGCTCCTGGCACTGGTAGCATCTTGTTGGTATCAACATGATTTGTCTTGGTGAGGAAGTTCGCCATGTCTCTCGGGAGATCTACTATTGCCGTGTATCGGTCGGCTTTGAATTTCTCCCTCACCAAACTCATACGGTATTCTCCGTCCTTAAGAGCTGTGTTGGTTCGCCTTTCGATGCCTACCTTTACGCCGCTTTCATCAGTAAGGCAGTCCAGGCTTTTTATTAGTATGGTAGTGTTGGCGGTCTTCTTCTCCTCCACTTGATTTTCTGTACCAATAGTACCTTCCACTGCAGTCTTAAACTTCTGCGGTCCTCCCTCTTTCATTTCGAAGGTGTCGATCGTGAGTGTTTGCGTTCCTTCTAATGTTGGTTATTTTTATTCCCAATTCATCAGTGTTTGCCTCCTTTTTAAGGGGCTTAATGATCTTCCTCGGTCTTCCTCGGTTGTCCTGTTGAGGCTGATGTTTATAGCCTTCTTCCTGTGGTCTCTAAGGGCATATATTTTCTCTGCCATTTGTCTACCTAGTCCAGCTTCAAGGGCGTCTGCATAAGTTGCTTCTTCTTTTTCCTTTTCACGTATATCGCAAAATTGTTTCCACTGTCGTTGCCTAGAAACCCTAGTGCCTTCCTTGTGGTTTGCGTGTTTCCTGAGGGAGGCTCCACTATAGCGACTCGCGCTGCTTCCGGGTGTTTAGCGGTGGTAAGCTCTATCATCCTTTGGATGCAGTTGTAGGTCGTGGCTCTGTTTTGGTCCCTGCCTCCTAGTTTTGGCTACCCAGTTTATGGCTATTATTGTGCTGGTGATGTTATCCTCGTCGCGTTCGTCTTGGTAGATGGATGTGTTTGTCGAAATTTGAGTACATTGTCCATCTCTTATTTCGTTTCCTGTCAGGTGGTTTCCGATATGGGGGTTCTTTTCCGCGTATGCTCTTGACCGGGTTGTCCGCGAGATTGCCTATGAGTTGTTCAGCGTCGTTCTTAAATGGATTTCCAGATTTCACTTCGGTATTTGCGAAGGATTTGTCCTCCCACGGCCGTTCCTCTAAATTATGGAACGGGTCTAAAGAAGTCCAAGAATTATGGGTTCTTGGATGCTTGCTCTTTATCAGTGAGCAGGTTGTGATACCTCACTTCCTCGTGCAGCTTCTCTGCCTTCCTGGTCAGGTACCTGAGGTCGTAGATTGCGTCCTTGGTGGCCTTTGGCATGTTCTGGATGATTGTCCACTCCAGTTTGTTGGTCTTCTTAAAAATCTCGTGCAGGATGCATTCCAGCTCCTTAGTGTCGTCACGCGTTTTCTGTCGCTGCTCAGGGCTCGGGTTCGGGGTGCTGCTTGCGAGTTCTAATGCTTCACCGTTCTGGCTGTCTTCCGTAAGGTCGTATACGGGGCTATTATAGTCGGCAAAGTCATCCTGAAAGCCGTCCGAGAACATCCTCCCGGGAGTGCCTCTGCTATGGTTGTTTCATTACTCCCAGAGCTTGATGCGTCCTCTATCTCCAGGCTTTCGCCGGATGCTTGTCCACTGTCCAGGCAAGGATATGTCCATACCGGCCATCGGGTTGGAAAATACTTTTGAGCTTTTCTTCCTCGTGGTCCGACGAGGTTGTTGTTTTGCCTCGTTGTCGAAAGTGAGCGTTTCCGCTGCTTGCTTCTCCACCGGTGGTGATCTTCCGACCATTCCGCTCTTTCCAAAGGGATCATTTTTTATCACACCGAAGGGGGTGGAGGGTCTGTTCCTCTGCGGCTTTGCCTTCCTTGCAGCCTGTGTTGAGGGTGGAAGGTTTCCGCTCCTCCACGTGCCGGCTAGCGGAGCCTGGTAATTGCGTGAGTTCGTCCTCGTTAGAGCCAGACAGTCGCCGTAGGGTCGGCTCTGTTTCCCTACGGTCATGTTCCGAGGCTGAACCTTTGCGTATGTGGTGGGTTGTGAACTAGTTTTTTTGTGTTAAAGAGGAAAATGCTCTATGCGCACCACCGACGAGTACAATGTCGGTGGTAGTGTGGGACTCACAACATCGGTTACCAACTAAAAACCTCCCCTGCTTCTGCCATTCTCAGCGGATCGGAACTACCCGCAGGAGCTTTAACCATATTCCGGGTAACAATATCACGGCTGTGGGTTTCTCACCATTTGCCTTTCCGCTGTCTCTCTGGCCGTCAGTACTACTGTGACGTAGCCGTCCACCGTTCTCCACTTGTCCTTATCCGCCAGCATCGCTTCCACGGCGCTTTCTGGTGTGAGCCTGCACCCCAGCTTTCCCTCTGCGCCATCCTTCATCTCCCCGATCGCTGCGCACTCGAAGAAGGCATGATTTTGGTTATCTTCTCTCTGGCACTGAGCACACGCGTTGGTCGTCCTCCTTTTAAAACGGCACAAGTAGTCGCCGAACGCTCCATGCCCGGTAATCAACTGGGCTAGGAAATGGTTCGTTTCCCCGTGACCTCTGCAAATCCACGGTTCAATGTCCCCAATCAGGCGCTTGATACTTTGGGCTTTTGCTCTGGTCGAATGCCATCTAGCCTGCCATTTCTCTACGGCCATCGTTCTCTCCTCTTTTCTGGGTTTGTTGTCGCCACCGTTTCGGATTCTCACCCGCTCCTCTATCATGACTCTATTGGGATCGCTCCAGCCACGACGGAAAGGGCCTCCGACGATGCTGTCCTATAGGCGCACGTCACATTCACATGTAAATACATTCATGCGTCTCTGTAAAGCAAGCAGTTAGTCTTGGTACTTCTGGAACTTGAGGGCGTCCGCCCAGACTGTGCACGCATATAGAATGATGGTCTCCGCGGCGGTTGGGTGTATTCTCCTTTTCTTTTTATCGGGCCATCGATGTTCGGCATAACTCGTTTTAGCGCCACCATGGACCTTTCCGATTTCTTAGCAATTATGTAACATGCGCCGTGTACCTCAGGTTCTTATCCACAACCACTCCGTGGTATTTCAGGGAAGGGCGAGTGTCGATCCTGTGTGCCCCAAACCTGAATGTTAAGTTGCGCAGCGTATTTCGACCTCTCGTAATGGTTGCTTCCATCTTGTGATAGGCGATGTCGAGACCCTTCTCCCGGGACCACTCCTCCACGGCCGCCAGCACCTCCTCCGTGTGCTTGACTATCTCTTCGCCACTCCAACCCTGCACCAAGATCGCCAGATCGTCCGCATATCCAACCACGTGTACGTTCGGCCAGCGGGTTAGGTCGAAGATGTCGTCGTAATTAATATTCCACAGGGTCGGGCCAAGGATCGATCCCTGCGGGACGCCACAGGCCACGGCGTCTGTTTGTGTGGCCATGGTTCTCAGTACGGGTTTACTGGTCCGGGTTGTGGTCTGGGATTCTGTTTCCATAGCGTCGTGAGGTTTGATGGTTTGAGTTTCGTTGTATTTGCCTTGTTTTTGTTTTGTTTTTCTTGTGTTGTGTCCGTCGCCGCTGCTTTATGTGCTTCAGCCTTCTGGCCGTAATTACATTCTTCCGGGTTCATGGGGTGCTATTCTAGTGCGTCCGTGTAGTTCAGCTTCTTGTGTAGTATTTCTGCCCTTTTGGACATCCTGAGGACACCTTGTATTCCGTTCTTCATGTTCCTAGCTGTGTTTGGGCGATATTCTTTTCTAGTATCTCTATTTTCTTAAAGATTTCGCTAAGTTCTATGTCCAGTTTGTTGGCGATGTCATTTGCTTTCTTCCTTTGGATCGGGCTGAATTCGTCTACTGGCCTGCTTCGCTTCTTCCTGCTGTCAGGAGTGCTTGTACTCTCGATATCACCATCGCCGAGGTTGACGTGTCGTGCCTTCTGTTCGGTATTTCCTTCTTGGGCCGGTGGTACCTGGGTGTCCTCGACCCTTCTAGCTGTTGAGTCTTCCTCTTCCGCTATTCTCCGATCTCGCGCATCTGGGAGGGTTATGCCTTCCAGACCCGGGAGGGACCAGCAGCTTGGGATTTTGACCGGTGTCTGTCTTCCCACTCGTATTATGGTGCTGTGGAGGTCCGTGTCGTCCCATTTCATCCCTTCTTGGCTCAATCCCGTCGATAGCGCTGCTGCCGCGTCATCATCGTCGCTGGCTGTCCCTGCCTCGTACTCTGGAGTCTTCGATCCACCCGGCCTTGGGGAGTCGCGCATGCTTTTTGGCCTCTTAGGTGTGTCTTGAGATGTTCTGGCGACACCGCTCTTTTGGAGACGCGGGGACCGAAGTGTCTTCGTGCTCCTCGCACCAAACTCCGCGTCTCCGCTCCTTTGGCTAGCAAAGCCTGGTATGGGCGAGTCTGTGTGCACTCGTGAGGTTGACCCCCTCACGAGGTGGTGGCCGGGGCACTGCTTGGCCGCCGGGCGTATCCGAGGCTTGGCGTTTATTTTGCATTTCATGAGTTTTGTGCCATTTTAACCTTGCTGGCAAGGTGCGGTGAGAAGACAAGCAAGCCCCATGTTGCAGGGCACCGCCGGGCCGCTCCTTAATTTCACGGTTGTTTCCACATGGGGCCGGGCCTTACTAGTTTAACCTGGATGGTAAACGCATACTTTAGGTCAAACTGGTACCGGAAGCGGCGACACAGTCGGCCCCAGACGTTCCGGAGTACGCGGAAGCCGGAACCCAGACGTATGACTATTATTTCGACAAGGACTTCGAGGAACACCTGGAGGATGGTGAACGAAGCCTATATGACTACACCAAGATTGCGGACAAAACCTGGAGCCGGGATGTATTCCACCGTACACAGCTTGCAGAGGGAAACCCGCTAACGACGGAGACCCCCGGCACTGGGGAGATTGTGGTTTTGGTGGAGGAGGACAAAATTGAGGAAAATCTATTACTCCGGAACCTTATGGAGAACAACAAAATCATAGGCAACGCGCTGAAACATACAGTCCTGGACCCTGGTACCATACTCAAGGTGGAGGACCGGGTTAGTGTAAAAACCCTCGACACTGACGAGAAGGCTGAAAAAATCACAGCGATATATATCACGAGAGTTGCGCCTGGACAGGACAAGGAAAATCCGGCTACCGAGAGCGACTGGACAGAGGCTAGGTACGAAACATCAGCTAAAGTATGTAACCTACTGGAGACCCGTGGCATCCGGGAATGTGCCGTGACAGGACTAGCAGCCAATGCAGTGGCAGAGACCCGCAAGATCTTGGAGTACGTCCTTCGGAACACCGGAAGGAAGGTAACGTTGTACACGCGCAGGATGACCCACGCGGACAGGCTTAATAAGCCCAAGAAAACCCCTACAGCCGAACCACCAAAAACCAGCCGAAGAATCATCTCGATAAAGGCTAGCGGGGACAAAACCAACTCGCAACTATGGCGGAAGATTAGGTTGGCGGTGACTCCGAAGGACGAGGAGATCAAGATAGATATAGTCATATGCACCGCAAACAGGGACATTAGACTCCTCGTCACAGAA
This sequence comes from Melinopterus prodromus, assembly GCA_964023965.1. Classification (NCBI taxonomy): domain Eukaryota; kingdom Metazoa; phylum Arthropoda; class Insecta; order Coleoptera; family Scarabaeidae; genus Melinopterus; species Melinopterus prodromus. Next base: position 37,879,865 of record OZ030392.1, on the reverse strand, counting down.
AGGAAGGAGGGCGGGAGCGACTCACTCCAAAAGGAAATTCAGAGCTGCCTGCAGGAAATGGCACAAATAGCGGAAAGACGGAGGGACATCAAAACGATACTGCTGAGAGGGCTCTATGAAGCTGGGAGCGAGAGAGAAGTCAACAGGCCATCCTGCAGAGCATTCGTGGCATGGCCGCAGGCAGGACATCCGTCAACCTAATCGAGGGAAAGAGAGGCGGCCAGACGGCCTTTGGTAAACTACCAAAATGGAAGGCAGGCAGATTGATTGATCTCAGAAAAATCAAAATTGGGTGGAACACATGCTGGGTGGAGGACTTGGTCAAGCCGGTAAGCTGCAGGAGGTGTGGAAAGCATGGGCATCAAGACTCCCAGTGTAAAACGGAAAATACCATCAACAGTAAAACATGGCATAAATGTGGGCAGAGTGACCACCTCCTGCCGACTTGCAAGAACGCAGAAAATGCAGAGACTGCGAGACTGAGGGTCACAGTACGGGGACCATGACATGCCCATACTACCGCAAGCTCGTGATGGACATTAAAAAAGAAAGACGACATCCCACTGCCAGGAGGGTACAACAACCAAGGTGGAAACCAGACGCAGATAGAGCTCAACAACCGAAGCGAGAGATGGAGATGGAGACGGTGGCATCGGAGGATAAAGCCACACTAACGACCGCACAATGATCCACATCCTGCAGGCAAATATCAACAGGTGCAGACGGGCGTCGGACCTCCTCCTCCACAATGCGGCAACCTTCGGCTGCGACGTTGGATGGCAGACCTGACTGGATCGTCAGCAAAGCAGGGACTGTGGCAATAGGGAGGATAAATCCCAGAGCCAAGATATCCCAGACCGGGAGGGGTGCCCCCCACGTCTGCATTTCTATTGGCGGTGTAAGAATAGTGGCATGTTACTGCTCCCCCAACTCAACCATCCCGCAGTACGAGGAAAACCTGGCAAACGCGATTGATGCCACCCGGCAGGCTGACGACTGTGTACTGGCGGGGGATTTTAACGCCAAGTCACTGGTGTGGGGTTCACTGTCCAAGGATAGGAGGGGTCACATCTTGCTCGAACACGCCAGCGGTATGGACCTGGAAGTAGTCAACACGGGCCAGGAACCCACCTGGCAGAGAGGCGACCAGGCATCCCACATCGACGTCACCTTGGCATCCTCGAGAGTGGCGGCTAGAATGGAACGTTGGAGAGTCCTGGACGACGAAACGTTGAGTGATCACAAATACATCTCCTACTGCATACGACCAGGCACGCGTGGTAGAGCGCCGACAAACGGAGCTCCAAGAAACCGTGGATGGACCTTCAGAGGACCGCAAAGATGGGCTGCTGACCTCTCTTGAGGAGCAGCTTACAACTCCCCGGAAACTAACACCAAATAGACTGGCGGGCATTCTCAAAAGTGATGCAGCGACAACCTGAAAAGTCGGGGCCACCCCCGTGGCAGAAGAGGGGTATATTGGTGGCGGGATGAGCTCACCGAGGCGAGGGCTACCTGCGTGGGCGCGAGAAGGGTGCTCACCAGACTGCAGCGAAGCGGTACTGAGGAAGCAGTGGAGCAGGCGAAAACCATCTACAAAACCGCAAAGAAACAACTTCAGGACGAAATCCGGCGGGCCAAAAACGACTCCTGGAAACATCTTGTCCGGAAAGTTGAAGAAGACCCATGGGGACTTTGGTACAGGATTGTGGCCAGGAAACTTAGGGTACTCCCCCCCCTGCAGACTGGCGGGCCCGGACTTGGCCAGGGTGGTGCACGATTTATTCCCCACGGACGTCGAGCATGGGCTGAAGATGCCATAGACAAGTCACAGATACCCCTCTTCACAGAGACAGAGCTAATGGCTGCGGTGGGGAGGATTTCCGCCAAGAAGGCCCCGGGACCGGATAGAGCCCCGTCGGAGGTGGTTAGACTGGCCGTCGCGACCCACGCGGGAAAGCTGCTGGAGATGTATAACGGGGTCCTGAGAGAAAGGCACATTCCACGACAATGGAAGAACGCCAGACTCATACCGAAAACGGCAAAGGAAGGGGAAGAAACGACCACTTATAGACCACTGTCACTCCTGGACACCACCAGCAAGATGTTTGAACACCTTCTGAAGATAAGAATCTCAGACGAGCTGGAGACCGGGGGTGGACTGTCAGAGGACCAGTATGGCTTCCGGAAGGGACGATCGACCCAGGACGCCGTTCAACGGGTACTCGAGCTGGCTGAACGGGCGAAGAGATTTAACAGGGGGAAGCGACAGTACTGCGCCATGATTACGCCCGACATCCGCAATGCATTCAATAGCGCCCCCTGGAACGCCATTGTCGATGCGGTGAGACGAAAAAATTTCTCCCCTTATATTGTCCGTTGCGTTCAGAGCTATCTGAAGGGGAGGACAATCGACACGGGTGAAGAGACGGTGGAACTGAGAAGAGGAGTGCCGTGCCGCAAGGTTCTGTGATTGGGCCCCTTTTATGGAACGTCTTCTTCGACTCCGTGCTGGGACTCCCCAGAAGATACGGAGTAGATATGGTGGCGTTTTCCGACGATCTGGCGATAGTGGCGACAGGAAAAGATATGCCTGAAGTGCGAGAGCTGCTCCAGGATACAGTAGACCAGTTACGGGACCATCTGCAGGACATCGGACTAGAGCTTGCCCCGGAAAAGTGCGAGATGGTGGTTCTTCATAACCGAGCCAACAAAACCGAAGTGCAACTGAGAATTAGGGACAGGCTACTTACGAGCGCAAAGAAGGTTATATACCTGGGGGTACTGATAGGGACGAACACCCGAATGGCGCCCTACATAGGACATATAGTCGGAAAAGTAGCCAAGACTACCAAGGCAATTTCAGGACTACTTCCCAGAGTTGGCGAAGCTCGCCAGCAGAAGAGGCGTCTCATAGCCTCGGTGGTCTTATCGTCAGCGCTGTACGCCATCGCGGTTTGGAAGAGGGAACTGCGCTGGAGGCTCTACCGGGACAAAGTGGAAAGCATAATCAGGAGAGTAAATATACTAACGACAGCGGCGTACAGGACGGTATCCACCGAGGCACTGTGGGTGCTGGCAGGCACTTTACCGGTGGACTTTCAGGCTGAGATTAGGTCGGCGGCCCGTGTGGAGAGGAAAGAATTGGAGCGCGTCATGGTCCCACGATGGCAGGAACGCTGGGAGACGGGCGAAAAGGGGCGTGGACCAGGAGGCTTATACCATACATACAACCCTGGATTAATAGACGGCATGGACAGCTAGAGTACCACACCACACAAGCTCTCTCCGGACACGGGTGCTTTAGGGCGTACCTGTTTAAATTTAGACGAGTATCCAGCGGCGACTGTAACCACTGCAAGACCACCTACACGGCGGAACACACCCTCTTTGTCTGCCCGCGATGGACGGAATACCGAATACGTATGGGAGGATTGTATGAGGAGGAGGTTACTCCATCAAACATCGTGGCGACAATGCTCTCGAGCGAGGAGGCTTGGACGACTATAGAGGCCGCCCTAAGGGAGATGCTGAACACAAAGAACCAAGAAGACACGGAGTACGAGCGACAATGACCCGCGCCGCAGCAGCAACATAGCCAACAGCAACAATAAGAGCTCAGCACCGTGGAGGTTGAAGAAATGCGGAAGCGGTTCCGGCAGCCACGAGAACTTACATGGAGGGGTTTTTAGTGGATACGAGCCCCTCACTACTGGCCTATGAGACCCTGGCCAGTGTCTTCATTAAGATTTTGCCCTGACAAAAAAATAAAAAGGTCAAACTGGTAGCTCCCTTATGAGATCAGCCTTGTTGTGGCGAGGGGGCTCAGTACGGATTTCTGCCCGACCGGGTCAACGGGGTACTCCCCGGTGGCAAGGTCGAGCTGGCTTCCCGAAGCGAACGATCTCCTCCTCAGGGATCTCACACCTTGTGAGTCGTGTTAATGTGGTGGCGCGCACGAGGCTTCCGAGCTGAGACCGTCATTTTTTCTTAATCCTATGGCGGTCTCCTTCTCTCCAAATTCTTTCTGTCGCTGTCTTCTCTTCCAGTCGCTTCCCTCATTTTCTGTTGTTTGTTCTTACTTAGTGTTTTTTGTATTTCCTCCATCGCCGTTCTATTTCTTTGTGTTGTTATTAGCACTTTTCCATCTCTTGTCCTTCTAATCCCATCTATTTGTTTTATTTCCGGTTTACCCTTCATCTGCTCTTTTATTTCCCTCACTGTCTTCATATTGTTTTCCCTTGCTTTCCACTACTATTGCGTATGTCGGCCTTTCCCTCTTTCCTCTCACTTCTTTACTTTCTTCCTCTATTTTTTTCTTTTTGGTGTATATCTGCACCCTGGTTGCTGTATTTTTAAATATAGCTTCTGTTATTTTTCTCTGTTTGGCTAGTCATTCGCCTAAGGTGGTGTATTACTATTGCAGTTTCCTGTATTGTTTTGTCCGCGAGCACTTCCATCTTTTTCCAGAGTTCCTTTTCCGTTCCTTTGGTGTTTTTGATTATTTTCTGTCTCTTTTCCTCTTCATGGTCTCGTGTCTTTGTTTTCGTTATCATTTCTATTTCTTCGTAGCTTTGGTTTAGTTCTTTTAATATAGGATATGTCTTCTTGTATTGACTTTGGATGCTTTTATTCATGTCCTCATCATCCTCCTCGACCAACACAACCTTCGTATCCACCTCTTGCTGATAAATGGGGTTTCCTTCTTTTATCTTCGTGTAGCGGAAGCAGTCCTCTTCCCAGTCTTCTTTCTCAAGTTCCTTCCATTCTTCGTAGGTCGTTATGCTCATTATCTTTTGTTTAGTTTCTCTCTCTAATCTTTCCTTTCTTTCTTCTTCTGTCTCAGTCTGGGTCTCCATTTCTCTTGTTTCTCTGCGTGTTGTTATGTGAGGCCGTTTGATTTCTGTTTGCTGTCTGAGCCAGTCTGTGCTTTTGTGTTTTTTAATATTCTGGCCTCTCTCTCCAGCCTCCGTATCGCCTTCTGTATTTCGCGCTTTGTATTTTGCTCCTCATGGCTCCGCAGTGTCTCTGTCAATTCCAGTACTCGCTCTATGGCCTTATTTATTGTTTTTGTATGCTCCCTGTGCGCCTTCTGTTGTGTCTCGCTTATCGGCTCGCCCTCTTCGCTCCAACTTCTTTTTGGCCTTCCATCTTTTCCCTCTTTTGAATTTCCTTCCTTGGCGTTTTGTCCCTTTGTTTCGTTTCTGTATTGGTGAGCATTTGTGTGTCCGGAGGGGAGATTCCTTACAGCCCCGGTATCGACCAGTAACTCTTTGGCCCTGTGGATTTGGTGCTTTGTTTTGTTCGACAATGGTGCAGTCGAGGTCCGCATCATCCCACTTCAACATCCTCGTCCGACTCGATCCCGACGATAGTGTATCCGTTTCCTCTTCCTCGTCGTCTTGTGCTAGTGGTCGTCTTGGTATAGGGGAGTCGATCCATACTCCCGCCGATGTTGACGGAGCATCTGATGCCTCTGCGCCCAGCGTTTTGTTCGTTGGTGACCGATTGAGGAGGTTGCTACGGCTAAAAACTTGCAGTTCCTCCTCGCTCCGGCTAGCAGAGCCTGGTAATGGTATGCTTGTGTCGTCTTGCGAACCTGACAGTTGCCGTGGGGTCGGCTCAGATCCCCCACGGTCATTTTCCGATGCTTTTTTCTTCGTCAGCTTGTTTTCTGGAGATTTAAAGTCTACCTTGCCTTCCATTTTAAGTTGTAGTTGTAGAAAACCCCACGTGGCAGAGCACCGCTGGGCCGCTACTTATTCACGGCCATGCCACATGGGGCCGGGGGGCCGTTCGCGACAACCTTACGCGCTGCTATCCATCCCTCGGCACGGCCAACACCTTAGATTTCGTTCGTTATCCGGGGTCTCGCAGGGTCGTCAATGATGTGTTGATGTTGTAGATTCACCTCTTAGGTTTGAAATAAAATGCTGATGTGCCTTTTTTGAGTAAGTATATTCTTCACTGATACAAGAATAAATAATTCGTGCTTTCGCACCTACATGCTGACGACGACTACCTCCTACCTCGTAGCGGCGTACGTGACAAGTATATAGTAATCGTTCGGGACAGTTCGTGTGCATTCGTTGCGGCTGACCAATACGGGGTCTTCGCGGCCGACCAATACGGGGTCTCGAACATTCAATTTAAATATAAAACTGAACATAAAATAAAAACTGAACAGTGAAAATAGGGCAGCCCGGGACAAAACAATTTTTTTAACACGTTTTTGGGATATTTTAGGGTGGGAATTCGGGAGAGTTGACCTCTAGCCCTCGATACCTAATAGCGTCGGGGTCAGAAAAAGGTTTTGGTCAAGATTAGACCGACAGAATAATAATAAGAGAGATGGCCGCACCAACTGAACAAGAAGCGGTAGAAGAGGCGATGAAGGAAATAACGAGGGACGACAAGATAAGATGCGAAATAAGCAACTTTCGACCCTATGCAGGAAGTATGCTCGCCACGACAATTAAGGTGAACAGAAAGAATGCAGACATAATATTAAGCCAGCAAAGAATACAGATTGGAATGGCGAAGTGCATGGTGGAGGAGAAAATTAGAATAACAAGATGCCACAGATGTTGGCTCCCCTCGCATGTGGCCAAAGAATGCAAAGAGAACGACAAGTCTGAGAAATGGTTTGGATGTGGAGAGAACGGGCATCTAATGAGAGATTGCAAGGGTGAGCCACACTACCCAGACTGTAATGAGAAGGGCCACAGCGGGGGAACATCGAGATGCCCAAGATATAGATCGGAACTAAACAAAATGAAAAGAGACCAAAGAACAAGAAATGGAAAAGAAAACACGGGAGGTAAGAACGAACACGAAAGAACAGAGAGTACTAGACAGTACCGAAGCAATGAAGAAGAGCGCACCACAGAAGATACAGAAATAACCCAGGAAGCCGATCAAAAGGAAGACAGACAAACACAAGAAGCGGCAATGGAAATGGGACAAGAGGCGAGACAGACAGAGAGCGACGCCCCGTCGAGTCACAAAGACTCTGCAAACAGACGCCCATCTGCCGACAAAGATTGGGAGTTCCAAAAGATCAAGAGTGGACGGAGAAGAGAGGGACGAGAAGTGGAAAAAGAAGTGAAACAACTCCCCTCACAAAGAGAAACAACTCAACCAAAAATGATGCACACAATAAGAATAATGCAACTAAACTGCAACAGAAGGTGGGACACACACGACCTACTGGAAGTTGCAGCCCAGGGTGCATATAATTCTCGGGCAAGAACCGAACCAAAGAAGAGCGGCAAATCTCACTCACCGGCGCGGCGTCCTAAAACCCATCAGTTGGACCATAGGCAACGGCTATCTGGGAGTCGAGTTTCAGACGGTGACAGTGTGGACAGTCTACTTCTCTCCCAATCGGCCAGATCAACTCTTCGAATCCCTCCTTGACGATCTGGAAACAGGAATAAGATTTAGGAGCAATCCGGCAATAATCTGCGGGGATTTTAGCGCGCGAATACCGCGGGAGATCACATATACAACAGGAGAGGCCGGCTTCTCGAGGAATGCATGGCCAAAAACCATCTCGTCCTGGTGAACACCCCGGGAGAAACCACTTACAGCAGCCCCAGAGGATCATCAGTAATTGATCTGGCCCTCGTCAGCGACAATCTGGCCCACAAGGCCACCAAGTGGCAGATAATGACGCAAACAGAAGTGCTCAGCGACCACCACTTGATCTCCTTTCTCGTAGAGACCGGCGCTGCCCAGAATGCTGATGGGCCCACCGCCACTTCGGGGTGGAGGTTCTCACCACAACAGCTCGAGAACGTGAAGAACGACTTCAAAAAAAGGGAACAGTTTTCCGACCCCCGAATCGCTGACATCAAGGATCACCCAAGCCTGCGACAAGAACCTGAAAAAAAGATCTCTAGCGAAGCACAACCGGCAACCAAAGTATTGGTGGACCCCGGAGATAACCAGTGCACGGAGGGCTTGTGTGCTTAGCAGACGCAAACTCCAGAGAGCTCACAGGCGCGCCCACCCTGACCACCAGGTGGAAGAAGCCACAAATCACTACAAGGAAGCGAAGAAAAATGTAACAGCACTCATCAAGAGGAGCAAGAGGGAGAAATGGAAGATTTTATGCGAAGAATTGGAACAAAATGTATGGGGTACTGCCTACCAGGTCGTTAACAAAAAAATCGGCGTAAGAAACAGAGGCCAGCTGGACAGGGAAACAGTCCACGCCCAATACGACAAGCTCTTTCCCGACTCGCCAGATGGACCGGACCCCCCCCATGACGTTTTCGAGGTCCGAGACCAGGCCCCCCACCAATTTACCGAAACCGAATTGACTGAATGCGTGAAGGAACTAAAACAGGGAAAGGCTCCCGGAGCGGATGGCATCCCGAATGAAATCATAAAGGCGTGCATAGAGTCCAGCCCACACGCCTTTCTAGAAGTATATAACGCCTGCCTACGCGACGGAACCTTCCCCGGAGTGTGGAAACAGGCCAAGCTGGTCCTCATCGAGAAGCCGGTCAAGCACGGACGAGAGCAGTCCTACAGACCTATTTGTCTCCTGAGCACCGTAGGCAAACTACTGGAGAGGCTCATTAACAATAGGTGAACGACGAACTGGAGGCAAATAGGGCAATTAATGACAACCAGTATGCCTACCGAAGAGGAAGAGGGACGGTTGACGCGGTGATGTCGATTATAAACCCCACAATAGCAAGGAAGAGCGTGTCGCTTCCACATAGGGGATCCAAGATCATGGTACTAATCGACATCGCAAATGCTTTTAACTCGGTCCCCTGGCAGCGAGTGAGAAGGGCCCTGCAGAAGGCAAAAATATCCAGCGGCGTGGCGCGAATGCTATCGGATTACCTACGGGACATACAGATACTCCTTCCGGACGGAGAGGTAAAGAAAATGAATTGCGGTTTGCCACAGGGCTCCGTCATCGAGGGCACATTTTGAAGGTGGCGGACAGGGCAGCCACCGTACAAAACACCCTATCAAGGATGATGCCTAGGATGGGGGGCCCTCACAAGCCAACAGAAGAATCCTATCCTCGGTAATAATGTCAGTGGTCCTATACGCTGCACCAGCATGGGAGAGAGCGCTACGGTACAAAAAGTACCAGAACATCTTGAGAGCAATAGAGCGCAAGTACTGCATCGCCATAACATCTGCGTATAGGACCGTTGCGACGGACGCCGTTGGAGCCCTGGCCGGATGTCCGCCCTGGGATCTCCTAGCATGGGAGCGAGCGCGCAACTGGAAGAGTGGAGGTCAGTCACCGACAGAGACGCGCCGGGCGATGATAGAGAGATGGCAATCCAGATGGGAAGAGTACAAGGGATGGACGGCGGTTTTTATCAAAAACGTTGAGCAGTGGCAAAAAAGGGTCCCCCGACCAACTACGTCACCCAGGCAATCACAGGCCTCGGATGCTTCGCAAGCTACCTGACAAACATCAAAAGTAAGGAGTCCGACCAGTGCTGGTATGGGTGCGGAGTACCAGACACTCCGCAGCACACGATCTTCGAATGTGGCAGGTTCGAGGTCATGAAAATCAGGCTCGAAACGGAGGTGGGAAGAGCAGTCACGGTAGAGAACATCGCAGAAATCCTTCTAGGAGAGAACCAGGCCTCAAAAGCGACAGTAGAGTACCTGAGACAGGTGATGAAGGTCAAGGACTTAACCGAAAGAAGGCTGGAAAACCCAGGAGACAGAATCAACGAGTAAAACAGTGAAGTACCTCCATCTTATCACAAGGACGTTCGAGGCCAATGCTCGCGCGGATACCGCTTGTCCAGACATCAGAGGTGAGGAAAAGGGGGAGGAGTTTTAGTTGGTATGGGCGAACTGAGTGCCACACTCCCGGCTGAATTTGTTTCCATTTGACATCCTTAAGCGCGATCCGTAAGCCGGGGCGCATAACAGCATTTCTCCTTCCTCAGCCCAAAAAAAAGGTCAAACTGGTAGGGACTAGGCCAAACTGATTTAGATTAGATTTTGAAGGTGGCGGACAGGGCAGCCACCGTACAAAACACCCTATCAAGGATGATGCCTAGGATGGGGGGCCCTCACAAGCCAACAGAAGAATCCTATCCTCGGTAATAATGTCAGTGGTCCTATACGCTGCACCAGCATGGGAGAGAGCGCTACGGTACAAAAAGTACAAGAACATCTTGAGAGCAATAGAGCGCAAGTACTGCATCGCCATAACATCTGCGTATAGGACCGTTGCGACGGACGCCGTTGGAGCCCTGGCCGGATGTCCGCCCTTGGATCTCCTAGCATGGGAGCGAGCGCGCAACTGGAAGAGTGGAGGTCAGTCACCGACAGAGACGCGCCGGGCTATGATAGAGACATGGCAATCCAGATGGGAAGAGTACAAGGGATGGACGGCGGTTTTTATCAAAAACGTTGAGCAGTGGCAAAAAAGGGTCCCCCGACCAACTACGTCACCCAGGCAATCACAGGCCTCGGATGCTTCGCAAGCTACCTGACAAACATCAAAAGTAAGGAGTCCGACCAGTGCTGGTATGGGTGCGGAGTACCAGACACTCCGCAGCACACGATCTTCGAATGTGGCAGGTTCGAGGTCATGAAAATCAGGCTCGAAACGGAGGTGGGAAGAGCAGTCACGGTAGAGAACATCGCAGAAATCCTTCTAGGAGAGAACCAGGCCTCAAAAGCGACAGTAGAGTACCTGAGACAGGTGATGAAGGTCAAGGACTTAACCGAAAGAAGGCTGGAAAACCCAGGAGACAGAATCAACGAGTAAAACAGTGAAGTACCTCCATCTTATCACAAGGACGTTCGAGGCCAATGCTCGCGCGGATACTGCTTGTCCAGACATCAGAGGTGAGGAAAAGGGGGAGGAGTTTTAGTTGGTATGGGCGAACTGAGTGCCACACTCCCGGCTGAATTTGTTTCCATTTGACATCCTTAAGCGCGATCCGTAAGCCGGCCGCATAACCGCATTTCTCCTTCCTCAGCCCAAAAAAAAGGTCAAACTGGTAGGGACTAGGCCAAACTGATTTAGATTAACGGTATTGAAATGTACTATTATACCGGGTGATCCACGCTGTTACTTGTGGAACCAGACTAATAAAATTGGGATAGGTATAACAGACTAAAAATATAAATTTTTGGGATATACTTGATGTTAGTATGACTTTGTCTTTTTCCGGAATGGACGTTATCTTTGAAATTGCAATCTGCACTATACTTTGCATGCAGTAATTTCAATAGGGATAATATTCTTAAGCTCAGTTCCCAAATTTTTGTACTTTGCGTAATGAAAACGATCGCTTAAATAGTTCGGTGCGGTGCAAGGGAGGAGTAGGTATACGTCGGTAGTAGGAGTATCGTACGTCGGTACGATAAGTCACCCTGTCACTTAAATATTTGGGAACCTTCCTTGTCAGAATCTTGTGATAGCGAACACAGGCATGCAGCAAACGTCTTCGCCCCATATCAAGCCAGCCCAGCTCAGTAAACCTGCGTGATACACACTCATATTTCCTGATACCAAAGAAGAAGCTTATGCAAGCTTTTTGCACTCGTATGCGATTTTGATCCGCCACTGTAAGGCAAGGCCCATACACAACATCACAAAAATTGAACTTAGACAAAACCAGTGATTCACATAGCGCAGACTGCATCGCAGTACTGAGGAAGTGTCTATTCGGGTATAAAGTTTTTTTGGTGGAGATCCATATTGCAAATAAATTGTACTCATGTAAAGTAAAACACCTCCTTTTAGCAACTAAATTATTTATTTAAATCAGAGCGGTTTCGCCCTTTTGATCAAGGACATCATCAGTGAAAGCTAAACTACAGAAGAATCATTAGAATTATGTGCGCCTGGGCTAGAAAAATTCGATCAAAATTCACTAAAAACATTACAAAAAATATCAAAAACTCACTGTCAAGCTGCTGCACCAACATCAATAGTGAAGCCGTTCAACATAAGGGACAAAAGCGGATACAAAACATAACGGAGAATTCAGGTACATAGAAATGAAACGCTTTAAAAGCTATATTTGAGAATAATGACGCTTCAGAAAAATTCTCTATAAAACTACGAGCTGAATTATTCTGAACTTTCCACATGCTTCAAGTTATTTTATAAATTGTTTAATCTGCACTTCACGCCTTAATATTGTATTGCTTGCCTAAATGTAATTCTTTAAAGTTTAAATTTGAATATTCTTCATGTTTCCTTATCACACCGCTTGCTCATGAAGTGGCGCTGTCAACGCAGCATACTTGTTATTATAATTCAGCTCTCTGCTTATTCGTCCGCCGGCCATGTATACAACCACACCTGTTGTGCGAAAGTTTTATAGAGAATTTTTCTAAAGCGTCATTATTCTCGAATATAGCTTTTAAAGCGTTTCATCTCTTTGTACCTGAATTCTCCGTTATGTTTTGTATCCGCTTTTGACCTTTATGTTGAACAGCTTCACTATCGACGTTGGTGCAGCAGCTTGACAGTGAGTTTTTGATGTTTTTTAAAAAAAATTTTAGTGAATTTTGATCGAATTTTTCTATCCCAGGCGCACATAATTCTAATGATTCTTATGTATTTTAGCTTTCACGGATAAAGCCCTTGATCGAAAGGGCGAAACCGGTCTGATTTAAATAAATAATTTAGTTGCAAAAAAGAGGTGTTTTACTTTACATATAAAGTTTTTAACTTGGCGAAAGCACCCTAAATGCGTCTCCACATGGCTGGAAAATTGCATATCCAGTTCCAGGATCAGACCCAAATCCCGCGCCTCATCAACCCGCGGTATAGGAGTACCGTTAATGTTTACGCTCACGAAATCTTCCCTCCCAAATAGCATTACTTTAGATTTTAATGGGTTCAATTGTAAAGAGTGCTCAGTGGCCAACTTGCAGTGTATCGATATCAGAGTTCAATTGGGTAACAGCTTCTTGAAAATTGTCGGGTTTGCAAGATATATACACGTGTGTATCATCTGCGTAAAGGTGTGCCGACGACCGTTCAAAAATTTTCAAAATTGAGATGTATACACAGAGAAAAGTGTAGGTGTTTAATCTCAAGTTAAACAAAAAACCAATGGAAGAGCCACCATATCCAACTAGAAGATTAGCCTGTATCTCAGGGTTTATTTTGTGTCTACAGGCCGCAGCTGGTTTAATATCAAATTACACAAAAAAACAATGTGATTATTACTTCATATACATGTAATGTTGGGAACCCCAATATAAACGTTAGTTAAGTAAGTAGGAATAGATTATGTCATCCAAGTGTTGGATTACAACCTCCTCTCTCAGCGTGCCAATTCTAAGATGCAAGATAAACATTGCACTGCAGGTTGGGAACGGAGAAGAAGTATATAAGCCAAACGTTGTAGGACTCTGTAACAGAAAGCGTTGAAATAACGAATAAAACTCTTTGTTATAATACAACTGCTTTTTATTAGTTTACAGTCTCATATTAAAGTTAAACAATTTCCAATAATATCGGCAATAACATAATTGGCGGAGTCGGCTATAGGACATCTTCACGGATCAAAATCTCCGGTCGATTTCAATCGCTTGGAATTGATTAAGAACCAACAGCCGTCTCCCGTGCACTTGAAATTTGTGAAGTGACAGTGTGCCATAGTGTAAGTGCGACAAATATCAGCGTGATTACGGCAGCATAAAACTCTGAGGCCGTGTCACATCACTCAGTATCGTGTCAACGGGACGCCGTCTCCAGAAAAATCAAATTCTCCAAGAATACACAAGCAAAAGCAACACTATGCAATCGTTTATGTTATTATTGTAAGTAACTTTAAGTGTTAATTTTAAAACTATGGAATTTGGATGAATAGAGCTAGATCGCGTTCGCCGATACCAAGGAATAATCCTATAATTAATATTCCTGATAATAGTAATATAAATCCAGGAGCAATACCCAACGTGGCTATTCCCATTTCAAGCGTAGAAATAGGAATTATCCCTAAATTTTCTGTGGATTTTAGAGAATTGCCGTTGTTTCTAGAAATAGCGCATTTTTTATAAGATACGAAAGCAGTTCCAAATGGATTTTTGGTGAACTGCATCAAAAATAGATTGGAAGGTGAACCGTTACGGGTCATTGCTAGTAGGCGCTTAGTCACTAAAGATGAAGTATTACATGCTCTACGTGAGATGTATTCTGACCCGCGAACAGTGGGGTATTTGACTAAAAAAGCTGACCATAATTATTTTTTTAGCCGAAAGTGCTCTATAGGCATTGTTTATTATACTTATAATAATTATTTGAAGTTGATTAAGTTAATGAAAACAATGAAATGGTAAGAAATAAAATATATTGCAAATAATCAAAATACGTCTTCATGTTCACTCTCTTCTTCATCGGTTTCGGATTCTGTTGTATTACTGGGATCAGCAGGCAGTAGCAAATGTAATGCCTCCGTTAAAAAATAACGCATATTCTTCTTTGGGGTCTTCCTCATACCCGTGAGAAGGGGATCCAATGTTAGCAAAAGTCGATTTATTACGTCCCAATTACATGATACTCGAGAAAATTTTCGCGAATAATGTAAACGGTACGCCCTTAGATGTTTATTTCTGGCTTCTGACGCTTCCTCCGAGAGCTGTCTGATGAGCAAAAGAGCACTGGCAATCACTTCCGATCCATGCCGCAGCACTTTGTGCACACTGGGTGACATCGGATGCCAACTGTACAACTTAACATACAATTCGTCGGTCTCTCTTGCATAATTTTGGAGAGAACCAATGTTTGTTTTGTGCCCGCTTGATAATGTCTCGAGAATAATTTTAAATCTAAATATAAGACGTTCGTCTATGCCGGTGATCGAAGCCGATATCTGGGGATCATCAAAAAATCGTCTGCTTGTATTGCCGTCATTACAATTTCCAAAATTTGCTTTAGGTACGTCCACAATTACCCCATCTCTACTCTGAACCTATCTTGGATTTCTTTCTTCCTTTGTGCTACAAGATCTTTGTCAGCTTGTGGTCTCTTTTGCCACTTTTTGATTGGTAACTTATAAGCAACATGAAGAATACTTTAAAAAAATCGTATTCGTGCGTGCAGTAGCGAAAGGCCAAATTTTAATGATTCTTCCTTAATGTCCCTTTTCTTGGTTAAATCATTGAACTCCTTTGATGTGGCACCACATATAACATCGCATTGTTGAAGTCGTATGAGTCGCGGCATTGCAGACCTTTGCATCTACCATAGTAAACAACATTTTGTGCTTTATTCTAGTATCTCCCGATTCCGTAGGTTTTAGAGTATTTATTTGGGATTCTACATACTGAATTTCTTCATTCGTAACATTTACAGACTCATGTACAAATCTTATTCTTATGGGTCTGCAGTACCGTGGGGATGGCGGGGTTGGATTTTGCCAAACAATTTTATTTTTATCGCCGCAAACTAATTGTAAAGGTACCATGCAACTTTGGAAAATGTTGGCATCAGAGTCTGTTTCATTTTCGAATGTAATTTTATATTGCAGTTGCTGTGTCCCATCGCATCCCCATTTAGAAATGAACTGCAATGACTTTTTTCGTCTGGTTTTAATGTGTCCACAACATTATTTAAATGTAAGACCAATCTGGAAGACGTATGGTCCAGTAAACTTTGTAAGTTCACTGCTGCACACGTAGCGGTTACGCTAAAATTTTCTCTGGTGGGCGAGCAATAGTTTTTGACTTTTTGGATAATGCTATAGCATGAAATCATCCGCTTGATAAAAGACCTCACTATTTTATATTGTGTTCTTGACAATCCCGCTTCTACGTACATAGACAAGGCATCTAAAGGTGGTAGTGGACGCAACGGTTCTTCTTTGCTCTTTTTAAATGCTGATATGTACTTTTGTGCTCGAGTTGGCCTCTTGGAAAGATCTTTTAAAACTTTTGAATCATGTACTTCACCTGAAGCGCGTAATTTCATTTGAGCCGCGTAAGTTAACTTTTCAACGTCTTCGTTTGATCGCAGTACTTCAGTTTTACGTCGCCTGGTTCTTTCACTGGATTTTACAAATGATTTGAGTAAAATTCAATAGAAAGTACTTCTGCAGAAACTACATACCTGGTTCTGAAGAATCCATAAGAGAAAATTAACATTTTTCTATAACTCACAAAATCGCACTACTTTTCAAGTCCGTTAACTTAAGCGCATGGGTAACCGTACACGTTTTACGATAGCAAACATAAACTTTGGAGTGACAGGAACAAGTCGTGCGGGGCTTGGGTAAAGTAAAATAGCATGTTTGTGATACATTGGTTCTTTAGCTATTCCAAAAACTGGTTTACGATTACACATTTTACATTTTAGAAATTTGATTTATGACCAGCTTTTTGGTTCAAATACCCCACAGTGCCGCGGTACGAAAACACTCTGGAATTGCACATAACCAATTTTATCCGGAAAAGTGATAACGTGATTTAGGCTGGGAACGACATAAGGGAATGAATAGCATTTTATGACACTAAAGTAACTATGAATTTTAACTTGAAAATTAACTTGGACTTAGGTCAGGCCATTACTTTGGCACGCAATCATATAAATGGTTACATCAATTCGATAAATTTTCTAAACTGAACCGAAATCAGTTACCTAGTAGAAATAATATGCAGAGAGTTCCGATAAATAAACAAACCTAATACGTCTCATAGTTTTGTTCCTAGCTATGGGCAAACTACAAGTGCTCCATCAATGAAAAATTATCGCATTCCGCAAAGAGTATAATTAAATCAAGAACCAATACAGTCATATAATTTTGTTCCACATCAGAAGCAGGCTATAGGATATGATCCTTCACGACAGGGACAATCCTTTCGAAATGTTCGAGTTCCACAGGGTGTTCCTGATCAATCAATGTTACCACCTAATTCGCCATCATTTGGTAATCAGGAAAGATCATTTAATAACCCTCAAAATCCGCAACCAATGGGCGTCGATCCATCAACTTACAGGACCAGATTGCCTACACAAAGGAATTTTAACGGTGCTAGGTAACCATTAATGGGCTTTGCCAACGGAAAACGAATTTTCCAACAAGATACGGTCGACCTAAATGAGCTAGAAAGCGATGAAAACTAAGAAAATTTTGATTTGGAATGTTTTAGTAGCGATTATAATTATGATTATTATAACAATATTGAAACAGATGAATTTTTGTCAAACGACTTCCCCTTGGAAGAAGTTCATTTGAATAACAATGGCCACAGGCAATTGCCTTTTATTATAATAACCGAATTAGACAACGCGCGATTTCTCATTGATACTGGTGCGACAGATAGTACCATAGACCCAAGGCTGGTAGAGCCGTATTTTACAGAGGTTGCGCTGATGCCTATATTGCCCATGTATCCTAGCGACCCCCGCAGATGCCTACAAGGTCACGAAAAAGTGACGTCAGTGGTGTCAGAACGGATAAAACATCTAGTACGCTAGCAGTTTTGCGTGTTACGAGATAGCAGTTTGGGACGTCACTGGTGGACCTCGTCCCCGCCCCGCAAATGGCTGCCGGCATAACCTCTGCAAAATACGGCTCTACCAACCTTGCCATAGACCCGGATTTGGCAGATTTGTACTTTACTGAATATTTAGCGTACCATCCTTTTTCAATTAAAACTATGCATGGTCTTACCTATCACAAATTCATTGCACAAACTCCGGCCTTACTTAGCTTCAAGTCAAACAAAAGAAATTTTCGCTGGAATGTTGTTAAACTTTCAGAGAAATTTCAGGGTCCACAATATTAAACAAATTGGATGCACAAATAGTCTACAAAAACCAAATGCTTCGCTTACCTGGCGTAAAAATTCCGCTTCATTATGATGAACCAAAAGTAACCTGTTATGACGCAGATATTTCAACAATATTGGATAATAATATTCGTCAAAAATTGCACACAAGTCACTTGAATATAGAAGAACACACTACCTTGGTTGACTGGATTCATTACTATAAAAACTTCTTATATGATGAACCAATTTCCCTTACATCTGATTAAAGAATTCAACATGCTATTAATTTAACAGATGATTTACCGATATACCAGAAACCGTACCAAAAAAGCCCAAAACAAAGAGAAAAGATTAAGTGCAAACCCGGAAAACAAAATACTAATGCAGACGCACTCTCCGGATTAGAAATAAACCATAACTTTTGCGGATCAATGTTAACCAACCAAGATACAGAAAATCAGTCAATTCATTCCAATAAAAATCCCGACAATAGCAATTCTATTCCAATTTCGGAAAGGGCAATTAATATACAAGCAAACCAAATTTATTCATGTATTCATGGGAGCGAATTAAGCATTACTAGGGAAGTAATTACAAGGGAAAAATAAAAAGACAATTTTTAACGTAAAGATAAATTAAAATAATCAATTGCGTGACTTGGTAACGTTTATGAAAACAAATCTAATAGATAAAAAATATTTTATATTTTGTCCTGATATTAAACAGGTAAAAGTAATAGATGATAAAGGAGATCAAGTGGCGATCATTGGAAGATATCACGAACAAAATAATAATAGAGGAGTAACTGAGGTTTTTAATGAAATCAGAAGGTATAACTATTGGCCAAACTATCATAATTATGTCGTCAATTACATTAACAAGTGCGATGTTTGTCAAAAAATAAGTATGACCGATATCCAATTCAATCTCAATTACAACTCACGAATAAAGTAACAAAACCAATGGAGCGCATTTATTCCGATGTTTTTAAAATAGAAAAAAAGTATAACTAACCGTAATCGATGTTTTTAGCAAATTTGCCCAAGTAATAGAAATTTTAAATAAATAAGTGATAGAGGTGCTCTAGTGACGCTCTGTTGATTAAGATTTTGGCAAATTGCGGTATTCCGGAACAGATTGTGTTCGACAACGGACAAGAATTTAATAATGCGATAGTAAAGGATATGCTTAGACTTTATAACATTCAGTGCTACTTCGTTACACCTTACAACCCTAAATCAACGGGGGAAATCGAGCACTTTCATACATTCTAACATTGGTGGAACATGTAAGAGTACTAGGACAAAACGAAGAGTTATGAATCAGAGTGCTATTGCTTACAATTATTCTATTAATAACTTAACTAAGGGGAAACCGAATGAGTTCGTCGATTTGAGGAAATACTTGCCATTAATGATGAGAATATGACAAAAGACCTGATAAATGAATATAAAAATCGGATACAGAAAATTACAAGATCAAACAAACTTACCTTAAGTGAAGTTCGATCTTGATTATATGAAGCCTCGTCGAAATAAATAATATATCTGTAGTTCCCTCATTCCTTGTACTGAATCACACGTTTAGAGCAAAAAACTGAAAAACTACCTGCTGCGCCGGCTGCGGGCATATACCTGATTCACTATTTCATTTCTTCAGATTCTGGGAAAAAAAATTTGCTGTTACTTAAGGGGCTATTACGGCCTTTTCACACGGGGCACGGCGTCCGTGCACGGATTTCAAACGGCACGGCACGGTAGGTGTGAAAGCTACCATTTAATCTCATACACTTCGAACCGTACACGGCGTCCATGCGGCTTCGACCGTCCACGGTTGTTGTGTGCTTACACACAGGCACGGATTTCAAACGGCACGGCCACGGATGCAGCTGGCTATACCTATACAGTGTGCAGAGTTGAGCGGCGATTCAGTGCTATCCAGGGCGGTAAATGCGTAGTTTACCGGGTGAATTACTCAGTAAAATATTTACCAAAGGCAATTTACCGTCACATATATTACTGATGGTAATTTACTAATATTTATAATAATTTCAGATGCCTGAAAATGATTACCCACTAAAAATACTTTCTTTTTCTTTTTTTATAATTTATTTGTATTTTATTTCTTGTACCTGGTTTCACAAACAACAACAATTTTGTATCCGGACATTATTTTAATACCGTGACATTATTTACTCTTTTTCATTATCAAAGCCTCTTTCCACTCTTCAATTGATATGATTGATATGATATTTCCCAAATGATATTATCTGAAAAAGTATAGCTAATCTTTTTGTATTGAATGGACTTTAAGTGTTTTTTTGTTACCATTTGCATTTTCTTTTGTGTAAACAACCTTTATTATTATTATAATAATTATTATTATAATTATTAATATTATTTATTGGAACGGTCTGATACATCTCATTAAATATATTAATCCTAGATAATATAATATAGATACCACATATAAGTACTAAAATTTCACTAATAAATTTTGATAAGTAATGAAGAGCATCAGGTCAAATTGGTAGTACCGAGCTTCGCTGAAGCCCAGGGTACTCCCTTTGCGGGTATCACTGCAAGTCAACCCAATTTAGAAAAACAAGGCCATTTATGCTTTGCAAATAAAAAATAAATTTTTCTTTGCAATGCAAAGGAAAACTGCAGAAGCCCCTTGCAGCCTTGTGCAGAGGTCATTAAAAACACATACATTATCTATTAATAGACAACATAATATATTATATTAAAGGAAGGTAAATAAAAATATTAAGCAGCAGATTTAGCGTTCTTTTATGACTTTTACGGTTGTGCCCTACATTTCTATTGACGTGAGTATCTATTACTACCCAGTAATTTAAGCCTGCGTAATTTACCATTCTGAATTTTAAATTACCTGGTAATTTCAGCATGCGTAATTTACCATTTTTAATTTTTAGTTACGGTGTAATTTAATATTTCAAATTAATAATTTTGATTTCAGCGCTATTTTATCGAAATAATTAATTACCGAAATTTAACATCCCTGGTAGTCATTACCCATGGAGCCCTAAACGTATTATTTCGTTATGGTTCTTGTGTAGACGTCGGCAACGTCAGAAACGCAGGCAAAGCATTGTTTGGGTTCACCCAATAAATATGAAACTCGAAGATTTTGGAACGTTATTATGCGTTATTTGAAGAGCTGCGAGCAGAAGAAGAGTTCTTCTATTATTCCTGTGCCCTGTTCAGTCAATTCAAACCTGGAAGAACCAGTCTGTACTATCGAATTCGGTCATAGGTCGACATCATTTAATTTCTATTGTATACACTTATATAGCAAGGGCTGTCTAGAGTCCCGGCCGAACGAGCTACATTTAAATTAGGTCGTCTGCGCACGTGAATGTACGCGATTAATAGTAGCGACCGAATCAGACCCTAGTACTTTCGCGTGGTGAGCAACTACAAGCGTTCCCTATTTGCAATTCCCAGATTACAGATTCAGAAAATCTACGCGCATTGCCACTGAAAATATAGGTTGTTACCAGTCCTCGAATACAAACCGTGTGAAAACCGCACGGTGCGTGTGAACGCTACGATTTAACTCAATGCACTACCGAGCGGACGGCCGCCGTGCGAAATCGGTGGTGAGGCACGGCGACCATACGGTGGACGGCGACGGCACGGTACGTGTGAAAGCTATGGTTTAATTTTATACACTTCGAACCGTACATGGACAAAAACGCACGGACGCCGTGCCCCGTGTGAAAAGGTCGGCACGGAATCCGTGCGTTCGTGGTGGACGGAGACGGCACGGTACGTGTGAAAGCTATCATTTAATCTCATACACTTCGAACCGTACAGGTATAAAAACGCACGGACGCCGTGTCCCGTGTGAAAAGGCCGTTAGGGAGTGGTGGGTGATTATTTATTTAGACGAGGCTTCATATAATCAAGATCGAACTTCACTTAAGGTAAGTTCGTTTGATCTTGTAATTATATTTCAGCCTCGTCTCATAAATAATATATTTGTAGATGTTTAGAGATATAAACAGCAAAATTTTATTTCTCCCACATAAGAAGGTTTGTTTCAACAAACGATAATCCAAATTATTAACTCCAAATTAGCTTCCTATGATCCTAATAAAGCTAATATTAAACTATCTTCCACGTAAGTTGACATTATTAACTAATTTATTTTTAATTGTTTCCGAAAAAAACAAAAACTGCCGACTATAACTTTTGGTGACTTATCTAAAATTTACAAAAGTATTAGAATTATCTATCCGTCTCCTTGTTAATCTTACTGTAATTAAGCAGTAAGTTCAGCAGCGGGTAATTTGGAGGCGCCTTGTTTGTAATGTGAGACGGAAATGTGTACATCTCAATCCACTTTTATTATTATCATCTAGGAATGTTTGTAATATTTAGTTTTATTACAGTACTGTACACCAGCAGTTACAGCACATATATTGCGATTTTGATGGAAATATGGCAGTTTCAGAGTAGGCCGTCTGGTTGGCCCGGATGTTATTATCCGCTTGCAATTTTTTAAGACAATGCATGTTCATTGCCTTTATTATGCAATCAATTACGTCATGTAGCTAGTGCCGTCAACACTGCAAGTTTGGTGGACAACAGCTCCAATATGTCATGAACATTGTACATACCCTAGGACTATCTCCAATTCCCAGGTAACGTTATATTTTGACAAACTCGGTCGTAACCCAAACGCGCCTTTAATAAAGCTCTAAAACCTTCTGCTAATCACAAAAATTTGCAATATGGCTGATAGTCAAACATTAATTATTGAAAATTCCAAAACAAATACTACCGTTGGATTCTAACATTGATACATCGATATCTAAGACGCTCCAGGCGTCCAGCTTTCTACAATGACTTGTACGACAGCTGTGAGGGCCAAAGAAGGACCACTACCCCAACTTCTCACTAAATTAACAAGAGCATCAAACCAACAACACTTTCGGGATATTTCAACCATGATATAAGATAAGGGTGTCGTATTATCAACACTACATATTATATTACAGTTTGATGTGTTTTTAGAAAACCTACTTCAAAATCTCTATTTAGAAATCTACTTAAAAAATAGAGCCAGTAATTCTAAATAAATTTATACAAAACTCTGTTCTAATTTTTCGCAGTCTCAGTGTTGTGGATTTTTTCGAATTGTTTTGGGAATATTCTGTACCCACTAATGACGTCTTTCGAAAGATTATCCGAGATGTTTATTACAGCATTAAAGCCTCAATTTAACAAAATTCAATCGAAAGATTTCATAAAGGGTCATCATAGCGTCCAGCGGCACCGGCTGAAGTCTTTACCCCTAAGAATCTTGTAAATTCACGTATTTTGCACATATTTATTTCTTGAGTGTGTTACGGTAAGACAAAATTCCCCCATTTTATTTTTTTTAATTTGGCAACGAAATTGCTATTGTCACGGAATTACGAATGCAACCTAAAAGCATTTCTTCCTTAGTGCATAATATACACTATGTAGTTTACGTTTATGATAGTTAATTCCATATCCCAAATACTCTAGCAGTTTAATTGTATCGTTAACCTTTAATGACAATTTACTGCTGTTTTATTTTATAGCAGAAAATCATTCAGGTAACTAACCGGCAAAAAAAACACCTACTGGTAAATAGGTGTCTAAAGTTGCCATTAAGTAATTTTTAAAAATTTAATAAAAACTGAGAATGACAGCAGAGTTTGTTAGAGCATTGTGCTAGCTACGCAATAGTCCCTGAGTAATTTCCAGGTTATCGCTGTAATTTATTTAAAATCTTCATCCCTCCGGAATATCACCATCTTTTATACATTTGAGAATAGTTAATATTAACCAATTCTAGCCTTGTAGGCACAATGTTTTGGACGGGACATTTTACAAAAACCCAACATCCGAGCTAATTTTCCATCTTAATTTTAGTAACGTTACATCAGCTACTGTAAGAAATGGCTCAAAGTCTAGCCAGTTTTCAAACCTGTACATTTACTTAATGTTCTTCGCCCCTGTCCGTTCATTGCGTTGGATGCGACCTGTACCCTGCGTAGGTACTGGTTATTGTGTAGAGAGTCTTTGATTGTTCACGCTGTTCGCTCTGATCTGGTCCTTTAGACTTTGTCTGAGACGGACCCTTGATATTTAACTTCTTTGACCATTCATTCCTTTCATACTAATTTTTGGTATTCTTAGGTGACAAAGTCACGTCAAATTACCATTAATTTGTGGGGGTTCTCATTATGGCCACATTAAAACCCTTGCTTAAATTGTAAGCCGCAAGCTCCCGCCTGATTTTGTTTTTGAATCGCACAAACCCTTTATAAATCGTCGAGTGGATTCTACTCCCTCTCCTTTTGCAACTTTGCTGTTAACACTCTACATATAGCTGAACAGAGCTGGGTTACCCCAGAGCTGTCTCTACTTTGAGTCAAATTAGATTGTCATCTATTGTCTCTTTTGATATGAACTCGCGAGATTCCAGCAGTAGCTACTGGATTTAGCTTTGAGCCCGCAGTAAATGACACTACGAGTAGGCGCCATTAGTACCTGCGACAATATTTCTTCTTCGGATAAATGATTTTCCATACAAACCTCCTCCTTTGTTTGGAAAACAATTATAATAGCCGATTGTATTATTCATGCAAAATGCAGTAGATACGGGGACAGCTGGGCTGACCTTGAATGACTTCTAAAGCTCAAAAGCTCAGAGGTCAAACAGTTTAGAGGTCGAGCTTGCGCTTCCATCTAGGGATCCACCCCAAACGTGCCAAGGCCCCCTTCAGACTCGGTTAGGCCCCCGTCAGCTGTTTGACCGTCAGCAGTTATATCGCCCCTCGATGTACGATTAAAGCCCTATCTTTGGATTTAAAATTTTTGTGCCCGAACCGTCCACGCCTACCACCTAAAGTTCTACCAACCTAAAACACCCCGTTGAAAATTCCACCAGCATATAATTCAAATTTTCGCGCCAACCCTAAAAAATCAACCCCAGACGTACCATTCAAATTTTCGCGCCAAAAATTCTACGTCGACAAAATTTAATATTTGAGTCGCGCGTGCGCGAACCGATAATTTTCGAATTTTCGCGCGTTGGGCGGGTGTCATCTTTTTAAATTTTAACGTGTGGATTGTTTTGTTGTTTTTTAAATTTTACCGTCTTATTTTAAATGAAGTTTTAACGGCCATCTTCGTACACCATCTTGTTATTTTAAATAACACCCCATATCACTTCCTGTCCATTTTGTCCACTTCCGGTCACCACTTCCGGTCGGGACTTCCGGTGTCAAATTTTCATTTCCGGTCACCACTTCCGGTCGGAACTGCCGGTCTCAAATTTTCATTTCCGGTCACCACTTCCGGTCGGGACTTCCGGTCTCAAATTTTTATTTCCGGTCCAGATTTCCGGTCGGGACTTCCGGTCTCAAATTTTCATTTCCGATCGAGATTTCCGGTCAACAGTTCCGGTCAACACTTCCGGTCTCAAATTTTCATTTCCGGTCCAGATTTCCAGTCGCCACTTCCGGTAGCCATCTTCTATGTCAATCAGACCCAAAGCTATTATATGTAGAAGTTACCTCGATGCCTATGCTGCCTGTGTTAAAACACGGTCCACTCTAGCAGCGTAGTGGGGAGGCTCATGTGACGTCAGTGTGCGACCGCACTGCTTATAGCCGCACATAATCGGCACAATTGCCTTAGTTTATATCGTTCTGCTGTAGTACGCGTACTGTTTTTGACACTGCTGTTTCTCATAAACAACTATTGATTCATAATAGTTCAATAATATTGAACATTAGCGGCCAATCGGGAGACTTCTAAACTACATTATTTGTATGCACAATATTGGTAGGTTCGTACACAAATATTCGTGTTTAGCCAAAACATAACACCTTTATCTGTATTGCAATTATAGCACTATGCCAGGAATGCGCTGCAGTGTTGCTGTTTACAACAATAGTTTACAGAAAACTGGAAACAGTATTGTTTATCATTCATTCCCTAAGGATAAACATATTCGTGACATCTGGATACACAAATGTAGGCGTGCTGGAGCGTGGAATCCCGATTCATGTCGTGTATGTTCAATTCATTTTTCTAAAGATAGTTATGAACGAGACCTAAAAGGGGAACTCCTTGGTACACCATTAAAAAAAAATTTAAAGAAAGATGCAATCCCGACTTTATATTTGAATAACCGCCACCAGTTAACCAATGATGCCACTGCTGATACTGTCGATGATGCGACTGTACAGCGAAAGATTCGGTATGCACGTAGACATTCAAAAAAGGAAATTGACAATATATTGAAAAGTATACCGGAAAACGTTGCAGAGTCTGTGAGCGTAGACGTAAACCCCAATATCGAAGACGTTGCAATTGCAGGAGACAATGCAAGTAGTTTATCGTCTACAACGTTTTGTCAATGTATGTTACAAATTAAGCAACTCCAGACCGAAGTAAACTATTTAAAGAGAACATATTCTAACTTGAAGCAGAAAAATGAAAATTTGGCATTAAATAATAGGTATCTCAAAAGAAAAATTAATAGGATAAGAGGAAAAAGAACAGACCTCGCAGATAGCAAGAAAGAATTAGTAAAAAAAGTGTTTGATGTTATCCACCCATTACTAACAATGAAGCAGGTGCAGAAATTAGTATACCAGAAAAGAAAAGTAATTTGGACAAACCAAGATATTTGTAGGGCTTTTACTTTAAGGTATTTAGGTATTAGGTCATATAAATATCTTAGAGAAACTTTGAAAATGCCTCTTCCATCTATATCCTCTTTGCAACGATGGGCTTCAAAACTAGATGTAAGTAATGGCTTATTAACACAAGTCATAGACATGATGAAGATTGCTGCTCTTAATATGGAAGAAAAGGACAAATACGTTGTTCTTCAATTTGACGAAATGAAAATAAAATCTTGTTATGAGTACAATACAAAGGAAGACCGTGTCGTAGGTAAGTGCAGTCAGATGCAAGTGGTTATGGCTAGAGGTTTGTTTGCATCCTGGAAACAGCCAATTTACGTAGATTTTGACAGTAAAATGACAAAGGCAATCCTGTTTTTAATCATACAGAAATTACATGAAGTAAATTTTAATGTTGTTGCCTGTGTATCAGACTGCGGAGGTGGCAACGTTGGTTTATGGAAAGAATTAGGGATAAGCATTGAAAACACTTCTTTTAAAAATCCGGTTAACAACGAAAATGTCTACATGTTTGCTGACGCTCCTCATTTACTAAAGCTAATACGCAACTGGCTTTTGGATACAGGTTTTATCTTGAAATCTAATTCTGTTATAAATAAATCACCTTTGCAAGAGCTTTTAAAGTTAGATTCGGCAGAAGTTAAAGTTGCTCATAATTTATCGCCTTTACATGTTAAATCTGAAAAATTTCAAAGGCAGAATGTGCGATTAGCCGCGCAATTGTTATCACATCGAACAGCAAATGCTTTGAAATACTACAAACCAGGAGGTGATCCATTATTAGCGGAAAATGTAGGAACTTTTATTGAAATGGTAGACAAGTGGTTTAGTTTATTAAATGTGTACCAAATAAACAACTATACGGTGCCATGGAAATCTGCATATGGAATTAAATTAGAATACCAAGATGCCATTTTGAAAGAAATGGACGATACATTTTCTACCATGAGGTGTAACGGTAAAACTGCTTTGCAGATATTTCAAAAGGGCGTGTTGATAACCAATTCGTCACTTAGACAATTACTTTGCGACATGAAAAACAAATTACCGACGATTAAGTATTTGCTAACGCATAAAGTAAATCAAGATTCTCTTGAAAATTTATTTAGCCAAATAAGAACCAGAGGCGGCCTTAATGACCACCCAACACCCATGGATGCTTTATACAGATTAAGAATGATCATTTTGGGAAAAGGTCCGGGTATGGTGTCATCCAATGCTAATACTGTTGACGCAAGCGATGAAGATTATATAGTTGCCAAAGTTCTAATCGAAACCCGCGTTGTACTAAATAAATCAAATAGTAAAGAAGAAGAAATGAGATCACAATCCATGAATTTAAGTACAGAAACTGAGGAAGATGAAATCTCTTCCAATATTATTGAAGAAGACTGTGAACATGATGGTCTGAAATACTTGGCGGGATACATAGCAAAGAAATTTATTGTGAAATTTCCAGAATTAGGAAAATTTATCGAGCCCAAGCCTATCGGCTTATCGGAAAAAATGCCATCATGGTTACAGCAAATTTCATACGGTAGTTTGATTGAACCTTCGGACATATTATTTAAGAACATTTTGTATTACGAAAATCTGTTTCGAAAATATCATGGAGAAAACATTAATGTAGAAAAAGGTGTGGTGACAGAATTATCAAACAAAATTCATAAGAAAAACAAAGAATTAAATTTGGAAATTATTAGAGCATATGTTAGACAGAGGACATTTATAAGAATAAATTATTTAAACTCCACAGAAAAGAAAACCATACGGCAACACACTCAAGAGACACCTGGACCTTCAAGAGCTAAGAAGTTAAAAAAAATAGCTACATAATTAGAAACGTCCTGATTATAATAAGTTTGTGTTAAGTTTGGTTAGTTTCGTTTATTTTGCTCTTTCAAGTTTGTTTAGTTTCGTTTATTTTGATCGTTCGTAAATACATGTATCTGGTTTCACGTAAATAATAATGTAATAAAATTAAAAAAATAGTTGTTGCTTAGTTTTTCTAACATATGTAGCCAAATTACATTCACACATGACAACAATATTTCCATATTTTGGGACCGGCGCGGCGCCCGCGCCTGTATACGTTTTGAGAACCGCGCTCACGCGGTCGCAATACGACGTCACGCCCGGAGACGGCCGATCACATACGATCTCTCATAAGACAACTTCCTATTATAAAGACTTTGAATCAGACCCTTATGAAAAACTATCAGACCCTGTACACAGACACTGTATAATCACAACAGACCTGTATACAGACCCTGTATAAATTATACAGACCCTGCATACCGATCCTGTATAATACACAACAGACCCTGTATACAGACCCTGTATAATCACAACAGACCTGTATACAGACCCTGTATAATCACAACAGACCTGTATACAGACCCTGTATAAATTATACAGACCCTGTATAAATTATACAGACCCTGTATAATCACAACAGGCCCTGTATACAGACCCTGTATAATCACAACAGACCTGTATACAGACCCTGTATGAATTAAATAAATAGCATATAAATAATAAATAAATACCAAATAAATAATAAATAAATAGAAAATAAATAACCTATAAAATAAACTAACCAAATAGCAAATAAATAACAAATAAGTAACACATAAATAGCAAATAAATAACAAATAAATAACACTTAAATAACTAATAATAAATAACCAATAAAATACTAAATAAAACACAAATAAATAGCAAATAAATAGCAGATAAACAAAAATAAATAACAAATAAATAGCATATATCTATTACAAATAAATAGGAAATAATAGCCAATAAATAACAAATAAATAGTCAATAAATAAATTGCAAATAAGTATCAATTAAATAGCAAATAAATATAGCAAATAAATAGCAAATAAATTGCAGATAAATACAATAAAATAAATAGCATATAAATAGCAAACAAATAGTAAATAAATAATAACTAAATTTTCAGTAAATAATAAATAAGTAGCAAATAAATAACAAATAAATCGCCAATAAATAGCATAAAAATAACAAAAAATAGCCAATAATTAATAAAATAAATAGGAAATAAATATCAATTAAAAAGCAAATAAATAACATAAATAACAAATAAATAACAAGTAAATACCAAATAAACAACAAGCAAATAACAAATAAATAACATATAAATAACTAATAAATACCCTATAAATAACTAACTAAATAAATATCAAATAAATAGCAACGAAATAGCAAATAAATAACAAATAAATAGCAGATAATAAATAAATAAATAGCATATAAATCAAAAATATATAGCAAATAAATAGCAAATAAAAAGCAAGTAAGTAACAAATAAATAACTAATAAATAGCCAATAATTAACAAATAAATAACAAATAAATAGCAACTAAATATCAAATAAATATCAAATAAATAATAAATAAATAACAAATAAGTAGCAAATAAATATCAAATAAATAATAAATAAATAACAAGTAAATGGTCAATAAATAACAAATAAATAGCAAACTAATAACAAATAGACAGCAGACAAATAATAAATAAATAAATAGCATATAAATAACAAATAGATAGCAAATAAAAAGCAAATGAATAGCAAATAAATAGCATATAAATAGCAAATAAATTGCAAATAAATATCAAATAAATAACAAATTAATAACATCTAAATAGCAAATAAATAACAAATAAATAATAAATAACTAATAATCAGTAAATAACAAATAAATAATAAATAACAAATAAATAGCAAACAAATAACTAATAAATAGCAAATAAATAACGAATAACTAGCAAATAAATAACAAATAAATAACAAATAAATAGCAAATAAATAACAAATAAATAACAAAGAAATAACGAATAAATAGTAAATAACGGGTTCCCCATTAGATGGGTTGGGTTAGAAATTGGTACGCGGAACGCGTTCCGCGCGCCGTTTTATTACTTATTTATTTATTTGCTAGTTATTCGTTATTTATTTGTTATTTATTAGTTATTTGTTTGCTATTTATTTATTATCTATTTCTTATTTACTGTTTATTAGTTATTTATTTGCTATTTATTAGTTATTTATTTGCTAGTTATTAGTTATTTAGTTATTTGCTATTTATTTGTTGCTTATGTTATGTATTTGTTATTTGTTAGTTATTTGTTATTGATTTATTTGCTATTTATTTGTTATTTATTTGTTATTTATTTGCTATTTATTTGCTATTTAGTTGTTATTTATTTGATATCTATTTCCTATTTGTTTGTTATTTATATGGTATTTATTTTTTATTTATTTGTTACTTATTTGTTATTTATTTGTTATATATTTATTCGCTATTTATTTAATATTTATTTGTTATTTTATTGCTATTTATGTGCTGTTTATTTGTTATCTAGTTGTTATTTATTTGATATTTGTTTGCTATTTATTTCTTATTTATATCCTATTTATTTGTTATTTATTTGCTAGTTATTTGTTATTTATTTGTTATATATTTATTCGCTATTTATTTATTATTTATTTGTTATTTATTTGCTATTTAGTTCTTATTTATTTGATATTTATTTGGAATTTATGTGTTATTTATATGGTATTTATTTGTTATTCATTTCCTATTTATTTGCTATATATTTGCTATTTATTTGTTATTTATATGCTATTTATTTATTTATTATTTATCTGCTGTTTATTTGTTATTAGTATGCTATTTATTTGTTATTTATTTACCATTTATTTGTTATTTATTTATTTATTATTTGATATTTATTTGCTATTTATTTGTTATTTATATGGTGTTTATTTGTTATTTATTTGCTTTTTATTTGTTATTTATTTGCTATATATTTTTTCATTTATATGCTATTCATTTGTTATCTGCTATTTATTTTTATTTATTTGCTATTTAGTTGCTATTTATTGGCTATTTATTAGTTATTTATGTTATTTATTTGTTATTTGCTTGTTCTTTATTTGGTATTTACTTGTTATTTGTTTGTTATTTATGTTATTTATTTGCTTTTTAATAGATATTTATTTGCTATTTATTTTATTAATTATTGGCTATTTTTTTGTTATTTATATGCTATTTATTGGGGATTTATTTTTTATTTATTTGCTACTTATTTATTATTTAGTGGCAATTTATTTGTTATTTATTTACTATTTATTTGCTATTTATATCTTATTTATATGTTATTTATTTTATTGTATTTATCTGCTATTTATTTGTTATTTATTTGCTATTTATTTGTTACTTATTTAGCGATTTATTGTTTATTTAT
The DNA here is from genome assembly GCA_964023965.1 of Melinopterus prodromus. Classification (NCBI taxonomy): domain Eukaryota; kingdom Metazoa; phylum Arthropoda; class Insecta; order Coleoptera; family Scarabaeidae; genus Melinopterus; species Melinopterus prodromus. The sequence continues at coordinate 37,848,127 of OZ030392.1, read as the reverse complement.
TAGTTATATGTAAGTTATTTTCTATTTAATTGATATTTATTTGCAATTTATTTATTGACCATTTATTTGTTATTTGATGGCTATTTATTTACTATTATTTCCTATTTATTTATAATACATATATATATATATATATGCTGTTTATTTGTTATTTATTTTTGTTCATCTGCTATTTATTTACTATTTATTTGCTATATATTTATTATTTATTTAGTTATTTATTGGTTATTTATTATTAGTTATTTAAGTGTTATTTATTTGCTATTTATGTGTTACTTATTTGTTATTTATTTGCTATTAATTTGTTCATTATTTGTTATTTAGTTGATATTTATTGGTAATTTAGAAGTTATTTATTACCTACGTTTACCTATTTACATACGTTTACCTTTTGATTCCCTGACTGTAGGTTTATTTATTCACTGCTTTATTTAATGTTGACTTTACCTGCTTTTCTTTTGTAGTGTGACCCGAAGATGGCATTAGATATGTTGAAGTCGATAGTCATGTAAAAAGTTTTTTAAATAAAAACTTCTTCCATATTAAACCTCGTACACTTCTTACTTATTTATTGGTTATTTAATTGCTGATAATTTCCTATTTATGAGTTATTTAAGTGTTATTTATTTGTTAATTACATGTTATTTATTTGCTATTTATGTTATTTATTTGTTATTTATTTGCTGTTTATTTGTTATTGATTTGCTTTTAATTTCTTAATTATTTGCTTTGACTTGTTATTTATTATTTGTTATTTATTTGTTATCTATTATTTATTTGTTTATTTATTGTTATATGTCATTTATTTGTTATCTATTTCTTAATTATCTGTTATTTATCGGTTCGTTATATGTTATTTATTTGCTATATATCTGTTATTTATTAGTTATTTATTGATTATTTATTTGTTTTTTATTTATTATTTATTTGATATTTATTTGTTACTTATGTTATTTATTTCTTATTTATCTGCTAATTATTTGTTATTTATTTGATATTTATTTTTTACTTATTTGTTATTTTTTTGCTAATTATTTTTTACTTATTTATTTATTTGCTGCTCATTTGTTATTTATTTACTTATTTGCTATTTATTTGTTACTTATGGTATTTATTTCTTATTTATTTGCTAATTATTTGTTATTTATTTGATATTTATTTGTTACTTATTAGTTATTTTTTGCTAATTATTTGTTACATATTTATTTATTTGCTATTTATTTGTTATTTATTTATTTATTATATAGTTGTTATTTAGTGACTATTTATTTGTTATTTATTTGCTATGTATTCGTTATTTATTTGCTATTTATTTGTTATTTATTTGCTAATTTTTTGCTAATTATTTGTTATTTATTTGTTATTTTTTAATTGCTATTCATTTGTTATTTATTAGTGATTTATTTACTATTTATTTGTTATTTATTTGCTTTCCATTTGCTATTTATTTGATATTTTTTTATTTAGTGGCTATTTATTTGTTATTTATTTGTTATTTATGTTGTTTGTTTGCTATTTAATTGATATTTATTTGCGATTTATTTTATTATTATTTATTGGCTCCATATGTGTTATTTATTTGTTAATTATTGGCTATTTATTAGTTATTTATTTGTTATTTATGTTGCTTATTTGCTATTTAATTGATATTTACTTGCGATTTATTTTATTATTTATTGGCTATTTATTGTTATTTATTTTATTATTTATTGACTATTTATGTTATTTATTTGTTAATTATTGGCTATTTATTAGTTATTTATTTGTTATTTATTTCCTACTTATTTGGTATTTATTTGTTATTAGTGGCTATTTATTTATTTGTTATTTATTTGTTATTTATTTGCTATTAATTTGTTAAATATTTGTTATTTACTTGTTTATTGGCTATTTATTAGTCATTTATTTGCATTTATTTATTTATTATTTATTTGTTATATAATTCCCAGTTGTTTGTTATTTGTCTGTTATTTATTTGCTACTTATTTGGTATTTATTTGTTATTAGTGGCTATTTATTTGTTATTTATTTGCTATTTATTTATTTGTTTTTATTTGCTATTTATTTATTTGTTACTTATTTGTTATTTAGTTGTTTATTGGCTATTTATTTGCCATTTATTTGCATTTATTTATTTATTTGTTATTTGGTTCCTAGTTATTTGTTATGTATCTGTTATTTATTTGCTAAATATTTGTGCAGTTATGTGTAGTTATTTATTGGTTATTTATTTGTTATTTATTTCTTATTTATTTGTTATTTATTGGCTATTTATTAGTTATTTATTTGTTATTTAGTGGCTATTTATTTGTATTTATTCGTTTTTATTTGCTATTTATTTAGTTGTTATCTATATGCTATTTATAGGTTATTTATTGTCTATTTATTTGTTTTTTATTTGGTATTTATTTATTATTTATATGCTATTTATTTAATTTATACAGGGTGTTACACAAGTCTGTTGTGATCATACAGGGTCTGTGTACAGGGTCTGTTGTAATTATACAGGGTCTGTATAATTTATACAGGGTCTGTTGTGATTATACAGGGTCTGTATAATTTATACAGGGTCTGTATACAGGTCTGTTGTTATTATACAGGGTCTGTTGTGATTTACACAGGGTCTGATAGTTTTTCATAAGGGTCTGATTGACATAGAAGATGGCTACCGGAAGTGTCGACCGGAAATCTGGACCGGAATTGAAAAATTGAGACCGGAAGTCCCGACCGGAAATCTGGACCGGAAATAAAAATTTGAGACCGGAAGTTCCGACCGGAAATGTGGACCGAAAATGAAAATTAGAGATCGGAAGTCCCGACCGGAAATCTGGACCGGAAATGAAAATTTGAGACCGGAAGTCCCGACCGGAAGTGGTGACCGGAAATGAAATTTTGAGACCGGAAGTCCCGACCGGAAATGCAAATTTGAGACCGGAACTCCAGACGGGAAGTGGTGACCGGAAATGATTCAACTTAAAACTTCATTTAAAATAAGAAGATGGTAAAATTTAAAAAACAACAAAACAATCCACACGTTAAAATTTAAAATGATGACACCGTGCCTAACGCGCGGAAATTCGAAAATTCTCGGTCCGCGCACGCGCGGCTAAAATTTAAACTTCGTCGATGTAGAATTTTTGGCTCGAAAATTTGAATGCATGGGGTTGGTACGTCTGGAGGTTTATCGGTACATCGAGGGGCGATATAACGGCTGACGGTCAAACAGCTGACGGGGCCTAACCGAGTCTGAAGGGGGCCTTGGCACGTTTAGGGTGGAGCCGTAGATGGAAGCGCAAGTTCGACCTCTAAACTGTTTGATCTCTGAGCTTTTGAGGTTTAGAGGTCATTCAAGGTCAGCCCAGCTGCCCCCGTACCTACTAAATGCGTTTTCAAAAAACGTGAGTATTTTTGTTATGTGTAAATAATATCTTAACATATACTCGTATAATATGAGCAAACAAGCTAATTCGCAAGTATGCTGTCACAAACAAGCTTCTATTATAATGATTACGTATTATATTTTATTCATAACTTTATCATCAATGACATGTTATATATTCTTGTCCCCTCTTTCTATTCGGGTATATATTGTACATAAATATATGATGAGCATTACTATCCAAGCAAGCTATTTGCAAACTCTGCTGTCATAAGCATATTACGGCTACTTTATTGGAGGTCTGTGTTCACAAACACAGCCATATATTATGATATATATAAATGCAGTCCATGCTGTCACAAGCAGGTTTATAATATCTAATGATAATATATTATTCAATATATATGAATATAAATTATGAGCGTTGATATCACAAGTAAGGTATTTGTCAACTATGCTGTTAAAAGCAAGTTTATATTGCGGCAAGTATATTGCCGGACTTATTTCACAAACAAGGCAATATATTATGAGCATTGCTATCACATGCAACCTAAGTGCACACCATGCTGTCACACGCATGTTTATATTATCTACGATAATATGTTGTATGATATACACATATAATATTGCTCTCCCTAGCAAGCTAATTACCAACTATGCTGTCACCAGCAAGTTTTTATTATCTAATGATAATTTATTATATTATATACCATATAATATTGCTATCACAAGCAAGGTAATTGCCAACTATACTGTCACAAGCAAGTTTTTCTTATCTCATGATAAGATATTGTATTATATACCTATAATACGAGCAGTGCTAACATAAGCAAGCTGAAGGCAAACTATTATAAATACTGCTGTCACAAGCACGTTTTAAAATTATCTACTGATAATTTGTATTTTATTGACGGTCTTGTGTTCACAACCAAGTCCATTCTTGCTCACCTTCTACAATTTCATTGTCCTCAGAAGATATTGTATTATATACCTATAATACGAGCATTGCTAACATAAGCAAGCTAATTGCAAACTGTTGCAAATACTGGTGTCACAAGCAGGTTTTAAAATTATCTACAGATAATTTATATTTTATTGACGGTCTTGTGTTCACAACCAAGTCCATTCTTGCTCACCTTCTACAATTTCATTGTCCTCAGTACCCGAGAAATTCTCTTCTCGTCGGACTTGCTGTGATGTAGATGGGATATCTCTCCAATCCGGTTCATTCATGACGGAAACACTATCTCTGACCTCTTAGCCCTCTGAGCTGGAAAATGCCGTTTCCTTTTTCTTTCCAGTTAATTTTGACTTCTTTAACTTTAAAATCTTTCGGTCCACCGAATAGTCACTGTCACTATCGTTCCTATGCTGTTTTTTAGATGATTTTGTCATTTTTAAAAACACAAGATTTTATCACTGTGCGAAACGATACGTACGATTCAGCACACAAACGAAGAATGAAATAGTGAATCAGGCATATGCCCGCAGCCGGCGCAGCAGGTAGTTTTTTCAGTTTTTTACTCTATACGTGTGATTCAGTACAAGGAATGAGGGAACTACAAATATATTATTTATGAGACGAGGTTGAAATATAATAAACAATAAGGTCGCCGAAGTGCAGCGAACAAGAAAGAAAACTGTAGAGTCAAGCTAAATGAAATGCGCGATAATAAGGAATTGCGGGTGGGTGAAAATGTCTACGTCAAATTCCCAGGCCGTTATTCCAAAACAAATCTCTTAGTCCATTTCAGATAAAAGAAATTGTCGATACCAATAAAATTAAAGTGAAAAATAAACAAGGTAAAAATTAAGTGTACCATATAGATGCAATTATTGAAAGAAAGCCCAATAGAAATTTCTAAAGTTGATAATGAGACTGCAAACGACGTTGTTCGTCAGTTAAATCAGCAGACTGATTAATAAAATAAATTAATAAAGTTCAGTGACAATAAAATGGAGTTGGATTCCAAAATCCGATATCGGTCATGGTTTGTAACGTCCATTCGGAACGAACTACAGCAATTATTGCTGGGTATCACGATAGCTTCTAAGAATATTTTGTACCCCGAATTATTTCAACCAAAGGAACTTTTAAGAATTTTAAGATCCGTTCACCTTTCAAACAATTTTCGCTTTCCTTTCAAGACTAATTTTGATAATCTTTACGATTTAAAAACGATTGCAAATATCAAATTTTTCATTTTGAAGCACACTTACTTTTTTTATTTGTATCCCGCTTATAGATGAATCACTTTATGTTAATTATAAGTTATAGAATGTACCGATGTTAGTTAATAGTTATGAGTATTATAAGATTCCAGCTGCTCTAAATGAAGTATCTATTAATGATAATAAATATGTTATAATATATATATATATATATATATATATATATATATATATATATATATATATATATATATATATATATATATATATATATATATATATATATATATATATATACAGTGTGTCCACGAAAGTCCGCACCATATGGAAAACTTTTTTGCTGTGTATTTCTCAGAAAATTTTATTCTTTATGAAAGTTGACTGCAAACCAAAACTGCAACAGTCAAATATGTAAATTTCGGTGCCATATACCGAGCGATTCAAAATATATGAATTTGTGATAAGAGTAAAGTACGTTTATTTTCATTATTATCGATAAACTTTACTTGGAAATATTGTTTAGAAGTAAAAATTATATTCAAATATAAAGTCAGAGCCACCTACCTTGAAAAAAATATTTTCACTTTTTTTCTTAATTATTACTCTTGTGACAAATATTAGTAAATGCCAGTGATACTAAAAGGATCTTTTTAATCTATTTTTTTAGAAATTTGAATATATTTTTTATATTTTTTGTTATTATGGTATGATAACTAATGTTTATTTAGAACTAGCGCAAAATTACTCATTTTCTTGGTGCGAAGTTGATATTTCACCCTGTAGATATTAACATATCATACAATAACTAATTCAGGTGCGTGACTTACATTTTATTCGGTTAATATTAATGGCTGTCGATAGGTTTATAATAGTAGTATCCATCTACAGCGAGCGATTCCTAAGTGGTGGTACGCGCGGTACAACCACTTATGAAGTTTTCTTTTCACTGATGATATTTTAATAAAAATGTCTAAAACATGAAACAACTATTGTTTCTTGAATTAATTATGACTGACTTACCCAAATTGATTATGTAAAAAGTTCTTGACAGAGTTTATATTGTGTACGGGCGCACCATCAAGCTGGAACCAAATTGGGGCCCGTTGAATTAACGGCAAATTGTCCAAAAAAGGTGACAACCCTCTGTTCAGGAACTGAAGATATAATTCCCCGTTTAAATTTTAACGAAAAAAAGGCCCTAATATTTGATCATCCAAAATACCGCACAGCACATTAGTCTTAAAATGGTACTGATCTCGGCATTCTCTTGTAAAGATCGGGTTTTTATGTGCCCACCACCGGCACTTTTGTGACGATTGGGACTATTCTTTGGCGTAAATGTTGCCTCGTCTGTACAAAGAATATTTTTAAAAAACTGTTCTCTTTCATTTGCCCCTCAAACCAGATGACAAAGTCATACCTGATGTCAGTCTCTTTCTTTAAGTGTACTTTTTGTTTTGTATTTTGATTTATAAGGATGATACTTGATTAGTTTTAGTATTTCATGTCCTGTTGATTTACTGCATTGGCTGTGTGCAGTAATTTGTCGAACAGAAGTCGTTTTATGCTCGATTGCTACTTGCAACATTGGGCAAACTTGTTTCCTCATTTTCAGCAACATATTTTTTTGTGGGGTTTCTTGACGCTATTTTCAACAGACCCAGGCTGTTTGAATTTTTTCATTATGCTGGAAACGGTTGATTGGGCAATTTGGTTGTGTGGATGTCTTTCATTGAAAATAGCAGCAACATCTCGGTGCGGTCTATTTTCTCCATGTATTAAATAAATTTCAACTTTTTGATGGAGTGTAAGCATTGTTTTAAAAGTTACAGCACATAAACTAATTTGTATTAATGTATGTATTTTTGTAATTGTAAGTAGTAGAAATAAAACAAGTTCATAGATAATAAATTAGCATTATTAACATATTGATAATAGTTATTAACTTAATAACGGGTAACTCAGTCATAATTAAACAAGAAACAATAGATGTTTGATGCTTTGGTTATTTTTATTAAAATATTATCAGTGAAAATAAAGCTTCATAAGTACCACCACTTGAGAATCGCTCGCTGTAGATGGATAACTACTATTATAAACCTATCCACAGTCATTAATATTAACCGAATAAAAGGTAAGTCATGCTCCTGAATTAGTTATTGTATGACATATTAATATCTACAGGGTGAAATAACAGCTTCGCACCAAGAAAATGAGTAATTTTGCGCTAGTTCTAATTAAACATTAGTTATCATACGAAAATAACAAAAAATATAAAAAAATTATTCAATATGGGCAAGTGAAAGAGAACAAATTTTTTTTTAATATTCGTTGGGCAGACGAGGCAACATTTACGTCAAAGAACAGTCCCAATCGTCACAAAAGTGCCGGTGGTGGGCACATGAAAACCCTATCTTTACAAGAGAATGCCGAGATCGTTACCATTTTAAGACTAATGTGCTGTGCGGTATTTTGGATAATCAAATATTTGGGCCTTTTTTTCGTTAAAATTTAAATGGGGAATTTGATCATCAGTTCCTGAACAGAGGGTAGTAGTGTATTAAGGTGGCTACTGCCTCCACCACAGCCACAACCGCCACCACCCCCACCACCCCACCACCCAATAAATTAAAAATGGCGTCCCACCACCCAATTACCACTAATTGGCTACACCACCGAATCAATTAAGAGTGGGGTTCTACTACCATCTCCACCACTCAATTAGCTAATTAGAGTGGTAATTAATCAATTAGAGGGCAATTACATCACCCAATCAATTAATAATACAATTACATCAATTAAACCCCCACATCACTGAGTGCTCGGTGTGATTTGGCTTCTGAATACACTCAGTGCCACCAAATTATTCAATTAAGAGTGCAATTACACGTGGTACTTAATCAATTAGAGTGCAATTACACCACCCAACCAATTAAGAGTACAATTACGCCAATTAAGTTCCCACATCACTGAGTGCTCAGTGCGATTTGGACTCTTAATTTGAATTTTCTACACCTGTTATTTCATGTTATCTCTATCTTTCTCTTATAGCTATTGGTTTACCGATACACATTCCATATCTCGTTGGAGTTATCACAATTCACAATCACATTGTAATAGGACGGAATAAAACACGAGGAATTTACATACAAAAATCATTTATTAAATTCTCATCTTTACATAATGTCATTACATAATTATAATTATACTACCTATTATACTATTATACTTGTGTCGCCTGCGTTTTCGTTTCTCGCTTATGTTTGTCACGTAATACAGCCGAGTTACCTCGATTGGTTGTTTCTCCGGGACATAGGTATGGCGCCTTTTATGTTGTGTTTTAATATCCTTATTTGCTCATGCTGTGTACATGAATTTTGAGTGTGTTTTTTCGTTCTAATTTTAGTTTGTCGTTTTTCACGTTGCCGGACCTGCATACACTGACAAAGATTGTCTATTTGATCAGTGGATAATGCGTGCTCGCCCACGCACAATCTTCTCCGTTTGTTGGAATCTTGGATCGGAAAGATTATAAACCTTTTTTGACACAGTGTAGGTGTAACGGTTATTTTTATGTTCTTTTTCTATTGTTGGATTTTTCCAGTTACTTGAAAATGGCTACACACAGCCGAAACATGTCGTAACTACGAATAAATTCTAATACAAGTCACGAATAGTGTTTCATTACGAAATAATTATACTAGTTCACATCTTTCCTTAGCGGGCTCATTTCACTAATTTGATTACTCGAATATTAATTTGTGAGTTTATATTGTACAAAGCATTTAAAAAATAATGGGTGTGGTAACTAATTATGATTAGTTGGTTTTCGATGATATGATTAACGCGTTGACTGACACAAATTGTCAGGTCGACTGACGCAATTAATGGTTTGACTGACACAAATTGTCAGGTCGCCTGACACATTCGTTGGTTTTATGTCAGGCCACCCATCACACATTCACTAATAATCACCCAATCTACTATGATACAATTTAAAAGATCCAATTTACATAGAAGCATCATTGTTTTATTATAATATTAATACCATCACTACATAATTATAAAGTGGTATACAATCATCAATTATATACATACACATCACTAATTGATAACACTTCATCTTTATAGTACATTTTCCATTTATAAATAAATCTGTATGACAAAATACATATAATAAATAAATTGCAACATACTGTTAGCCGTAAATGGGTAAGTATTCAACCTATCTTATCATTTAATATACATAATACATACATCAACAATCATTATCATCCCTAAGCGTACACACGCAAATCCATTCTATTATCACATAAAATATACTCATTAAATTAGTAAACTATATAATGTCATTTATCTCCAATTACTTCCGTTATTCACAACCAATTTTAAAATGTCCCCAAGCTAAGGTTGACACACGATCATCGCTAATATACCGCTTGGCATCATTGGGTGAGAGTGCCAGTTTATTTTGGAGCATTGTAAATAGGGTATGATTCACTGATTTGAATAATAGTTGCTTAACTAGTAATGGTACCCCATAAAAAAGAGAACGTGAATAATCATCAAAGGTAATTTTATGTTTCAAGGCTGATCTCCTTACACCCTTAACCCTTTTAGTATCATCACTTCCCATAACCCGATTCACATACACTTTTGATCGTAAACCAATAAATTCAGTCATTATACGTCCACAATTCTCATCCTTCATTAGGCCAGGAACGGCTTTGTTCTGCGGTGGAATGTTGAACTTATTATTAAGACTATAATTAGACGTATCAAATCTATGTAAATTTTCACATACATCAGCATATATATCATCTGTACTGATTGCTAGAGTGAAGCTATCAGTATCCATATAGCATAAACTAATTCTATCATCATATTTCGGTTTCAGGAAATCATAGTAAAATTCATACATCAATAATTTCGACAGATCTAGAACGGCAAAGCCGACATAGATTGGTTTATCATATATCGCATGCAATCGCCCCATCTGAATGGCTGAAAACGACTCACTGAAGACGGTGATACTCTTAAAATTTAATCTTGCAATTAAACTACTAGCACCCAATCTATATCGTCCAGCCGTCTCAATGTCATCCCAGTGTGTTATCAATCTTACATCAACACGCTTATCAGTATTCTCCATTGTCTTCCCATAGATAGCATTGTTGAATAACTTGTAAGAATCTCTCTCGAAATCATTTGTAGCATTCTGACGCTTGATTGTATTTAAATCGATATATGCCTTCAACCATGGTGATTGCTTAAATGTAAGGATTCGATTAATTTTCACAATGATAAGTCCATGTGCGATGGCATGTTTTAAATTTCGATAGTGAATAGGGTAATTCTTCTTATTTAAAAGATTTGTGATTAATCGAACGTCACTAGTGGACTTGCAGTGGGGTGGGAGCATATTCTCAGCTAGAAATGGTAAATCGTTGTGTAAGTCATGCAGTTTTTGAGGGTATTCAACATCAACATCTACAATGAATCCATCATCAGCGAAATCTGAAATCTCATTCAATTTAAAATTCTCAATCTCTGCACAACTCATCCAGCGAAAACCGTTTAGTGGCATGTGTTGAGACATAGCCCAACCATAAAGATTGTTAGCATCCCAATACATCAAGTATTTAGACGGGGTATTGGGGTTATAGTTTGGCATATATCGATTATTAGCAACAGCATGTCTAAGAGAACATTGAGATATCCCTCCGCGAATACCCTTTTGAATAAATTTAACCATATCTATGTCGGTTAGGAGCTCCAAATCGACAGAAGTGTATTTTAGCATTGCATCCCAACTTAATCCAGGAGCTGTATAGTAGTGTGCCGGATCGAGGTCATATGTTTGATGGCATATTTTTCTGAATCGTGTGAATATATCAGTTAAAAGTAGTACATCAGTAGTTAAATATAACTCCGAGTAATCTTTGAGATTTTTACATCCAAAAGTTGTCCAAACATTTTGTGCATGAGTGTACTGCTCATCACTGATATCCTCATTAATCATTTTATTAAAAAATGCAGCTTTCGGGGGTAGTGCAGTATCATCCAATTTATTTAATGATGATAGATATTGATATGGGAAAACCCCCTTTTTTGTCAACAATTTGAATTTCATCTCTTCAGGTGCGAATTGTCGTACACTCACTAAATCTGTATCTGATAGATTATTAGCTAGTGAGTCGAGTGATGAAGCCATAAATCGAAATGAGTCCAAAAACCGCAATTTTAAATATTTATTAACCAATTTCAGACCTTTATTAGTATCTCCAATCAACACCCGATCCACTAGAATTTTTTTACTGAAACTAATATATCGTTCCTTATTATTGGGAATCACATCAACATCCTCATCATCAATCTCCGCTAACACTTTAATGAATAGGTGACTATCATAACCACTGAGGTTATGTAAAAATACTGGAATATGATTTGCGATCTTATAGTTTAAGTTACATACTGAGTGTGCTGCACCTCTAAACACCCCCGATAGGTGACAGTGGTCCCTTACTATAACATCAGTACTGATGAAACGGCGCCTACAGATAAAACATTGTGTTGAATTTTTGAAATTAGCTTGCTCTTCGGATGTCAGTCTACGCATTGGTTTCACAAATTTAAAATGCGTATCATAAATGGTTTTCACATCAGCAAGTAATTTTGTGATGAAAACTTTAGCGCAATCAGCACCAGTATAAATTTCGAATTTATCGTATGATGAATCGAAAGTGCAAGTTATTTTATATGCGAAGCTATATGGGATATGTATCTCAATCGCTTGCGTAGATGATATGGTTGGATCAGATTCACAACTATCGATTGGCTGTAATAATGATTCAAAGTCAGCGTAAATCACAAATGGTACCGGATGAGAATTACTATAATTGTTAAACCGTAAAATATTACCCGGTACACTCCCACCAAAGAAATCCACCTTTAACTCCTTTGATGGTAATATCACTCTAATTTTATTATAGTCTGCTAGTCGATGTGTCTTCAATTTATCGATACTACTAAAAAATGTTAAACACCCATTGCAAATATGTAGTTTACCACTCCCGTGGTTGGGCACCTGATCATGTATTAATCGCGATAAATCCGTTATTAGCACAAAATGAGATATACCACCTTCGTAAATTTGCAATAAATTAACATGTATATCACGCTCATTATTTGTTAAATGTGTTGGCCCAACTACTAAATATCTACCTCCATCATTAATAATTTCATAGACATTGATACTAACATTATTTAATCTCTCAATTTTTGATATTTCACTTAATTTAACTGGAAAATTAATACCTGTCAAGTTGACTACTTCATCGTAATGTTTGTAACTCGTAGGACGATCATGATTTCGGTCAGCTGGGCTGAGAACCGCTGTTAGACACCAGGCGATACATTTGTCGTCACTGTTTTTGATGTTGATGCATGCACCCTTATTGATAATAGGTTGAGGTAGTCGGATGTATGATGATCCTCGAATTGCTCGATACTGGTTGATATTCACCTCGAGATGTGAAATGGCGAAAAATGCCCAGCCAGAATCACGCTCTTCAAAATTTCCACTCTGTACAATAATGTTATTGGACATTTCACTATAAATCACGCACAAATCACTTGATTGAGTGACAACCCTGAACTTAACATTAAAACTTTTCACACTCGTCACCACATCACAGTCGTCTTCATCATTAACATCTATGTCATCATGTACTCTAATGTTTGATTTAATGAATACTGCGAATAGTTCAATTTGCATTTTTAGTGTAGTCATACTATTTAAATGCTTATTTATGATTTCACAAGCTTTGGGTTGACACTTCGTCAGAAATTGGGGGATATCATCATCCGGTGATGCTCCGTCTATTTTATACCTCGCAACACGGTTTTTGAAGCATGTCTCGATCAATTTAACCCCATCCAAGTAGGTCGGTTGAACATGTCTCCTAAGATGACAATGCAAGGACACTTTTGATGGGAATGTATCACCACAAACATCACATAGATAGCTGTTGATTGATGATGTTGAATCCTTATCGGGTATATACTGCGTTGGTGTGATCACCCTTTTAACTCCAGCTCCAGTTGCTGTTGATTGTTGTTTAATGCTATCATCACGCAGTGTAGTACAATTTTGCATACCTCTAATATGGTGTATACCTCCGATATCAAGTCCAACTCCAGACGATGTTGATGGTTGATCAAGTAGTGTATGGGTGTAGGGTTTTGTTCTTTTCATATCACTTATAAGATGTGGATGTGTGATCATTCTTTCAAGATCAACGCCGTCCGATGCTGTATGCATACCTCCGATAATAGGACCAACTCCAGACGATACCGATGGTTGATTAGGTGTTGTATGTGTACTTGCTGTGATACTATTAGCATGTAGTGTCCTAATATGTCTACCCAGAGAGTCAGATCGAGAACACTTCACATGACAAAATGGGCATCCATATGTGTTGGTTGCTATTTGGTGGTACATGGTGGGTCTTTGACTGGTTTGTGGTAATTGTTGATGATCGCCGTGATGCTTATCTGTGATACTATTAGCATGTAGTATCCTAATATGTCTACCCAGAGTGTCAGATCGAGAACACTTCACATGACAAACTGGGCAGTCATATGTGTTGGTTGCTACTTTGTGGTACATGGAGGGTCGTTGACTGGTTTGTGGTAATTGTTGATGATCGCCGTGATGCCTATTTATAATGTGGCGTAGAAGAGTTGCTTTGCTGGTGAAGTCTAAGCCACAAATTTCACAGAACATGTTGACAACGTAATTTGATAGATGAATCGTGATTATTGAACTGAAAAGAGTACTGATGTTAATATGGGGAGTCGCATATACTTATACTCATTCGAGACCGATGAATCTCACAACCCCACCCAACATAAAACACCCTCATCGTCCCCCACCCCACATAATACGCCCTCATCGACTCCACTACACCGCGTTGAAGTAGGGGTTGCGCTATACTAGTGAGCCCCCACTACATTGAGTTACCATATGATTCACACCCATTGGTCTGTGGTGATATTTTCTACCCATACACGTTTTTCCACCACCACTTCCTTCATCGTTTTCTCATACTCATTGGTCGATGACAATCAAAACCCACAACCATTGGTAATTGATATTAAAATGACTTATCCCCACTATCATTCATATGATATATAATACCACGTTTGTTGTACGGGGATGTTCTCGTACTTAATTTGGGATTCTTCAGTAGCGGATGGTTTGAAGATGAAAACTCACAAAACCTTTTAACACGTTTTATTCAGTCGTTAGATGTTACAGTTGTTATGGTTGAACTAATACTCCAGTGTATCTGCAATTCAGGTAGTTAGCAGACACGTCGTGGAAGATTCGCCTGAGGCTTCTTAGCCAATCGCGGTTGACATGTCCTTATATGGACATGGCGTGATTTATGCACACACAAAAGAAGTGTGCATTCAGCAAAAATATAGACTAGTGGAATCTTCCATGCTGTGTTACTGAGTATGTCGTACCTACAAAGGAATGTGAATTATTTCATAACACCTCCCCCCTTAGTTTTGAAACTTGTAGCTAGGGTTGCTACAATTTTCATTTGAGCTTTTGGTAATATCTACCCCTTCAGATTCTGTTGTATGTACGACTTGTGTTTCAATTTCTAATGGCTTAGGTAATAATGATTGTAAATATTTTTGAAGGTGCAGAATTTTTTTAACTTTTACAAAATATACGGTTACAATAGTAATCACGAAAATTAGAACAATTATGATAATGTAAATTGAGATATAATGGTTTTTATTATGCGGAGATAACACAACAGTGTGCTCTATTTCTTTTAAATCTTCTAACTCCTTACTATACTTATCTAAAGTAACAAGATCTGGTGTGGGAGGAGTAAAATTAAATGTTGGTAATTTATCAAAGTTTAATTTAGGGTAATTTAAAATTATATTTTTAAAATCTATAATATTTGGGATGAATGAGCTGTTCAGTTTTGTTGAAAGTTTTGATTCTCTAAACGATTTTAGAATGATACTGTTCGTAAAAGCTTTACAAGTTGGACTTAATTCTAAAATGAAAGTATTATTTAAAATTATTGAAAACTTATTATTTTCTTCGCAAGTTATCTGAAGATTGGTAGCATTAGGTACTGAAATTATCCATGAGTTAGAATACTCTAAAGTTATAACTGAAATTGAAGAAAGTTTTATGATGCGTTTGTCGCAATTTTCAGATAACGTTCCGGTTGTGAAAAGCGTTACTTCACAATTGTTTTCAGATCTGACAAAATGGAAGGGTATTGACTCCTTACAAATCATCATCTCTTTAGCAGTTTGGCAATGAGTAAAATAATCCTTATTAGCTAAAAAGTAAAGTTGCTTATTGGTATCGAATACAATATATGGTTTTTCAGGTTTAATATAAGCGAATATGTCGTCCTGTACGCGCACTGGTGCACTCGTCACTTTTACCACTTGGTAGAAGTCTTTATTAACTAGCGGCACTTTTAATACAAACATTAAATTGTCATCATGGAGATACAAGTTCAGTGAAACCAATTTATACAAATCATGAGAGTAATCATTAATAAGTGGTACGGGAAAAGTTACTTCTCTGGGAATTAAATGCTGTATTTCTTGTAATTCTTTTATAAGTATAGATGGTCCTATTAAATAAGGATGGATGGTACCTTCATTGGCAGAAATTAAAATACTGATCAAATGTTCTTGACAAGTGTAAAGTTGATTTACTAATAACTCGTAAATCGAAAATCCTGCTTCAAATCTCTCTACGAATTGAACTCGGGTCTTCATATCATTTACAACATGTGTTATGTTATTTGTATAAAGTGTAAGATTTCTCATATGACTTTCTAATTGTTCAAATAAATTATTTCCAGACTTTAAGGTTTCATTCATTACATTCATAGCTGCTTCGAACGTAGATATTTGATGATGTGACAATTCTAACATTTTATTTTGGTTTGATTCTAAATTTTTTATTTTATCCGTGAAAATTATACGATCGTCTTCGTCTAACGTTCCAAATAAGAGTTTGGACACATGTCCCACGAAATTGAAAGCTGATCGTTTTGTTATATAGGCTTTGTCAGATCCTAGTAAACTTAGCAACAACGTATTTTGACGTTCCAAGTTTTGAGTTGTTTTGTTAATAAGATATGAATATGTTCCACATGTCAAAACCTCTACAGTCTTTGCTTGGTTACAAATTGCAGTAATTTCCTTAGTACTTACTAGAACGGTTTGATACAGACTCTGATAACTCCGCAAATTCATTTCGGAATATAGTTTCCACACTCTATGATATAATGCTAAAGCGTTGGTATTTTCGTAATATAGTCCAGGTTGATGATCAATAGGAGTGACGTTGTACAATTCATGCGCTCGGGAATACTTGGCGACAAGGAGGATTGTTAGGGCTAAGGTCCACATCTGTAAGAGAAATAGTACCTTATAATTCCGTTTATTGAAATATTTTTAATCGGTTATTGTGCACTTTGACCCTTTTATTACCTATGAGGATCGTAGTGTTTACGTCCGAATTGATTTCTACTACAGTATATGGTCCTTTATAGACAGGGTGCAATTTATTCTTTTTGTTGTTGTTAATTAACATAACTTTTGATCCGATTTTTAGTGTAATAGAGTTTGTTGTTCTATCGTAATAATTTTTAGATTTTTCTTTGTTACTCAAAAGGTTTTCACGAGCTACCTGGAAAGAGTGTTGTAGTCTCGCTTTCAGTTCATTCTGATATAAGTCGTAATTATAACAAATATCTGGAGGACGTTTTAAAGCCGTAGGTAGGTTTGCCTCCCTACCAAATAGTAATTCGAATGGAGTATAATTTGTAGAAGTGTGAACGGTAGTATTGTAAGTAAAAATTGCATAAGGCAACCAGGTATCCCAATTATCTTTGTCTTTATTGGTATAACTTCTCAAATACTCTACTAGATTACGGTGAGATCTTTCTAAACTTCCATTTGATTGAGGATGGAAAGCGGTTGTTTGTATTTTTGTAATTTTTAGAAGTTTACAAGTATCCTTGAAAATTGAACTCAAGAAATTTGCACCTTGGTCTGTGAGTACACAGTCGGGTGTTCCGAATTTGCAAATTATTTTAGTGACAAAATGTTCAGCAATAGTGTTACTTTCCTGATTAGGAATGGGAATGGCTTCGCAGAATTTTGTTAGGTCATCTGAGAATGTTAGTATGTATTTGTTCCCTAATTCGGTTTCTGGTAGCGGTCCCACGATATCAAGATTTACCTTTTCAAACGGTTTTGTGGCTGTGGTAGTGATTACCATTGGCATTTTCGTTGCTCGATTAGATTTATTTTTTCGACAATCTTCACAAGTACTTATAAAGGATTTTAGGTCTTTCATCATATTTGGCCACTTATAGTGTTTACGAATTTTTTTGTAGGTTTTGCTGATACCTTTGTGTCCACCTAAAGGATTTGTATGAAATTCTTTGAATATTGTTTGTTTCTCTTCTATTGAGGTTACATCGGATATGTTATTATGAAAGATAGTTACCGTTATACTCGAACTTTTAAAAACATATCTTAACATGGATCGAACAATGTCCATTTTGAAATGGCGGTAAGGAGAATATTGATTAAAATTTACTAATGCTATGTTTTCCGTTTGTATTTCGTTTAGAAATTTATAAAGAGTTATTAATGACGAAAATAAATCTGCATCAGTAGGGACTTCGTTGGTCGGTATACAGACGTACTGTATGCCGGTGACCGTGAAGTGTAATGGTTTAGTTATCGCAGTGGTTTCGGATTTCAGCTTATCTTTAACAGCTGATTCTATACAGGATGATTTAGAGGCTTGTTCACTTGTTGTGATAAAATATACTCGTGTTAACTGCGAGTCGGCATCTTTTATACTTTTATGACTATCGGTTATATTGTTGTTTATAATAATTTTTGAGTGTAGTTCATTAAGGAATTCATTATACTTAGAGTCATTTTTTGCTTGATTTCTCGTAATAGCATTAACCCAATTTACATCATTATCCTGAATTCGACTCAATGCGTCAGCGTTAGTGTTGAATTTTCCTGCTTTGTGTACAATTTGATATTCATATTCTTCAAGTTTTAATCGGAATTTCATTAATCTACTGCCTGGGTCGTTTATTTTAAACAACCAAATTAAGGGTTTGTGGTCTGTTACAATAGTGAACCTTTTGCCATATAGATAAGGGCGGTAATGCCTTGTTGACCAACAAATGGATAATAACTCTCGTTCTATAGTACTATAAGCCCTTTCGGCCTTGTTTAATGTGCGTGACGCAAAAGCTATAGGAAGATCTTGTCCAATTTCACCTTGGGAAAGGACGGCACCGATGGCAAAGCCACTGGCATCCGTGGTAAGAATAAACTCTTTTGAAAAATCAGGGTACTGAAGGACAGGAGTAGTACAAAGTTTTTCCTTAAGGGTCTCGAAAGACTCCACGCATTCGGGTGTCCAATTAAAAATTACATCCTTTTTTAATAGATTATTAAGTGGTTGGGCAATGTTAGCGAAATTCCTTATATATCGACGATAGTAGCCAGCTAAACCTAGGAAGGATTTAATGTGTGTGGCTTCCTTAGGAATAGGGAAATTCTTTATACAACTTATTTTAGAAGGATCGGGGGTTGTCCCTTTTTCTGTTATGATGTGACCTAAGTATTGCAACTCAGGTCGAAGGAATTCACATTTTTCAGGCTTCAGTCTCAAGTTATGGGTTTGAATTCTACTAAAAATTTCCTTTAATTTTGCATTATGTTCATCTAGAGTTTTTCCATACACAATAATGTCATCAAGGTAAACAAAACAATGAATGCCTTGTAATCCGATCAAAACATTGTTCATTAACTTCTGAAATGTGGCTGGAGCTCCCTTTAACCCAAAGGGCATACGGTTAAACTCATAATGTCCATAAGCAGTGGAAAAAGCTGTTTTTTGTTTATCTTTCGATGATGTTAATACCTGGTGGTATCCCGAAGCCATGTCAAGAGAACTGAAGAATTTTGAACTACCTAACTGATCCAGAATTTCTACAATATTCGGTAAAGGATGAGCTGAAGAAATGGTTTTGTCGTTCAATTTTCGAAAATCTACGACTACTCTCCATTTCTTGTTACCTTCAGCATCCGACTTTTTGGGAACTACTAGCAAAGGAGAATTATATGGAGATTGAGATTCCCTAATTATGTCGTTATCTAACATAGATTCAATTTGTTTTTTGATTTCATTTTGTTGGTGAAATGGTAGTCGATACGGTTTCACGTTAATAGGAATTTCGTCTTGCGTAAGAATATTGTGAGTAATGGTATTTGTATAAGGGAGACTATCACCATCTAAGAGAAATATTTCATGAAAGGATTTACATAAGTTAAGAATGCTATCACGCTGGTGATTCTCCATATGATTTAATCTTAAAGAGTCTTGTAGTTTATTTAGTCTTTCTAACGTACAAGATTTATTAGATGAAAAGCGCGAAACATTAAAGAGGCTAAGATCCTCAAACTTGAGTTTGGGATTTTTAAGATTAACTTCGACTTCTGTCGAGTTTATAAAAGGAACACTGATATAGCCTTTATCAGGTTTTACAAGGCAGTTACCTACATAGATGCCGGGCTCAACTTCATTGGCAAAACACAACGACTCCTCTCGGAGGTTTGCTTTAATTTTGGCAACAAATTTTGACCGTGCTGGAATTTTGATAAAATTATCTTCCTCTATGTGGTGCATGCTTAAAGAAACGCGTTTATTACGTATTTGAAGATTGATAGATTGTGTAGCGTAATTAATTTCGGCTTTGTACTTTGTAAAGAAATCTTTGCCTAAAATGCCATCACAATTTATCGGAAATTGATTAGAAACAAGATGGATATCATGCGGCACACTAACGTCGTCTATAGCAAAATTAGCGTGACAGATTCCATATGATTGGTGAGTTGATTCACCGATACCTCTTAATTCGGCTTTATGATCCGTGTAGCAGAGTGTATCACCAAGGACGCATTGACGTTTTACAAGAGTTATTTGGCTACCACTGTCTACAAGGAATTTCGTAAAAGGAGTATTACAAATGTCAACATTCAAACTTACTTCATCAAGCAAGTCGGAACAAAAATTGACAATAAAAGATTTGGTAATTGGAGAAGATCCCTCTAGGGCATTGCGTTTACGCGACTCGAATTGCCCGCTTCGGTCGTAGGCTGCAAGTTTCCCGACATCGGTCCAGCTGTTTGTTGCGTAACCGTATTTACTTGCGCTTGCTTCTGGGAATCCGCTCGCTTCCTTTTGAAACACTCGCGTATATGATGACCTGGTTTTTTGCAGTATGCACAAGTTATATTAAGCGTGTTTGATTCTACTTTAATTTCCCGCTTAGCGAAAGACGGAAAAGAATTATTATTATTTGAATTTGCTCTTTTGGCGTAACAATTATTCTCCAAATGACCTATCTTCGAACAATGGTTACATTTAATTTTAGGTTTCTGCGTATTGACTGTTTGGTTACCAGAGACTTTATTAATCCGTTCTTCTTCGACAGCGGCACTGATCGCTGCACTTAATGATTCATACCGTGATGCTTTTATTAAAATTTTATATTGGTGATTTAATCCTTGGACAAAAGCCTGATATGCGGATTTTTGATTAATAGCTTTAATTAACTCTGCGGAATTCTGACCTTGACTGGCTATGCAAGCATCGTCTAGGTCATGTAGAAGTTGCTCAATCTTATTTGAAAAGTCTCTAACGCCCTCGTTGGCGCCCTGTTTACAATTTAAAAGTTCTAACTGCAACTGAGCAATCGACCGTGTTTCTAGAAACTGTTCTTGCAGAGCTGTCTTTAGGTCTTTCCACGTTTTAAAATCTTTGTGTTTTACTACGTGATACGCGGCTCCTACTAACTTGGTTGTGATTATATCTACCAATACTTGTTGATCGTTAGGTTCAGTTGCCGTAGCACTGACAATTTCACAGCAACGGATAAATTTATGTAAATTTGAACGATTACCATCAAAGTCTGGGATTATTCTTAATGCTATATTTATTTCGAAAGTAGACATTTTCTCAATTTTCACTGAGACTAATGAAGAAGAATTTTCAGAATCTTTTGTTTTACTACGGGTTTGCATAAAAATTTGTACCACAAAATATAACTCTCAAAATTTATATAAACTGACTTACTTTGAGTATAGTCCTGTGACGATGTTATACGCAAGATGGCGGCGACTGGGTGCGGCTTTGCTGACGTGACGTACGCTGATCGTAGCTCCAACAGGATACTGGCAGTTGTAAACTACCCCTTTGGACTGCTTCAGTGGTTGTACGGTGTCGATAGCCCCGTGTTGTTGGGTCCACAACGTTCGTCGGAAGTTGGTACCTGGGTGTGGCTGTCGTGCGGCCCCCTGGTTGGACTTCTCGATTGCAGAATGTGTTTGATCCCTCGGTTGTTGGCGGTTCCTTCTATCTCGCTACTGGCAGCAATCGCCAATTGTTGAAAAGGCGCTACTGCTTAACCCTGACACCTGACACCAATTTGTTGTACGGGGATGTTCTCGTACTTAATTTGGGATTCTTCAGTAGCGGATGGTTTGAAGATGAAAACTCACAAAACCTTTTAACACGTTTTATTCAGTCGTTAGATGTTACAGTTGTTATGGTTGAACTAATACTCCAGTGTATCTGCAATTCAGGTAGTTAGCAGACACGTCGTGGAAGATTCGCCTGAGGCTTCTTAGCCAATCGCGGTTGACATGTCCTTATATGGACATGGCGTGATTTATGCACACACAAAAGAAGTGTGCATTCAGCAAAAATATAGACTAGTGGAATCTTCCATGCTGTGTTACTGAGTATGTCGTACCTACAAAGGAATGTGAATTATTTCATAACACGTTGTGCACAACCCAACTCAGTATATACAGCATTCTAGTAAATATTTCATCACCATGTCTTCAAGATTATCATCACTAGGACTCTGTGAATTGAAGCCTAAGCGGAAGTTGAGCGAGTTACCAATCGATGTACCGTTTCCGATCAAATCTGCCCGCCGTATTACATCATGTCTATGGCCATGCGTTCTACTCGAGTTTGATGACTTCATGACGTTCCTACCGAAGCGGATCGCCCAAGAGATCACCGATGATGAGATTTCCAAATTACATTCGATGTGTATGGTATATAAGGGGGAGAAAAACATTGGTATGCCTACTAATGCCCAATTATTATCATTTGTTGAGTTATAATTATGTAAATGTGAAAAAATAAATGCATTATTACCTATATTCGACTTGTTTTTTATTTTTCTATTTTTTAGTTTCTGTTTTTTAATGTTTATAGTATTCCATAGCTAATCACATTTATCATCGAAAAATATTGGTGTACACACAGGTAGGTTGTTGTATTCATTTCTATAATATTATAAAGATCATAAAATTACTGTGTGATATATTAAAAGGGTTATAGTATGGAGATTATGAGTGTTATGAAAGGAGTAATAAGCGTATGATTATTTCGTTTTTAAAGTATTTATTATTAAACTCCAATGTGATAATCATATGTAAGTTGTGTATTATTGCGATTATAATGGATATATGCAGCATGATGAGATATTGGGTATAGATTATATAAATGTAAATTATGAATACACATACCACATAAATTGTTAAGAGAAAAAGATGAATTTGTGACTATCTCGGTTTTATTTCATTTATTAATGGACACCAATATGATAAACATGAAAATTGTATAAAGATGATGTAATGGATGTGTGTAAAGTGATGTGATAATAATATATGTATAGATTACATGAAAGTGAATTATGAAATCACAGATTATATAAAAAGAATCTGATAAAAAATATACATAATGAATATAATAAAATTATAAAACTATGCGATTATCATATTAGTAGAATATTATAAACTATTATCACAATAGAATTATGCTTACGGTTATTAAGTGTGAGATAATGGAGTTTATGCTTGTTAAGAAAAAAATCTGATGTGGCCAGGCACATGACTTTATCATACGATATATAAAATTAATAGTTTAGCTGCATGAGAATCTATTCT
Organism: Melinopterus prodromus; assembly: GCA_964023965.1. NCBI lineage: Eukaryota > Metazoa > Arthropoda > Insecta > Coleoptera > Scarabaeidae > Melinopterus > Melinopterus prodromus. The sequence continues at coordinate 37,824,447 of OZ030392.1, read as the reverse complement.
ATAGAGATAAATCGTAGGTATTGTCAAAGCATCAGCATTTGACACTACCTACACTACGTCATTAGAATAATAGTTATTTATGTCACAAATGCCGAAAGTACGGAATAGCGCGACGAGCGGTGATACGGCGCGTCACCGAAGGCGGAGTGTCGCCGTCGCATATGAGCGAGTCGCGCTATCTAGTTTTTGGCAGGAGCGACATCAACGTTTATTGTGTTGCTTTTTAAGAAATACGTATTTAAAAAAAATAAATGATTTCTGTACAGTAAATGCTAGGTTGGTACCACTTTGACGAAAGGTGCGTTCCGATTGGTAGGTAATGGTAGCTAATGGCGGTGGTAGAATACGAAATTATAGTATTTCTTACATATCGTGATAATGACACATATTAGTTTGCATGTACATAAACATGAGTCACTAGCAATTTTCTATTGGAAATACTATAACGGCGTCTGCTACCACTGCCATTATCACTAATGAAAACGCACCTTAAAAAGGTAATTCAAATTCTGACAGATTTATATTTGTTCATGACACATCCCTACCAACATACTAAAATAAAACTACACTCATCGCTATACTTTATTTATAATTTTCTCAATGTATCATTTTTAGAATTAGATATAAAGACGGGTTGATATTTCTTATCAACAAACAATCAAATTGGTGATCTTATTTTATTTGAAATTTGTATTTTATAATTTTGCGCACTACAGCGGCACGTTCCATAGTGGTTCTCTAACCTCTGATGAGATCAGCTGTTTTCGAATGTGACAACACAAAAAAATATTTGTCAAAATCCTGGCTACTATGTAATTTCATATCAATGCCGATGCGATCGATCTCGATCAAATAGAATTTGCTCTTGAAGGTAAACTATTAATTTTACCAAAAAGTGTTATAGGCATAAATTATTCAAAATTTCCTCTACTTTAATTTATTAATTAACTATTTTGTCGAAATTACAGAAATGGCGGCTCATTTCCAAAATCCTTGAAAAAGGCTTAGAATAAACTAAAAAGCTAAACTATTAATTTTACCAAAAAATGTCATAGGCATAAATTATTCAAAATTTCCTCTGCTTTAATTTATTATTTAACTATTTTGACGAAATTACAGAAATGGCGGCTGATTTCTAAAATCCTTGAAAAAGGCTTGGAGTAAACACCCAGTTCCTTTGGACCCTTTTGAACCAAAAGCTTTTCAACTCTAAGTTTGGTCATGAAACTTCTAAATATGAAGTTCCGTGCCGATACCTTTAGTAGTTTCTCCGGAAATGAATTAACAAAAATTGGGTACACACACACACACACACACACACACACACACACACACACACACACACACACACATACACACACACACACAGACATTTTTTTGTACCTTGGTCAAAAATGTTCAGGGGACCCATAAAGACCTATTTCCACTAAAATCTCAAAAATTTTTTTCGGCACGATTACAATACTTTACATACTGCGTATGATAAAGTAAAAATATATGCGTGATTTTCTTTCACTTTTAAATAGTTTATTATTGGGGGTCAAAATGTGAATTATGAGTACACAGATAAAGTGATGGGGGAATAGGAAATAGATAATATAAATGCGAATTATGAGAACACAGATTATATATTTATAAAAATGATAGAAATATTACATAATGAACATAATAAAATTAGATAAATTAGATACATCTATCATATTACCATAATATTATAAGTATTACACCATAATCGAAAAATTTGTAGTACATACATCAATGTTATATTATCAACAGATTATAATGGGGTATTATGTGAACCTGATTATATAATTACAAATGAGATGCCTAAAGAGAAAAAAATGATAGATGACATAATAAATGAATACAACATTAATATAATATTATTGTAATAACATCATAAGCTACATTTGTTGACGGATATTCACAGTTAGACTATCAACCGCGAAGAATGTCCACCCCATGTCATGACTATGAAATTTGCTCTGCATTAATGTAATATCACGTGACATTTCATCATATACCCCACACATTTCATTAGACTGAGTCACAACGCGATGGCTTGATTTAAAAATTTCACGTGACGCCATAACCCCGTCAGGGTGATGATTACTATCATCGTTTTTTATAAATACCACACTTAGTATAATCACAACATCAATCGATCCCCGTTCACTCAAATGTCTATACATTAGTGAGCGAGTTTTTCCACTGCAGCGCTCCAGAAACTGGGTGATATCTTCATATGGTTCTACAAGAAAATATGTACGCCTAGAGTTGCTGATGGATGATGATTGTTCCACACACTTATTTGGACAGATATGTCCTCGGAGTTCACTTTCGGTGTGGAATACACTAAAACATCTAAGACATGATGTCTCGGCACGTATGCGGTTGTGATTGTTTAAATGATGGTGGAGATTTGATTGATTACTTGCGACGTCACCGCAAACTATGCACGACAGTTCACTACGAGTCGGTACTTCACGCACTCGCATTGTTGGTAGCAGAATTGGAGTAATTACTCCATACGCACCACTCCAGTCAGATGATGTATCTTGTGTTGACATGATTGGATTAGACTACTAGTACCCTCTCAAATATTCAGTGTGTATATACTATGGATTCCTTAATTCAGGGGTATATATATGTTTTGTTCTTCTGGTAGATTGGGGTGTAGTGAACATCCAATGGGTGCTGATTTATTTTCGTTGGGCGGGTTGTAGGGGTCGATTATAGTATTTGGGGGGGATTACATCTACCTTAAAATAGGAATGGTGATGGAAGACATGTATTATCTTTATGAAAAATATTCGTTTAATTTTGCTCATTTGGAGTAGAGTATATTACTTTGTCGCCAATAATTTTTATAGTATAGATATTATTGATGAGAGAGTAATATGTTTTACTACAAAAACCAAAATAAAAAATATATATTTACATGATTTCATTTTTTTAATCACATTTAAAGAACCATTTAAAAAAAAAAAAAAAATTCACCATCCGCAAAAATCTTGATAATAAAAAAGGACTCACACTGGGATGAGATTGAGGTTGGGTGGTTGATATAAATTGGGTGATTGTGCTTTAATCGCTGGATTAAATTTTATTAGTATCACAGTCTTCAGTGAGACGTTTTCAACCATTCAGATGGGACGATTGCATGTGATATATGATAGCATTGATAACCAATCTATATCACCTTTGCCATTCTAGATCTATCCAAATTATTGATGTATGAATTTTACTATGATTTCCTGAAGTCGAAATATGATGATAGGACGTGATATTATATTAATGCAGAGTAAATTTCATAGTCATGACAGACAATTAGGTAGAACCCATTTAAACGATATGTCTAGACGAGTTCGCCTAAGTGATTGAGTATCTAAAACATTTAGTTTCGAAATTTCATCTAATTAAAAATATTTTAGGCATCATCAATAAAGAACTATTTCAACAGTTTTTATTATCGATCCTTAATTGGATGGGTGATATTTATCGTTTCAATTCATGGGGGACGCGTGAGATAGCTACCCCGAACCGAAATGTCTAGTCTCTAGACGAGTTCGCCTAAGTGATTGTGTATCTAAAACATTTAGTTTCGAAATTTCATCTAATTAAAAATATTTTAGGCATCATCAATAAAGAACTATTTCGACAGTTTTATTATCGATCCTTAAGTGGATGGACGAGTTCGCCTAAGTGATTGAGTATCTAAAACATTTAGTTTCGAAATTTCATCTAATTAAAAATATTTTAGGCATCATCAATAAAGAACTATTTCAACAGTTTTTATTATCGATCCTTAAGTGGATGGGTGATATCTATCGTTTCAATTCATGGGGGACGCGTGAGATAGCTACCCCGAACCGAAATGTCTAGTCTCTAGACGAGTTTGCCTAAGTGATTGTGTATCTAAAACATTTAGTTTCGAAATTTCATCGAATTAAAAATATTTTAGGCATCATCAATAAAGAACTATTTCGACAGTTTTATTATCGATCCTTAAGTGGATGGACGAGTTCGCCTAAGTGATTGAGTATCTAAAACATTTAGTTTCGAAATTTCATCTAATTAAAAATATTTTAGGCATCATCAATAAAGAACTATTTCAACAGTTTTTATTATCGATCCTTAAGTGGATGGGTGATATCTATCGTTTCAATCCATGGGAGACGCGTGAGATAGCTACCCCGAACCGAAATGTCTAGTCTCTAGACGAGTTCGCCTAAGTGATTGTGTATCTAAAACATTTAGTTTCGAAATTTCATCTAATTAAAAATATTTTAGGCATCATCAATAAAGAACTATTTCGACAGTTTTATTATCGATCCTTAAGTGGATGGACGAGTTCGCCTAAGTGATTGAGTATCTAAAACATTTAGTTTCGAAATTTCATCTAATTAAAAATATTTTAGGCATCATCAATAAAGAACTATTTCAACAGTTTTTATTATCGATCCTTAAGTGGATGGGTGATATCTATCGTTTCAATCCATGGGAGACGCGTGAGATAGCTACCCCGAACCGAAATGTCTAGTCTCTAGACGAGTTCGCCTAAGTGATTGTGTATCTAAAACATTTAGTTTCGAAATTTCATCTAATTAAAAATATTTTAGGCATCATCAATAAAGAACTATTTCGACAGTTTTATTATCGATCCTTAAGTGGATGGACGAGTTCGCCTAAGTGATTGAGTATCTAAAACATTTAGTTTCGAAATTTCATCTAATTAAAAATATTTTAGGCATCATCAATAAAGAACTATTTCAACAGTTTTTATTATCGATCCTTAAGTGGATGGGTGATATTTATCGTTTCAATTCATGGGGGACGCGTGAGATAGCTACCCCGAACCGAAATGTCTAGTCTCTAGACGAGTTCGCCTAAGTGATTGTGTATCTAAAACATTTAGTTTCGAAATTTCATCTAATTAAAAATATTTTGGGCATCATCAATAAAGAACTATTTCGACAGTTTTATTATCGATCCTTAAGTGGATGGGTGATATTTATAGTTTCAACCCATGGGGGTGTGAGATAGGTACCCTTAGATATCCTGATGAGATGGAAATTTGACCATCATATTATGAAATCCAGTGAATATGGTTGTGAAATAAATGAGTTTTATTATTCTATACTATTTAAATTGGTATATAAATCAGGGACTAAGAACGGAATGAAACGGGGAGGAAAGAACTAAATTGACCGAATAATTTATAAGAACGGAAACGAAAACGAAATTTTTATTTTTCGTTCATGGTTGAAAACGAAATAAATAATTTCTGTTCCGGTTTACCGTTGTAGAGTAAATTATTGGTTTACCTATGACACAAGTGAGTGTTGAACGAGCATTTTCGGAACTGAAAGATATTTTAAAATTGTCAAAGGTAGAATTTAAAAGAGCATTTATTGGAAGATGTATGGCTTCTTAGATTAAATAGTTACAATTCATTTTAGATAAATATATTCATATATATACTAAAATGAATAATTATCCTGTGATTTACTTTAGAATATATCTTTAGTTTAATTAACTAAAATTTTTATTTATTTTGGGATGCTAAATTATTTATATATATTTTTACTATAAAATAAATATGTTACATTTTTTTCTCTTATTTTTCTATACTATTTAAATTGGTATATAAATCAGGGACTAAGAACGGAATGAAACGGGGAGGAAAGAACTAAATTAACCGAATAATTTATAAGAACGGAAACGAAAACGAAATTTTTATTTTTCGTTCATGGTTGAAAACGAAATAAATAATTTCTGTTCCGGTTTACCGTTGTAGAGTAAATTATTGGTTTACCTATGACACAAGTGAGTGTTGAACGAGCATTTTCGGAACTGAAAGATATTTTAAAATTGTCAAAGGTAGACTTTAAAAGAGCATTTATTGGAAGATGTATGGCTTCTTAGATTAAATAGTTACAATTCATTTTTATATAAATATATTCATATATACTAAAATGAATAATTATCCTGTGATTTACTTTAGAATATATCTTTAGTTTAATTAACTAAAATTTTTATTTATTTTGGGATGCTAAATTATTTATATATATTTTTACTATAAAATAAATATGTTACATTTTTTTCTCTTATTTTTAATAATAATGATAACTTTATTTACAAATAACCGAAAATTAATCACATTTCGTTTTTAGTCCCTGATATAAATATATATGATTGTGATATAACGAGGTTACTGGAAATTAGATTTGCTGTAATGTGTAAATGATTGAATAAATGTGTATTGTTACGGGTCATCAGCCAATGAGCCTGTGAACACGATAAGTTAAGTGGTTGTGGCAAAATGTGTATGGGTGGGGTATCACAACATACCAATGATGGTGAAGCATATGCTTACTCGATGATGTGGTGGGGTTAGCATACATCGTCGAATGAGGATAAATAGATGCAACCCCTATATTTGTATCAGTACTCTTTCAGTTCAACATTCACGATTCGTCAATCAAATTACATCAGTCAACGAAAAAAAAAGTGTAGCAGTAAATTCATTATCCATCGAGTGAATAGTATTTACTCACATTCGGTTAGTAATATCATTAAACTAATATTACCACATTTTTACATCATTATTTATATCATCATAGGTATGTCTACACAATCCAACGCAAGCAGAAAATTGGTCGTCAACATTCAACGTCAGAAATACGAGATTGGGCGGGATGAATTACAGCTTAGAAGAGTGCGATTAGGAGAAGTGAATTCATTCAGCAGGCTAACCGATGATTTGGAGATTACGGTCCAACTACGTCCATTCCTTGTTGGGATTAATATCTGTGAAAAATTCATCAACGATGAGATTTCATTTGATACATTTGTAGTCGCAATGGATAAGCAAAAACTGCTCATCAATGTTTGTGATGAATTGAAGGGCGAAATTATGTATGGAACATCATAAAATAAAATAAATTCCTATGTAGTATAAAAAGTTTTTTATTTTAGTGCATTATTCATCTCAATTATTCATCTCAATTATAGGTTTGGCAATTTAATAAATGATTTTTGTATGTAAATTATTCGTGTTTTATTCCGTCCTATTGCAATATGTTTGTGAAGTGTAATAACCCCAATGAGAGATGGAATGTGTGTCGGTAAACTAAAAGCTATAAGATAGAGAGAGACAAACAACATGAAATAAGAAAGGTAATGTATAAATACACCCTCCGTAGTAGTATGTCACCCCCTCACCCCCTGTAATGTGTCTAGAGTCACCGGTCGCCTACCTGTATCACCCTCGCCCCCTGCAATGTGTCTAGAGCGAGCGGTCGCCTACCTGTAATAAAGTTGATTCAGAAGCCAAATCACACCGAGCACTCAGTGATGTGGGGGTTTAATTGATGTAATTGTATTATTAATTGATTGGGTGATGTAATTGCCCTCTAATTGATTAATTACCACTCTAATTAGCTAATTGAGTGGTGGAGATGGTAGTAGAACCCCACTCTTAATTGATTTGGCGGTGTAGCCAATTAGTGGTAATTGAGTGGTGGGACGCCATTTTTAATTTATTGGGTGGTGGGGTGGTGGCGGTTGTGGCGGTGGTGGAGGCAGTAGCCACCTTAAACTACTACTGAGGGTTGTCACCTTTTTTGGACAATTTGCCGTTAATTCAACGGGCCCCAATTTGGTTCCAGCTTTAGGTGCGCCCGTACACAATATAAACTCTGTCAAGAACTTTTAAAATCATAAATTTGGGTAAGTCAGTCATAATTAATTCAAGAAACAATAGATGTTTGATGTTTTAGATATTTTTATTAAAATATCATCAGTGAAAATAAAACTTCATAAGTGGTTGTACCGCGCGTACCACCACTTGAGAATCGCTCGCTGTAGATGGCTACTATTAAACCTATCCACAGCCATTATTATTAACCGAATAAAATGTAAGTCACGCTCCTGAATTAGTTATTGTATGATATGTTAATATCTACAGGGTGAAATATCAACTTCGCACCAAGAAAATGAGTAATTTTGCGCTAGTTCTAAATAAACATTAGTTATCATACCATAATAACAAAAAATATAAAAAATGTATTCAAATTTCTAAAAAATAGATTATAAGGATCCTTTTAGTATCACTGGCATTTACTAATATTTGTCACAAGAGTAATAATTAAGAAAAAAGTTTGAATATTTTTTTTCAAGGTAGGTGGCTCTGACTTTATATTTGCATATAATTTTTACTACTAAACAATATTTCCAAGTAAAGTTTATCGATAATAATGAAAATAAAGGTACTTTACTCTTATCACAAATTCATATATTTTGAATCGCTTGGTATATGGCACCGAAATTTACATATTTGACTGTTGCAGTTTTGGTTTCATATGAGCCGCCAACTTTCATAAAGAATAAAATTTTCTGAGAAATACACAGCAAAAAAGTTTTCCATATGGTGCGGACTTCCGTGGACACACTGTATATTAAAGTTGAGAGTATGTATCGACCGTGGCTTCGTAGAGAGAAAACGCAAGTTAATCACGTGGGAAAATCAGTCAAATAGGCGATTTAAAGGAAACTCCTTTTATCTCAGTTCGAATTTTCGTTTTAATTTAAAACTTCTTCGGGAACAAGCTAGATACAGTAAAAACAGGGCCTCAGTCAACAAATAAATGGTCATATTCAATAGTTTTCTACTTACAATTAGAGTTGGAGAAAAGTTTGCATGGAGAAATGCATTAGCGGAAATACCATTCCAGAACACAACCACAACAAAGCACAAACGCAAACGACGGTAACATTATTACACTTATAAACAAACTATTCGGACGACACACTGTCTCCTCGTTGCAGACAACTGGTTGTGTGAACCAAAAATATTACAAAGTGACATGAATCAGGTTTCAGCTGCAGAGCCACCAACACCAACAGTCACACGTGAATTCCTAGATTTATTGTTGATTAGAAAAGAATAAATATTACTTAGTTGGCTACTGTCAGATTTAAAATTTAAGCTATTAGCACTATTACATTGAATGTGAAACATTTCCAAAAAAAGTCTACACCTGTAGTTGCTTTCAACCGCAATAATTTCGGTTTCGCCCCAGTTCATACTATGGTCGCAATCAATGGCATGTTGAGCTACCGCACAGTTCTTTTTGTGTAATTTAGTGTCACTTTTATGCAGCGGTAGACGTGATTTAAGCCACTGACTTGTCTGACCATAGTACTTCTTGGGGCAACCACCGCACGGTATACAATAAATAACATTTGATCGCAAAAGTTGAGCGGTTTTATCCTTGATGATGGAAAACAAAGTGTTGACAGTCCTTTTATTACTCACTACTATCCGAAACTCATCATTTCTGAACAGGTTAATCAATTTGGTAGATAGAGTATTGATTAGCGGAAGTTTCTTGTATCTGACAAGGGCAACACCACAGCCGTCATCTGTCGCATGATCGGGAAAAGGACTGCTGAAAATCAATTTCTGAACCAATGTCTTAGGATACCCATTATTGATAAACGTCTCACTCAACTCACGCAAATTACTGTCAACGAATGAGAGATCACTGATCCGCACCACCCTACTTCTCATAGCTAACAATGTGTTTATTTTTTGATGTATGGAATGACTAGAATAAAAATTGATGTATCTACCAGAGGCCGTGGGTTTCTTGTACCAGTCCAGGATAATCCCATTAGATGTAGGGTCACGTATGACCTTCGTATCCAAAAAGGGAACTCCATAGTTGGTTTCTACCTCCACCGTAAATTGTAAATGAGGATTAAAACTGTTAAACGTAATCAAAATCTCCTGAATCTTGTCAGCAGGAACAGCACAATGATATCATCCACATACTTAAAAAGAAATGGTAGGCCAAAAGACAGCTTTTTAATGTAGCTCTCTAATAGGCTGTCCATGACCAACTGAGCCAATATTGGACTCAATGGGGAGCCCATTGGCGTGCCAAATATCTGTTTGTAAAAGCGGTCCTGAAAAGTGAAGTAACAATTGGCATAGACGAACCTAATCAGATCCAAGAAAAGCTCAAGAGGAACAGTGCAAGCTAGACCAATGACCCCCCACCCCTCCTCAATCGTCTCTATCACTAAATCAAGCGGTATATTAGTAAACAGTGAGACGACATCAAGTGAAATTAGGACAAAATTAGGTGGTAAAATTTTTCTTTCCATCATGTTACAACAAGTGAAGGTATCCTTGACATTATACTTTTCATCGTCCTTAAGTGATGTCTGCAAAATGTCGGCTAAGAATTTAGCGAGAGCAAAAGTAGGGGAGCCAATGCATGAAACTGTGGGACGGAGAGGAACGTTGGGTTTATGGATTTTCGGTAAACCATAAAATTTCGCCGGGATGGAGTTATATTTCATAAGGGATTTGGCAGTGTCACCATCAATTAACAACTTCTTCTTTAATAGGCTCACAAAGTCATTACTCTTTTTCTGAACCGTGATGGTAGGGTCTCTACTTAGAGGTTGGTAGATGGCACTATCATTAAGAAGTGCCAAAGACTTAATAACATACCTCTCTCTGCTGATAGCAACCGTTGTACTGCCTTTGTCAGCCCTGGTTATCAAAATGTCAGGTTTGTTGGTTTGTTGTTGGTTGGTTGACAGCTGCCAACATGATTACAAACACTTATCTTTCCGATGCTTCACATCTTTCACACTCATCGCCCTTTGACTCAATCTACAAAAAAACTCAAGCTTTTCTAAAGAACAAACCTGACATTTTGATAACCAGGGCTGACAAGGGCGGTACAACGGTTGCTATCAGCAAAGAGAGGTATGTTATTAAGTCTTTGGCACTTCTTAATGATAGTGCCATCTACCAACCTCTAAGTAGAGACCCTACCATCACGGTTCAGAAAAAGAGTAATGACTTTGTGAGCCTATTAAAGAAGAAGTTGTTAATTGATGGTGACACCGCCAAATCCCTCATGAAATATAACTCCATCCCGGCGAAATTTTATGGTTTACCGAAAATCCATAAACCCAACGTTCCTCTCCGTCCCATAGTTTCATGCATTGGCTCCCCTACTTTTGCTCTCGCTAAATTCTTAGCCGACATTTTGCAGACATCACTTAAGGACGATGAAAAGTATAATGTCAAGGATACCCTCACTTTTTGTAACATGATGGAAAGAAAAATTTTACCACCTAATTTTGTCCTAATTTCACTTGATGTCGTCTCACTGTTTACTAATATACCGCTTGATTTAGTGATAGAGACTATTGAGGAGGGGTGGGGGGTCATTGGTCTAGCTTGCACTGTTCCTCTTGAGCTTTTCTTGGATCTGATTAGGTTTGTCTATGCCAATTGTTACTTCACTTTTCAGGACCGGTTTTACAAACAGATATTTGGCACGCCAATGGGCTCCCCATTGAGTCCAATATTGGCTCAGTTGGTCATGGACAGCCTATTAGAGAGCTGCATTAAAAAGCTGTCTTTTGGCCTACCATTTCTTTTTAAGTATGTGGATGATATCATTTGTGCTGTTCCTGCTGACAAGATTCAGGAGATTTTGATTACGTTTAACAATTTTAATCCTCATTTACAATTTACGGTGGAGGTAGAAACCAACTATGGAGTTCCCTTTTTGGATACGAAGGTCATACGTGACCCTACATCTAATGAGATTATCCTGGACTGGTACAAGAAACCCACGGCCTCTGGTAGATACATCAATTTTTATTCTAGTCATTCCATACATCAAAAAATAAACACATTGTTAGCTATGAGGAGTAGGGTGGTGCGGATCAGTGATCTCTCATTCGTTGACAGTAATTTGCGTGAGTTGAGTGAGACGTTTATCAATAATGGGTATCCTAAGATATTGGTTCAGAAATTGATTTTCAGCAGTCCTTTTCCCGATCATGCGACAGATGACGGCTGTGGTGTTGCCCTTGTCAGATACAAGAAACTTCCGCTAATCAATACTCTATCTACCAAATTGATTAACCTGTTCAGAAATGATGAGTTTCGGATAGTAGTGAGTAATAAAAGGACTGTCAACACTTTGTTTTCCATCATCAAGGATAAAACCGCTCAACTTTTGCGATCAAATGTTATTTATTGTATACCGTGCGGTGGTTGCCCCAAGAAGTACTATGGTCAGACAAGTCAGTGGCTTAAATCACGTCTAGCGCTGCATAAAAGTGACACTAAATTACACAAAAAGAACTGTGCGGTAGCTCAACATGCCATTGATTGCGACCATAGTATGAACTGGGGCGAAACCGAAATTATTGCGGTTGAAAGCAACTACAGGTGTAGACTTTTTTTGGAAATGTTTCACATTCAATGTAATAGTGCTAATAGCTTAAATTTTAAATCTGACAGTAGCCAACTAAGTAATATTTATTCTTTTCTAATCAACAATAAATCTAGGAATTCACGTGTGACTGTTGGTGTTGGTGGCTCTGGAGCTGAAACCTGATTCATGTCACTTTGTAATATTTTTGGTTCACACAAGCAGTTGTCTGCAACGAGGAGACAGTGTGTCGTCCGAATAGTTTGTTTATAAGTGTAATAATGTTACCGTCGTTTGCGTTTGTGCTTTGTTGTGGTTGTGTTCTGGCATGGTATTTCCGATAATGCATTTCTCCATGCAAACTTTTCTCCAACTCTAATTGTAAGTAGAAAAATATTGAATATGACCATTTATTTGTTGACCGAGGCCCTGTTTTTACTGTATCTAGCTTGTTCCCGAAGAAGTTTTAAATTAAAACGAAAATTCGAACTGAGATAAAAGGAGTTTCCTTTAAATCGCCTATTTGACTGATTTTCCCACGTGATTAACTTGCGTTTTCTCTCTACGAAGCCACGGTCGATACATACTCTCAACTTTAATATACAGTGTGTCCACGAAAGTCCGCACCATATGGAAAACTTTTGTGCTGTGTATTTCTCAGAATATTTTATTCTTTATGAAAGTTGGCGGCTCATATGAAACCAAAACTGCTACAGTCAAATATGTAAATTTCGGTGCCATATACCAAGCGATTCAAAATATATGAATTTGTGATAAGAGTAAAGTACCTTTATTTTCATTATTATCGATAAACTTTACTTGGAAATATTGTTTAGTAGTAAAAATTATATGCAAATATAAAGTCAGAGCCACCTACCTTGAAAAAAAATATTTAAACGTTTTTTCTTAATTATTACTATTATATTATTTATATTTATATTTATATTATTATATTATTACTATTATATATATATATATATATATATATATATATATATATATATATATATATATAAAGGAAGTGAATTCTCGCAGAAAACTAACTATTAACTATTTCCAATGTTTATATATATATATATATATATATATATATATATATATAGGGAATATGACGTAAATAGAATCCGAGAGAAGTAATTTTTAAAATTAATTAAAAGGATACGGTCTCAGCCCGGATTCGAACCGGGGCCTTCTTCCTTGCCGGGGAATTGCTCTACCGCTGAACTACTGAGCCCGGTCGGAGGATATAGATTTAATTCGTCATTTCAAACGATAGTAACAGTACGGGTTGCTGTCTAACTACTATTATCATGACATCTATTGGACACTGGTGGAAATTGGTTCAATGGTATGTCAAGTTTGTCGCAAATCTTGCTAGTGGAAAGTAGGAAACTGGTTTAATCGGTTTAAATATGCTATATAGGGAATATGACGTAAATAGAATCCGAGAGAAGTAATTTTTAAAATTAATTAAAAGGATACGGTCT